>JAVTVJ010000330.1:0-480000 GCA_034509425.1 Eopsaltria australis | reverse complement strand
GTGGCATCTGACAGAAAGAGACATCCAGCGAGTCTGAAACTTCTGCTTGTACTCTGTGTTGTTTCATTCCAGTTTTTCCATAAAGAAGCCCCGAGCAGAGCATTTATAAGCTTTCCCTTAGACATGGTGAAAATTCAGATAGCAGGTGAGAAAAAGGGGGTATCACAAAGGCAGAGTTTAACCTGTCCTGTATATTTTTATTTCCCAGCCAAGGAGCCCTGAACCCACCTTCATTAACCCTGTATTTTTTGGGTGTCTCGTCCCGAGCCCCCTGCCCAGGGAGGGTGCTGGGAGGACCATGAGGTGCCTGTGGAGAAGCAGGAGCAGCAAAGGAGCCTTTGTTCCAGCCTCAGCTCCCATCCTCACCTCACACCCTCACCATCACCCTGCCTGCCTTGAAGTCGATTTGTTTTAGAAGATGTGGGCCCTGAACTCTCTCTCGCCTGATACTTTTTCCTGTTTCTTGTTCTTCCCTTCTCTATACAAAAGTAAAAAATGGCAGCTATTTTTTCACCTGAAAAGCCACACTTAGGGACAAAGGCAAGTGCCTTTTCTTGCCTACCAATGGCTGAAGATTTTGGCAGCTTCATCCCCCTTAAAACTGATTTCCAGCAGTGTGCAATCTAAGCTAACTACTTGCTGGTTGTTATCTCTGTAATAAAATGCTTCTAAGAGCCGGCAGACTGTCACAATAAAATTCCTTGTTCTTACTAAGAAATTACCTTAAAATCTTTGACACCCATGTATTAGAAATTGATGAGTAGAGCAAAAAATCCCAAATGTTACTTTCGCCTTTCAGTCAGTGGTTAACAAACGTTGCTGGTTGTTTTTAATGAATTTCCAACCCTGGCATGATCCCCACATAAACAATGAAGTTGACCATTTACAAAAACGACATTAATTTCAGATCTGAAAAACAGACGTGTTAGATCTGAGCCTTCACTTCAGTGAAATTAGGGTGCTTTAAGGTCACTGATTCTAGTTTGGTCAAGGAAATATTCACAGATGTGTTTTACAGGTTGGCTATGCATTAAATCAATGCTGTACATAGGTTACACTCTTCATGTGTCATCCTGAACTGACACAGGAGGGTTTAGGGACAGAATAATGCCAGAGGGAAAAAAGGACCTTATATAGTCCCACTACAGCCCTCCCAACACCTTTTAAAGAGAGATGCACAATAATATGGTTGGTAAAATTAATGTAACATGATTATTTCTTTTATGGCATTTTAGGAATGGTGAAATTACCTTTTTACCATACCACAGAAAATCACAGGCAGCCTTATAGGAGGCTGAAAATCTCCATATTTATGAATGAGGGATAGATGATTAAGATAAAAGCATCCCTGCTATTGATCACGGGCCTCTCTCATCTATTAAAATAATAAAACTACATAATGCTGCAGCACTTAAAACTCAGCACTGGAAGAAGGTGACCGAATGCAAACGCTGGTGGTCATGGCTCAAACACGCCTGGTGGGTTTGTGCACAGAGCTCTCAGCACCACCAACACCTACCAGTGACCAGAAACTGGTCTAGTAAAGCATCCTTCCCAAAACTATCAAAATAGAGCCGTGTATAAAATATTTTTATTACATTTATTATTCTGGTTTTCTTAAGAAAAAAAAAAAGGTATTTTTTTCCAAGTGAAAATCATGGGGATTTTACAGCAAAAAGTGTGTCCTTTTGCTTGGCAGAGGGTGGAATATCTCAGTCACGCTGGAAAACCACGGCGTGCTGGCCTGATATTAGCCTGGATCCAATTAGAGACACTTTTCTGCTTTAACCCAGGTGGAATTGCACAATTACAACAGCAGAAGCCTGTGCTTGAGAGGAAATGGAGAAAGTTGTTCTTGCTGAAGAAAGGAATAAAGGTCTGTTCAGTGCTCCACAAAAAGCATACACAAAGAGGAGGGCTGAGCACAGCTCTGGAACCCAAGATCAAAACCAGGGCTGTGCTCCATGGCAGGACCAGGTGCTGAGGATGCATTTATCTCTCCAGGAGGGGAGGAAGCACCCTGGTTTTCCATCAGGGAGAAAATCAGCTTCTCCAGAACATGAAGGACACAATCCATAGAAAAACTGTTCCACCCATGCACCTACACCTCGTCTGTTCCCAAACCAACATTGCAAGAGAAGCCCATAGGTACAAGGCTCCTTCCACCAACTCAGCCAGTTTGGAAAAGGGAAATACCAGCAGCTGTTCAAAGCCAGCCTCCATCACACTGAGAGCCATGGACACTGCAGCAAATTCTGAAGCAGTGCACACAGACATTTTCCTGTGTTTGTGTTTGTCCAGTCCCAGATCCTCCTTTGGGTCACTGGGGGCTCTGACAGTGCCACCAAGTCCCTGGTGACAACCTGCTGCAACAGGTGCTTAAATCCTGCCAGATGCAAATGATTTCAACAGAGATTCTTTCACAAACTGTGGTGAAAAGCCTAGAACTTCATACTGGGTGTCATTTCTTCTGAATTAAAAAAAAAAAAAATACACCCACACAAGTCTAATCAGACTGACATTTTCCTTTAAATTGCTTTGAAAAGCATGAGACAAAAAAATTTCATGAATCTCCATGTGTATACTAAACACCTACCAAAAAAGTCATGTTCTAAAGCTACAGGATTCAGTTTACAGAACTGAATTAAAGGGAGCTGTAGTAGGACATTTCCTGACCTATTTTTCTGTAATTTAATGTGACAGAATCGCAGGAAAAGCATTTACTATATATTTGTCAAAATGACCTGTTCATATTTTTCTATTCATATTTCCAGTGAAAATATTTGTATAATTTTTTACATCTGAAAGGCCTTGATGTGCCTGCAGCTCAAAATACAGGCAAATATGGACTTGGATTTGATGATCCTTGTGGATGCCTTTTGATTCTAGCTATTCTATGATGTTATGATTTTTATATGGCATAAATTACAAATTGAACCTGGTTTTTAGGAGTTAACAGCTGAGGGATACAGATAACTTCTTTTTAATTATTTGCTGCAAACTATTTGAACCCTTTTCCTGGCTGCCTTTCCCAGGTCACATTCAGAAGCAGATATACCAAAATACTCTACCATGTGTCTGACCCAAACACAAGAAGGACAGGAACCTTCACAAGAGAAATGAAATAGGAAAGGAAAAGATAAAGAGAAAAATAAAAGTCTATCCTCTGAAGATATGCAGACCCATATTAGAAATGCAGGAGGTTGAGATAGTTTGGACAAATGCCCAAACTTCTGAGAGTTTAATCAAAACTAAACCAACCAATCCTCTTCCCCTTTTGAGATTTGCCCAGCAACAATTACGATCAGTTTTAAAAACCACAAGTACTTAATAAAAACTAGAATATTATAAATCTTCTGCCACATGAAGCTAATAAAAATAAATAATAATAATAAATCGTAATGCTTAAGGTACCCAGGCCCAAAGGCACTAACCTGTATTTGTGCCTCAAGTCAATGATATTAATAGTTCTAGAAATATTTGAATAAATGTACTTTTTTCTAAAAGGTATTTTTCTACCCATTTGCCAGGTATTAGACTGATTATATTGACTGTGCTAGGACTTGTAATGAGATTGTTTAAGACATTATTCTATTTACATGTTCACCTGACATTATTAAACCTCTATTTGTTTCTATCACAGAGAATTTAGAAATATGTTTCAGAGAGCAAATTGTTGGCCATAAGGGCCATCATCAAGCTTATTCTTTCCAGTCTGATATTAAATTTAACAGCATCAATGCTGGCTTGCACCAACAGCTCAGCTTGGGCTGCCTACAGCCAAGCAGCCCCACACATCTCTTTGGGAACACAAATTTCCTTTGCCAGCCCTTCAAGTGATACTTTTTGTTTCTCACTGCCTCATCCATCTCCTTCACACATCCATTGAAATGCAGACAATCCTGCAACACTGTGGCTGATACCATCCCAAACCCAGTGGGTGTATAACATTTCGACATCACCTACGCACCACAGAAAATATTCATTTTTAATGGATCTATTTTGGTTCAGCTGACTTGGTTCTAGCGGGAAGAGCAGAGGTAAAACATTAATCATCCCTTTAAAAAGTTTGGAGCTGGCAGCAAACTGCTGTGTGATTTCAGTGCCATGATCCCACAGGCAGTGGATTGTCCCTAAGCCCCAAATCTGGGCTCTTTCCCTACTTCTGCACAAGAAAAATTCCCATATAAATCTTCCAGCGGCTTTTGCCAGCAGTAGGGACAAGTAGAAGCTAAGCAAAGATATTTTAATTGCTCCAGTTAATAAAAATAATGCACTCTCATGTAAGTGGTGCATATTAATGTCTAGGAAATGCTCTATAGTGCTCTCCATGCTCAAGGGCTGGGTCAGAGCACCCCAGTGAAAGTGGCAGATGCTGTGTTTTCACTTAGCATCATTCATTGGTAAAATAAAACCAAAACACTAAAGCAAGCACAAACACACGTGCAAAAAAATCCTATTTTGGGAATATGTTGGAGCACTTCTAGAAATCGCTGAAACTGTTTTCTTAATCCTTCCACTTGTAAGGCCAAATGCCTTAATTACCATGAGACCAACTAGCTACAGAAGGCTCAGAAACAGCCATAAAAACATTTTAGCGTAGCTTAAAATAGCTTTTCCTCCTCCTAAAAATAGAGCAATGCACAGAGAGAACACTTGGACCCCTTTTCAAGGCGACAGAGAAGTGTGAGGCCAGCCCCGGGGAGGGGCAGGCATCCCCCAGCCCACTGCCCAATCCTCCACTGCTGCTCTCCCAGGCCAGGACACTGTGCCAAAAGCATGATGCTGTCCTCTATCAAAACCCATTTCTAGTCTGTGCTGAGTCTGACCAGCCTTGGGGCTTGAGCCAGAACGATTTTTTTGGGAGGAAATTCCACGTTTGGGAGGGAAAGGATGAAGCATTTAAAAAGGTCAGCTTGCCAGCAAAGGAAGGCAGTTATAGGAATAAAGGGGAGGAAAACATTTCCTGGGTCACTGAGTCCTGTCCAGCACTACCAGAAGGAACTAATTCATAGATCATCTTTCACACACCGACCAGCTCCTGCAGCAGGCACAAATGTTGGGATCCACCTCAAAATCTGAGCAGGAGCCCCCGGGACAGCCAGAAGTGCCTCTGCAGCTCCTGTTCCCCACTGCTGCAACCTCTGCAAAGGGGCAAGGGCAACAGAGCTTTGCCAAAAAGCTCAACCCAGGCATCATGCTCTTTCTTTTTTTTTTCCTTTCTTTTTTCAAAGCATGTGCAGCTGAAGAGGCTCCTCGGTAGCACCATTTCATCAGTTCAAAAAGCAGAGGGAGAACACCCAAACTGTCCTGTCTGATGGGAATGAGCCTCCAACCCCAGCACTGACTCCCGCCATGAAAGGAGATTTGGATCCTCTCCTGCAAAAATCTGGCCTCACCACTAATGGCTTATTGAGATTTGGGAAGTCCCTCCACTTCTCTGCCTCAGTTTTCCAGCTGCAGTATGAACATTATTATTTACCCATCCTTATAAAGGGCTTTGTCATCTTTAGATGTACACACCCCCACTGGGACAGTTCTGACACTAATTTCTGCTTCATATCAGATTATGTGATCGTTATTAACCTTCCAGCTTTCAGTACTGGAGGGTCAAATCCATCTCAGCTCAGCAGATGAAGCTCTACTGACTTCACTTACTCCAGGACTGGATTTAGACCTGGGTGTTTTTCAATTTAAAACACACTGGCAATGCAAAGCTACCACTGCTCCTTCCAGGGGTGGTCTGATTTCATTTACAAGTATTTGTGCTGGCAAGTCCTACATAATGTTCAGATGCAATTGTGTCTGAGTATTAAATATAATGGGTTAGATGTTATGAATAGGAAAATGAGATAACTTGGTAAAGGAGGTTTGACAGCAAGAGTGAAAGAATGAAGATTCAACTTAAGCTGCTGAAAGCCTAACAAGATAAAGACAGGCAGGGGAGAGTTCTCTTAAATGTGATGAAAATAAGGCCTGAAGGGGTGGAATGATAGAGAGGCTGAGGAGTACATGTTTCAAGACAGAAGATGAATGTGCCCAACATGACAGTAACATGTAGCTAAATTAATCAAAGTACCCACAGCACAAAATAGAACCAAAACATATAGATTTATGCAGAAATCCCAGAACAGCAGATGTGAGACAGACAGAAGGATGCTTCTTTTCTATCTAAATTAATTTTCTGTATATTTTGGTCATTGGCTTTTATCATTCTGTGTCACTGGGAACATTATAAATCTGCCTTTTACATTTTAAATACGTGCTGTCTGCTTCTGTGTTGAACCCACAGGTCCCTCAGCACATGCTATTATGCCTCCCCATTAAAGACATCACAGCACATGACATATATCCTGAAGCTAAATTACCAGGAAAAGTTTCCTAAAAATCACAGCAGCACACACCCGTGTGACGAAAACAAACAGTCGCAACCACTAATATTTCACCTTGAAAGGATAATTCTAATTTAATTCTGTTTCCATGATTCACACTGGATTTACAGCTTTTGTTTTGCCTGGGCAGATGCAGCCCAGCTCTCAACTGCTCTGCTCACCCTCCTCTGCTCCCCACACTGCTCTGGTGCTCCCAGTTTCTCCAGGGACTTCTCCGCAGTCTCCTCCACTCCCAGAGCCTTTTCAGAGGTTGGGGGGTTGAATTCTAAACCCCCTCAACTGCCAAAGGGCAGGCAGTAAATTGGGGGTCATCGGCCCCTTGACTTGGGTTTTAATCAGTGGCTGCCTGTCTTGCTCAGAAGGCAAACTCCCAATCAGGGCAGCTGCTAGAGATTAAGTTCAGGTCGGATCAGATCCTGATCTCGCTTGCAGCAGGAGTGCAGATTTCAGTGTCTTTTGAGCCTGGAGCAGGATTTGGCCCCAGTGACTCAAACGAGTACCCAAACCTTCACAGCGAGCCCAGTGGAGGGAAAGCAAAGGAAAGTTCTTGGGATGGGAGACCCTCTCCACAACCAGGAGCTGTATGAACCCATGCACTCATCATCACATCCCAGTTACCTGCTGGATGTCAACTTGTTACCCCACATCCTGCCTTTAATCATCCCCTTCCCTTTCAAATGCCCAGGGGCGGGGGGGCTGATTTATCTAAAGAAAGCTGGGGGCTGGGAAGGGCATCCCACCTCCCCAGGCAGTGGCTGAGCAGTGCAGGGATCTGACAGAAGGACTCAGAGCAGAGGGCTCTCGGGGCTCACAGCCCAGCTGCTGCTCCCACACCGGCATCCCCTTCCCAGGCTTTGTCTGGTGTGCAAAGGGCTTAGATCAGTTTTGTTCTGAGAGCCGGGGCTGCTCTACTCCTCCCCACCCCACACCACCCCCAGCCTTCTGAGGGGAAGGTGACAGGGATTAGAGGTTTGAATTCCTTTCTTTATTTTTTTTTTTTTTTTTACTTTTTTTTTTTTTTCTTTAAAGAACTTCGGATGCCAACATGACTTTTTTGTCTGCGAGAGATTAGGCAAACAAATGCAAAGGGTGACAGAGACGAGGACTCAGCCCTACCATCCAGAGGCAGGTTTCTGGGAGGACCAACTTTCCCTTCACTCTGCTGTTATGAATAGATTGATCTTTTTTGTGTGTGTGTCACGGCTCAGAGAAGTCAGTTGGCTGGTGCAGAGTGGGGAGCAAATTCAGTCCTAACAGCACCAAACCACAAGACACTCTTTATTTGCTTATAGGTAGGTTTACAAGATGCAAAGAGAGTGAGAAAGAAGGGCATTGCCTGGCACTAACACTCCCTCTATTGGAAAAAGAGTATTTTCCCAGGAACGTGCATTATATTCCTAGAACAATGTAAATTAAAGTGATCAGCATGCAAACAAAATGTCCTTAATTAACTGGAAAAGGGGCTGGGCAACCAGGACATTATCTTCCATTATGCAGAGAGCAAGGAAAAGTAGCACAGTACAAAAGTTAACTGTATTTTAGGAGTCACAGCACAAGATGAAATTTAGGCTTACAATTCCACAAAATTTTAATTAATTTACAGTCCACTGCATGGTCTCCATTCTCCAGGCATGGCATCCAACAGGCCCCTGGACAGCCAGCTCAGGTAGCTCCCACTGCTACCAAATTCATGGGCTTCCAAACAGAGGGAACCCTTTGGCTTCTGCTGCCCTTAACAGAAAACAAGGCTGTGGTGGCCCAGCACAAATGTGTTTTGCAGCTGACATGGTTTCTGTGCTCCCCAAAGAGGTTGGCATCACTTCTCTTCACCAGACAGCTCCACAGACAAGTCTTAGATCAGGATACAGCATCTGACTCCACTAAAAGGGAGCCTCCCAAAGCTGGGAATTTATTTATCACAGTATTTATTTCACAGGTAGGTAAGAGGAACATTTCAAGCAGCCTGGATCCAGCTGAGGAGGCCACACTCACCTTCCTGGGCTGCATCAGAAGCAGTGTGAGCAGCAGGTGAAGGGAGGTGATTCTCCCCCTCTACTCTGCTCCTGTAAGAGCCCACCTGGAGTGTTTCATCCAGCTTTGGGAAGGATGAAGGACACAGATCTGTTGGAGTGAGTCCAGAGGAAGCCTTGAAAATGATCACATGAATTTTGGAGCACCTCTGCTATGGAAATAGGCTGTGAGCTGGGGGTGTTCAGCCTGGAGGTGAAGGTTCCAGGGAGACCTCAGAGCCCATTCCGGTGCCTAAAAGAGCTCTAAGAGAGCTGGAGACGATCTTTGGACAAGGGATGGAGTAACAGAACAAGGAGGGAATGGTTTCACACTGACAGAGGGCCAGATCAGATGGGATATTGGGAAGGAATTATCCCCCATGAGAGGGGGAGGCCCTGGCACAGGGTGCCCAGAGAAGCTGTGGCTGCCCCATCCCTGGCAGTGCCCAAGGCCAGGTTGGACATTGGGGCTTGGAGCAACCTGGGACAGTGGAAGGTGTCCCTGCCCATGGCAGGGGGTAGAATGAGACAAGCTTTAGGATCCCTTCCAACCCACACCATTGGATGATTCTATGATTGCTTAAAGCAACCTGGCAGGGGTGGTGGTACCAGCAGGTAACTTCAAAAGCCAGAGCTCCAAGCTCAGAATGTGCAGCTGAACACGAAATGCTTCATGCCTGGTCACACTGTGCATCACTGGCAGTGCTGGGAAGGCTTTGGGATGCCCTCCCACCTTTGGATGTGGACAGCTGTAAAAGCCAACTCTGAGCATTTAACATGAGTTTAACAGGTTTAAGCCTGTTTCCCCACATTAAGCATGGGTGCATACACTGGAAGAACAGGAGATTAGCACATGGTGCTCACTGGAGGAGAGACATCCACAAAGCAGGAGGGATTTAATAACTGTTAGCTCCAGCCAAAAAAACAATCCCTTACAGTTTTTCTAGTGTGAGCCATGAAGCTCTCAGTATCTCTTTGTATGACACCCATAATAGAGAAAGGGATGGAGGAACCTGATTATGGGGAGAATGTTGGAAACCTGAAGGAAATTTAAGCAAAAATGCAATTTAAAAAAATCATAATTTGGTAATATGGTGTTGGATTTGTGAAGAAAGGAATGATGTCAAAGCCAGGACTCCAAACATTTTGGAGGATCTTTGCAAATACTTTTTATTTTGGATTCAACTATGGAAAATCAAGGTGTATCACAAAATAAGAGATGGATATTATATTTTTTTAAAAATACCTTTTTGAACATTTCAAAACTGCCTGAAGAAAATTCCTTTTTCTCTGCTAAGAAAAAATAATATTCTTAAAGGAATGTTGCCTCAAAATTGCCATTTTTCAGATGTATCTGCAGACAATTTTCAAATACCTCTGCAGTGAGAAACACTGAGTTTAACCCAAGTACTGCCATATCCAAGCAGGACGTGGCCATGAGAAGAGTTGCCTGTCTATGGCAAACAGAACCAAACAAAATCCTAGAGAACAAAACCTTGCAGAGGAGAACAGGCCAGCTGAACTCGAGTAGAGCTCTTCTCACTAAAATCTACAGATTACAATTTATAACTTAAAATTATATTATCTTCTTCTTTAGCAACAGAGTGATTTATACTTCAATTCCCTTCAAGACCCTCATGGAGCCTGCTCTGCCTAGGAGATGTGACAGCAACACAGGCCAAGGCAGAAAGGATGAAAGTTAAATTGATCACACTTTTTTTTTGGTGAATATATATATTCTTTCACTCCAAGCCTCACATAAAGCAGCCCTGCTTCTATTGGGTTTTTCTGAGACTCCAAAATAAATACAAATCCAGAAGACTTATTCTCATATTTCCAGCTACAGCAGAGGCATCCAGGGTTTTGCTTCTCCTACCTTGGATGTACTTGCCTGTGTTGATTCAGAAGCAGACTAACATATAGGACCTTAAATTCTGTATGACTCTGTGTAATGTAATGAACACCAACAGACTTTAAATCTCCTGTATCTCGTGGGCGCATTTTATTGCACTTTATGGCAAAAATCCAAGAAAAAAAATTTCAGGGAGAAAAAAAATTCAAAAATGAAAAATACATTGCTACTGAATTTTCCAGCAATATCACAGGAATGTGATCTCCCCTCAATATACATACTGATGATCTATTTGGAATTTTTATCCACAGTTATGAAGAAAAAGAAAATGTTATTCCCTCAGAGGCCAATTTTCATCTGCTCTGGAATTCTCATTTAAACATCTCAGAGAACACTTTGCCTTCTCTAGATATTGCCTACTATTCGTCTGGCTCAAGGCTCATGTCTGTTACTGTGTGAGCTACATGGAAACAAATTCCTAATCATATTTCTGACAAGAGTCCTCACAATCTAGTTGGCTGCCATGATCCCATTTCCAGTATTTCACCAGTAAAAATGTAGGGAAGGTTTAGTCTCCTTTTACCCAGCATGTGCAGCTCCCATTACTCGGAGTCACCACATGTGTGCAGATCAAGGGGATGGATTGTTTAAGGAGTTAAACCTCAGGCGCTGCTGCCAGGGCTCCCTTTCAGGTTCCAAGATGTAGATATATGGTGAAGAGTTTGCAAGACTGGAAGCCAATGTTTGGATCCTCCTCTCCTGCTGATATCCATCAGGATAAGCTGGGGTGAAGTCCCTGAGGATCCAGGGGCATTGCACAAGGGCTGGGGAGCATTGCCTGGTCTCACAAAATGAGTGGTTTCAACATTAATAACCATAATTCAGAAGTTCTCAGAGCCTTTCACTGCAGTGAAGAGCAGCACTGCCACTGATGGAACTGTTCCTTTTCTTCCTTAACACCAAAAGCACACCAGAGTTTCAGGTTTGGTTTATATTTGATTGTACCCTGAGTATGTAAATGTATCTGTGCACACTGGGTGTCATCCTGACCTATCAGCATTTAACATTTGGGCCTTTGCCCTGTGGGTTATGTGCAAATGACCACATTCAAGTTCCCATTTATATTGAATTAGGTATTATAAATGCCCAAGCTTAGGTCACAGCAGTGATCTCAGTGATTTTGCTGATTCCTTTTAACAATTTCCTGAACCCCCTCAGGATATGATTAAATACAGAATTATCCCAGATCAGGGCCATGCTGCAGGGACGGGTAACAGGCAAAGTGACCATGAAACTGGTATTTGGTCTTAGGTGCAGAAATCACCACCAGCAATAATTATCAGAAATCACTAACTACCAGTGTTCATGGATAAGGAATGATAAGGAAATGAGTGAGGGAACCCTCCCCATGGGAGCAGTTACTTGTTAGGGCTGTTCCTGGGAGTGCACACACCTCACCTCCCCTAGGCCAGGACCCAAGGATGGGTTGGCTTGCTTGATATCAAAGGAAAATTGAGAAAGTTTTTGCTGTATGTCTCCAATAAGCCCAGCTCAAAGGTGTCCTGCTCTCTAATCTTCTCCTGACATCACCTTCCTACATTTTCAAATTGGGTTTTTACTCTTCCTATCCATTTTCCCCAGCATGACCCCAGTTCGTTTCAGAGGCTCAGAGATCCTGTGTCATCTCAGCCTCCCCCTCACATCCCCAGAGAAACCCCAGAATGTTGTGAATTAAGAAAACAAAGGAGAGCTGCTGTGACCCATTCAAACGACTGTATGAATGAGAGGATGGAGAATGCAGCCCTGATACTTCCTCCACATCCCTGCAGTACAGACAAACATCACACTGGTGACATCTCAGCCCACAGCAAGTATTGCTGTGAGGGGCTGTGCTCAGACAAAGAGCACACATTCATCTTCAAACCTGGAACCACTTGGGAGGACTGCTCTACACAGTGAACCAAAACAGTCCATGATCCTTAACAAACCTGTAATTGAAAAGTCAACATTTGTCCCATTCAGCAAAACAGTTTCCTCCAAAGAGATTTAAATTTTAAAGCACCTGAATTTTTTCAAAAATGTCTGTATGCATGTTGTCCCTATTCCTGATTGAAATATTTTAATTCAGTCTCTTTATTTTCCCACTCTCCAACTTTTACTCCTTTCACCTCCCAAGCCCTGTGTGTGGGTTCAGTCCTGAACCCTTTTACAGGCCAAATTTTGTCACTGGAAGCTTTGTTTGCCAAGGCATGGGAAGAGACTCTCTGTGTACATTTTCAAGAGCTCAGCTTGCAGTTACCCAGCAGACCAGAAGCCATGTAACCAGCTTGGAACACTGGCTGCAGAGCCTTTTTTAAAACCCTAATTATATTATCACACTCCAGCTCAGGTTTAAGGTGGACACTTGAAAACATGATGCAAACACTTTTAAAACCATGATTTTTACAGTTTTTCAGCATCTGCTGAGTAACTTAAACCTGATTTTGCCTCCAAAAAAACCAACAGTCCATTTCTCTGCGACAGGAACAACTGCAAGACTAAAGCTTTAACAGCCCAAAAGAAAAGGTTTGTCTCTGTTCTGTCACACCTACTGTTACTCCTGTAATTAATGATTGTGTTTAGTCAAGGAAAAACCAAATCAATGGACATGAAGAAATTTAAACACAGGTCTTCTTGTTTCAGCAATCCACAGAAAGAGATTTGTGCTTTATTCATCACACTGAAGACACCTTTTTTTTCCCACACCATCTGTAATTTGTCTGTTCAGTGGGGTCTGTGGTTTTGTTAAGTTGTGCAGATATGCACAATCCCACCATGCACAGCAAAAGTAAAGTGCCAAATTCTTAATCCATTCAGGAGGCAGCAGAATACTACAGCTGTTGACTTCTTGCAAAAAAAATCGGGGTAGCTGAGACCAGCACAAACTTTATTTGTATTTGTGCATGAAAAAGTAATACCAGTAATAATAACAATTTTAAAAAATCAGATGCCAAGACCACAACTGGTGTAAGTCAGCATAGCAGCACTCAGCTGATTGCAGCAGTTCTAATCAAAAGAGCCAAGATCTGCCCTAATAACAGCATTATTGATCTTTTCTTTAAAACACTCACTCCTATACACACAGCATATTCCCCATGTCCATCCTCTAGGATTATTATAGAGCCATAAGCAAGAGCAACAATTATAGTTTTTATTTAAGAGATGCAAATCAATATTAATTAAAATTAGACAACTGTTTGTGATGTAAGGGCTCCTTGTACTCAAAGGGCACAGTGGCCATTAAATATATTAAGACTTATTACTTAAAAGATTTTAGACAAAGTCAATGCCTCCCGTGTCCTAGGGGACAGTTCAATGCCTCAGTAATGTTGTACAACATTTAACTATAGGTGCCACAATCAAAGGCAAACACAATTAAGTATCAAACAGTTAAATGTTATGTGTCACTCTCTAAAGAATCTATATTGAAATGCTTAATTAAACTTTTTTTTATTAAAAAAAAAAAAGAAAAAAGAAGAAATAATTCCATAGCACAGGCTAGCACCAAAACGAAGGCTTATTTGGTTTGTATTAAATAACCTGCATATTAAGTTGCCTGTGTTTCTCCTGTTCATTATCATGAAGGCAGCATTTGCATTTCTTGATAGACTATTCCTGTTTCCTTCCCCTTTTTTTCTTGTCTTACATCAGTCAGTGGAAAGAGTGCCACCACAGGCCATCATTAACCTTCCAAATCTGCCTCAAAACAAATAGTACAAGAGCTCACTAATTTGAAGATCAAAAAGCCACTTGTCCATTATATAATTGGAATGAAAGGCAAAATGTTGCAGTTCTGAAGAGCACAGTAATTACTAGCTGTTAATTGCTCTCTCGTGGTGGCTCACTTTTAATTAAAAAGAACAGCTCGTCGCAGGCCGATAAGCAATGGTGGAGACCACTGGTTTAATCAACAAAGCAGAAAAATTTGTTTCTGCTGCAGCCAACAACAGCTTGAGAAATCTTCAGATGTCCAATTGAGATTAAAAACTGTCTATTTAGTGCAGTCAGATTTTATTTTAACCAAGGAAATGACTATTTGAAGTCTTCCAATGTGAGTGTCCCCACCACATCCCCGCTGGTGCTGCAGGGACTAATCACTGGCTTGTGGTTGTGATCATTCAAGTAAAGAAATTTAGCTACTTTCCTCTTGACTCCATCATTCTTGGGTAATTGGCCTGTCTGAGGTGAGCAGTTGTGTTGGGTTTCTTTTTTTTAAGAAAGAGCTTTAAAGTATGGAAGGCCCACAGACTGTGCATTTAATTACTGTTCATATTTCATGCAGTCAAACAGAATTTCATTTAAAGAGAAAATGATTTACCTACCAAAAAAAAAAAAAAAAACAAAAAAAAACACTACAACCCTAACTTAACTCACCCTTCCCAAACAAAAAATAAAACACCTTATATTCGCTGCATTGGGTATTTTGTTCCTTTTCCTTTGACGGGTGTATTTACATGCCAAAAACATATTTAAACATCAAAGTTAATTCTTTTGGAGTGTTCTGTCTTTAACTCTTTCATCTAATGACTGTGGCCTTTGAGGGAAACCCCGCTGCATGTCACAGGAAGGGTTTATTTAGTTAAGCAGGTTAGGTAGGTTAAGTGGAACCGTTTTGCCCTGGTTTGCCTCATCTCTCTTTAGCCATGAGCCCATTTGCATCTCTCAGCAGCTTCTGTCCATCCTCCCCTCCTCTGCTGCCCTGCTCTGCTCCCAAAGGCGTTGTACTCAGCCCTTTGCCTCCTTGTATTTTTTTGCTGCTGCTGAGTGAAGGGCTCTGCTACACATTGAGCTCTGCAGACGAGGCACACATGTACCTAAAACCCAACCTGCCAAAGCTTCACCACAACCCCTGTCTGTCTTCCCAGAGCTGGGATGTGGCTGTCTGACAACTCTGCACAATCTAATGCATGAAAACAGGCATTTCCATTCAACAGGCTCCAGGCATTATTGTGCTTTTCTACCTTAGTCCCATTAACATCTGGAAACAAATGTCACTATCTGCAACTATTAGCAGCTTTGGAGGATTGGTCAACTTTGGTTTGAACTTTAAGGCATATTTCTGAACTGAGTAAACTCAAAGCTGCCAAAGAATATTTTTCTGTTTTCCTTCTCATATTGAGAAAGAAATATTCATTCGTCTTCTTATACAGAAATATGTGTGTGTGTGTGTGTGTGTGTGTGTGTGTGTGTATAGAGTACTTTTTCTAGTCCCTTTTTGGGCTTCTGGGAATCACTCCTCTCCCCTGGGAACAGGTGGATTTTTGTTTAGTGTTTCTTTTCTTTTAAGGCTCCTTTCTTGAGCAGACCTAAAAAAGCGGGGAAAAGTTACCAGGACCCTTTTCTCTCCTAGGTCCCCTACAAGTCACCATCATTTGGATGTACAGCCACTCCCAACACTGCAGCCACCTTTTCCATTTCCTTCTGACAGCAGAGCTCTTGGGCTGGGATATGGGGAATGCTCCTCCCTAAATGCTCACCTTTCCTTAGAGCTAAGTAGAACAAGAACTTGACTGTTGATTTCAAAGCAGTGCGATCTGACTCCTCCAGCCCTAAATTACTGGATTTTAAATATTCAATGATTACTCTGTGCTTGGATGCTGTGTAGGATGCTACCCTGGGAAACTGTCATGGTACTGTAGGAATTTCCAAAACATCTGCTCCATATATTTAAGACAGATCTTGTCATACAGCTTCTCATATATTCCCTGATTCATGTTACTGGACACCTTTTTATTTTTCATATTAAAATGGCAATTTGGAAATTCCTAATGGATTGTGTGTTGCATTAAATACTAACTGAATAAATCTGAAAGAATTACTGCAATCAGTGCAATCAGTTGATGATATAATCTAAAACTTACAAGAAAAAACCATACTATAATATTTTTAGGTGACAAAAGTAAGAGTGCTACACGTTTTCTTAAATCAATGCACGCCCATGAGTATTTATCTACCTTTAGGTTACCATGGAACAGACATCTGTCAGTCTGTAAATATGAAAAATTAAAGGGATATATTTTGAAACACACTTACTTATATTAGGTGATGAAAAACAAATTTTAAAGTCAAGCTTCTTCCTCATCCCTGGACAAGCAGTGGACAAACAAAATGGGACACTTGGGATCAGCCTTGCATTCAGTGACTTCTACCCTCATTTATGAACAACTTCAGGGCTATACAAAAAGCTAGAAAACCTGACTGGGATATTAAAAAAAATTAATAACCAAAAATCCAGAAAATAATTTTTCCTTCCGAGTTTTTGTTTTCATATGTATGTGTGTAGATGTACATGGATATATACACTTCACACGCATATATATATATATATGTGTGTGTGTGTATATATATATATGTATGTATGTATGTATGTATGTATGTATGTATTTTAAACTTTGTCCTGGACAAAACGCGGGGCTAAAGCTGTCGCTGCAGCCGTGCCAGGGCGCTCCTGCAGCCCGCTCCAGCCGTGCCCGCCGCCGGCGTTATCCGCATCCCTTCCTGCGACTCATCCTGCGGCCGCCCCGAGCCGCGATAAGCGCTCACCCTGCCCCGCTCGCCCGGCCGATAAGCCGAGCTGCGAGGACGCCGTGCCTCTGCCAGCTTTTGTCGCCCCACACCTTTCCTGTAGCCAGTTTTCGGTGGGCACCTGTCAGCGCGGTCTCGGCTTTCACGGCTCCTGCCGCTGCCTCCGCCCCGCTCGGGGTTTATCGGAGGAAACACTCGCGCTCGCAGGGATGGCCCCCGCACCGCGGCAGATTAATCCGAGTTGAGTGCACTTCCTTCGGCCAGAGGACACCAATTACCACGACGGCACCGGCAGCACAATGCGGGCGGACATCTGACAGCCCGGGTCCCGCCAGCTCCGCATTGTCCTCCCATCAGGCGCTGTCAGTTCCCAGCCTTAATTACATCCTGTTTACAAACACTCGGCCGGACTTCAGATGGAGCCTTAACAAAGGTTGACAAAGGTCAGGGCCACGTCACGAGGATGTTATCTGTGTGCTCTGGCTGATAAACGAGGAGGAGGAGGAGGAGGAGGAGGTGCGGGGCTGATTTTGGAGATAGAGCAGGGAAACCACGCTGGGGCCACGCAAAATCCTGAGCTCCCTTACCCCAAAAGGAGCTCCATGATGCTGAGGGATGCACTCGTACCTGGGATCACACAGGACTTGTGTGAGAGGACAGTGAGCAGCCATCATCGACCTGAAATGGCAGCAGCTGGAGCTAACCAATAAAATGATTGAAATAATAATTAAAAAAAAAACCCTTCTAAATCTATTTGCATTTCAAACTCTGTGGTGTTGTAGGAGCAGAAACTGCAGCACAGCAAATAAATCTTGTCATTTTTCCCACACTGAGACATCACTAAGGCCCTCCATCCTGCATCCTGGAGCACATGGCAGGGATGGGACATCCTTCACATCCCCTCCAGCCTCAGGGAAACCAAGGACTGAGTGGGACAAGCCAACTTTGCCCCAAATTCATATGTCCCACTGCTCTACCCTCTCATATTTTCCTTCCACTATGGATATTTTTATGCTTTCTTTGGTGCCTGGAGGGAATTTTTTTTTTGTGGTTAGCTTTCCAGCTTTCTAGAGACACCATTCAATTAATCAGGACTGAGATCCTACCTTACATTTCCATGGTTTGCACAAACACTTTGTTCACAGCAACTTCTCAATATTCAGTGTGGTAAGACCCAGAAGGTGAAACACTGGGAGAGTTTAATATCCACAGCTGGGTTTGTGCATATGGGAACAAGAAATTCAGGCATCTCTGTAAACCAAGGTTGCCCATTTGATACCATGTCCCTCCTCCAGTATCTTTTTTCTTTGTCTTGAGAAAGGTGAGCACAGACATGAATTTAATCTCTTCTACAACTCAAGGTAGAGCAGTGTATACTAGAGTCCAGCAGCTGGACCAATATAAATACTTCATATGGCAAAGTTAATAACATAAGAGCTTGTCATCCTGACCCACTCCTTTATCTGTTTCCTGCTATTCTCACATCCTAATTAATGTACCCCAACCACACAGGATCACACATTAGTAGCCATTAAAATTAAAATCACAATCTGTTATCATATCACGCCTCTCAGAGGAAATACTGGATTAACCACACGGTATTAGTCAGTAAATGGTGTCACAGCTTCATCTTTCTCTGGTGTTATGCCCATGAACTCTGTAAAACAACAGGCAGGAGTTGCTGTGTTGGTGGCTGAGTTAAGACACCTCAATGAGTATCAGGGAACCAGCTCAGCATCTTCAGGCTGAACCTCTCTAATACCAGATCACTTGCCCCAAGAAGGAGAGGGTGCTTTCACTACTTGAAAAGAAAAAAAAAAAAAAAAAAACCCTCTACTTAAAAAAAATAATTCAAAATCAAATTCTGCAAATGTAAATACAAGGAGTGGAAGTGATGACTTGGTGGGCAGGCTTAAAATGTTTGATAATCTAAGTGTAGAAAAGTTGAAGGTTTAAATAAAGTCTGCAAGCTCTGCACTGATTACATATGCTCAGAAATATTCCTGACTGGTTCTGAGTGTTTCTGCTTTGCATGGACTGAGTTTTTCCTGCAGAGCAGCAGAGCATTGCCACTTCTTGGGTGCAGAATCAAACCTCAGTCACCCCATGCAGGGACAGAGCTCATGTCCCCAGTGGAAAACCAGCAGATAATAGAATTAAAAGTAGAACTGTATGGGATTAATTTTTTTACCTATTTACTAAATAAGCAAATTAGAAAGGAAAAAGATCTCAGAAGTTTGGGCTGGCGTTTCTGAATGGGTGAGTACAGCCCTTTTGCTGCCCTTCTCGTGGCGCCAGGAGAAGCGCTGGTTCCCAGCAGTGCAGAACAGGACAGGAGTCTCTTGACTTGACGCTCCGTAGTTCTCAGACTAAGCACTTGCTCAGGCCTATCCGTAGGTGCTTAGGAGGGCAACCACCACTGCTCACTCCTGACAACATAGAGCTCTTTATCAAAAAACAGGGGGAAGGAATGAAAGCCCGGGCTGACCTTCGGAGCACAGTGTTCCCCTGCGGGCACCCACTCAGCTTTCCCTGGAAAATGAGGCTTGGTTGCTGCGGGAGAGCCTCGCTAATGCAATCAAAGACGATTTTGCAGTTAATAAAATGACAGGCGCTTCCTTTCTGAGCTTCGTGACAGTCAGGCTCAGTAAGCCTCCTGTTCCAGACAGCGTGCCAGTCAGCTGCTGTTACTGCAGAGCTGTGTTTAACATCTTCTTAATTAGCCCAATTCCCCACATCTCAGCCAAGTTTTCTAGTGAGAAACAGCCTCAGGAGCTGTACAGCTCTGCATCTGGGAAACCCGGTCATTAACGCACGTACCCAATCCAGCACGTCCTGTCTTCTCCAAGGCTGGCCAGGTCACTGTAAGAATTGTATTTGGGCTAGAACCACATCGTGCTCAAAATCACCTGCAAACCTGCTGGCAGCTACAGAGCTGAAATGGCAATCCTGGACTTCCCATGGATTAATGCTCCAAGTTCACCATCAGCTCCGGCCGGAAGGACAACTCCACTCCTCTAATCCACTCCTCTAACTGGAGCCTCTTTGCCTCCATGCACCAGACATGACTCAGAAAACAAATAAAACTGATTACATAGCTTGTATTTATTTGCTCAGGCTCCCGAGTTCTGGACATACATAAACCTCTTGCTGCTGAACTGGTATAAATACAGTACATCACTGGTTCCACTTGAATTTATCCCAACTTAAACCAGAAAGAGATCTGTTCCTCTTTTTTATTATTATTATTATTATATCATTATGCCCTCTCTTTTTCTGTTTTCTGTTCTCCTCTTTGTTTTTCTTTAAAGTCAGCCTAACATTTTATAGACATCTCTCTAGCAGCTTCCGGAAGGGTGCTCCATCTTAAACTCAACAGCAGCACTGACAGACGGGGTTGATATTTTCTTTTCTTTCACAAGTAATAAAAAAGGAACATTTCACTACACATGAAACCAGAGTACTGCCTTAAAAGAGCAGTGTTTGTGTGGCTATAAAAAAAGTTACCCTTTTGCCAGACCCAGAATCAAAGCATTTGTATTTATGTGTTTCCTTTTTTAATAAGTAAATCCAATATTTTTAAAGTTCATCAGTTTTAGATTATTCTTGTTGCAAATCCTATGAATGGGGCAGCTGTGTCTGCTGAGCACACTCGACAGCACTGCAAGGTAGGTCCATGGTTTCTGTTATCATTTGTGGTTCCATGGGGAGCACGGATGAGACTGCCAAGGGTAAAACCTGGAACTGGCTACTGCACTCCTGACCAGCACTCCTGACTTCAGCCTGGCATTTCAGCCATGCCAGGGCACTCCCACAGCTGTGTCAGTTTTGACTGGGGCATCTGTTTAAAAAAGAGGAAAAACCCAAGAAAAATCCATCACTGGGGGTCTCTCCTCTTTCCGTGAACACTGCCATTGCCCCATCTCATGCTGAGGAAAATTCCAACGCAAAGCCTGGATGAGCACATTTGCTTTTCATCACCATTAAAATACTACAACTAAAAAGATAAATTAATAATAATAATAATAATAAACTAAAAAGGAAGCTCTGTTTGTTCCCAAGTACTGGCATCCTTGGAGAAAAAAAAAGTGGGAGAGACAAGGAGCAACCCTTTTTCCCTCTCCAGTGGGGTTGCCCTGCCAAAGAACCTTTCAGCCCTTTGCCATGCATATCTTGGCTGTGTCCAAGCCCAGATTCCTGCCCTTATTTTGGCAGCAATATTCGCTTTCTGCAGTACCAGCTGTGAGAGCACAGGGCTGCTCCAAGAGGGAGGAAGCTGGGTCCTGGCTCCCAGCACCAGCAGCCCCCATCCAGTGGGAGGTGAGGCTCCAAAGCCAGGTTTGAAATACTGAAGTGGCAGGAGGCTCAGAGGAACACTATGTTGCAAGGGACATGATAACACAGCACCATTCAAGCCTGAGATTATCACTGGAGGATGACATGGGAGATAAGGAAGTGCAGCATTACAGGGCTGCGTTAGCATAGGAGGAAATCGATTCAGGCAGACAAGCTAAATTTATTTACTTTATTGATTTTAAATTTTACATGAACTGCAATATAAGTAAATCTTTCATGGTAATTCTAAATCTTGAAACCTACTGTAAATAACTAAAAGGAAAAAAAAAAGTCCAATGTTTGGAATAACCATTTCTTTGTACTGAAAGCGCATTATTCTTAAAGCCCAGGACAAAATATTTTGTAATGAATACCTTAAATCTACCTTGGCAGTCAGTGTTGATATTTTTGCTAAAATAAGAGCCTGCTTTTGGTGTACCTGGTGATACAATAAAACACAGATTATTTTAAATTTTTTTTTGAGGGGGTAGAAGGGAAGAAGAAAAATTGTTGCTGTAGCATAAAGTGAATACAGCAACAGGTTTTTGACCCTGTGGTTCATTGACAAAGCAGCTGAGTTTTAAGCAGCGCAGGTAGAGGTTTGTGCACAAAGAATTGGCTGCAAATGTTGGAAAGACATGAGATGGAGGGGCAGGGCAATGGATCTCAATACATGGATTCATGCACCCAGCACTACAGCCCAGACCTAAAGAGAGAACAGGCAAGGAGAGAAAACACAGGAACAAAATCTCCTTGCTTTATTTATACAAGAAGTCCAAGCTCAGACACCAGCATGAAGAGGCTGGAGGGAAAGGTTTCATTTTGGAGTTTTCTCCCACCCAAAGCAGCAGCTCACACCTGTGCCCAGCTCCACCAGGGAAAGGAATCATAGAATCATGGAATGGTTTGGGTTGGAAGGGACCTTAAAGTTCATTTGGTTCCAACCCCCCTCTCGTGGTCAGGAGTGCCATTCATTAGATCAAATTTCTCAGGTCCCCTTTCAGTCTTGGCTTGGACACTTCCAGCAATTCAAAAGCATCATGACACGTGAAAAAAACCTGACATCTCCTCCAATGCCCAACCTAACCGATGAAGAAAGAAAAGGCCCGAAACTGCGGGCCTGGGGTTCAAATGTTTTCCTGCAGGGAGGCAGCACAGATCTTGGCAGAAATAGGGAATGCCAGGCAGTGATGGGTCTGTGTGGGCACAACATCCACCAAAACCTCCCAGGCAGAGGGGACAGAGCTGCCATGGCAAGGGGAGCTGGAAATAGCAGCCCTACATTCTCAAAATAACCCTCCTTACACCAGCAATGCCACACTTCAGATACATTTATTAAATAAAACCCCAAAACCTCTTTCTAGCTCTTCCAGCCAGAGAGGCGAGTTCATGGCAGCACTTTTTGCCAGATTGTGCAGCTATGGGCAACCAGCCAGAAACTTGAGACAGACAAGGCTTCCTCACCACAGAAAATTGTAGAGCATCCTATGTATGACACACTACTAGAAACAGTATAGATGTACACCCATGACACAATAACCCAGACAGACAAGGATCCCTATGAACAGAGACTACCCCTTTATCTTTTAACAACAGGAAAAAATACAGTGATGTTGACAAAAGCACTAATCCAGTGAAGCTTTTTTCCCCCCTTGGGGCTTTTTTTTCCCCTCGTTGTTGTTGTTTTCTAAACTAATCCATATTACCTGTGCCTTTTGATTTCATTATGTTAGATGCTATTAATCTGGATATATGATTTCAACAGTGAAGAGATGGAATTTGTCATCAACAAAAGGAAAACATTATTTTTAAAGGAGTGAAAGATTAATGTTCCACCACGGACTACTTAAACCCTCTACAGCAACAGCACTATAATATTAATCCAACTTTGATGGGTTTTGCATAAGGCTCATAATTAAACATTTTCTTTTCAATACTTTATAGAATCCCCATCTGTTTTTAATGGCATCATTTTGATGTTTTTCTTAATAATTCTGGCAGCCTGCTCCTGAAGCTCCAAGCTTTATTTTTTGTTCCTAATGTCTTCTTCCACAGTGGCTGTATTGTGCCAAGGCTGAATGCAGGTTTTGGAAGCCCACGGTTGTGCCGTGTGTTCTGTCCCTCCCTCATTCCCAGGCAGCACAAGGCACAGCAGAGCTCTTTGAGCTCGTATACCTGGGAACATAATGGAAATATTTCCACCTCCCAGCCCTTGGCTGGGCAGGAAAAGTCTACTTCTGCCACCCTTCACCTTCCTGCACCAAGGTATCCCCTCCCAGCAGCGCCAGCTCTGGCTCTACACACCATTGTACCAATAAATAAATTAATTAATCAATAGCCAGGCTTACTCCAGGAAATTCAAACAATATTGGATAAATCACAGGGATGCAGCTTAGACACAGCCCTTGGATTTCCTTTACCCACCAACACCCAGTGAAGGCAGGGAAAGGCACCCCCATCCCCTCTCACCTTTAGGAATTGAAACTGGGGGGGGGCAATATCAGCCCAAGGCACAAAACCCAGTGGTGTGAGGGGTTTAAAACATCCATCAAAATTACCTGATGGAAACCTGGAATGTGAACCTGGCAATGGCTGCTGCAAGAAGCATCTGTTTTCCATGAGAAATATTGGGATTTTATCAAAATAAACAAAATAGAGAATGCTCCTATCCAGCAGTATCTTAAAAAAAATCCAGAAGTAAAACCAATTTCCATCTTTGGTATTTTTTTAACTAATTCTAAATGCATTTTGAATTTCTGCCCAAAATGCAATGATTTTTCAACAGAACGTTATAAAAACAATATTTTAATTTTTAGCAAAATTTCTGCTTGAGATATTTTTTTTTGCTCTTAGACTACACTACTTTTCCCTCCAATATTTTTCATTCTTTTATATTAAATGCATATTTGGTGACCTCCTGTGGTTCCCATGGATTAGAACGGAAGAGCAGGATGATTAATGGCTTCAGTTTAAATATTTTATACTCTCTGTAAAAACAGTACGAACTGATGGATGTGTGCATTGCTATTTTCACTTCAGTGTCAGGGTCTCCTTGATTACATTTTCCCCTTATTTTTCCCCCCACTACCCAACATTATTAACATCTTTTCCCATGGAAAAAGGACCCAAGGGCTCCTTGCTCCCAGGTTTGGCACAGGCAGGACTCCCACACGTGAACAGATACTGCCCTAATCAGGGCTTTCAACCTTGAGGAGCTTTTAAATGCTCTAAGTGTATTATAATGGTCTCCTGGTCTCAGGACAGACAGATGTGAACCACAAAACTGAAATGTTTCATCTTTTGGCGCCTTTCAGTATGTTCCATGCTGTGCTTCAAGTTTGCTGAAGGATCAGAATTACTTCAGTTCTAGGTAATATAAACAGAGTGATCAAAAACATTTAATTATTCAGGGTCAGCAAATCTGGAGAATCTAATAGCAACAGACAGAAATAACCCTTCCAACCACTCTCATTTTCACTAACTATTATAAAATAGAGAACTGTTTAATTACCAGAAAATATCATAGCAGAAAGGCTCAGCATCTTCCCAAGAGTCTTTCCCAGTCCACTCAAACGTATTTGGCACTAAAGCATAATTTAATTTTCCACAGATGCAGGCGTCCCCTCGTACCCACGGACACACAAACAGCTCCAACCCTTATCTCACGCCTCTGCTCAAACGCAGGTGCAGCCTTTCAGAATGCACCATGGAAGGAGACTTTCACACATTATTTCTGTACCTGTCACCCTGAAATGTGATGATGAGGATGATCCAAATGGAAATGACAACAGAACTGGGCTCCCCCATTATTTCCCCTCTTTAACTTCACGTTATGTACAGGTGTCTGGACAGCACGCTTCACAGCGCAGGGGCACACATTTCCCCACTCTGCTTTCTGCTTTTCCTTCCTCCAAGCAAAATGAGGATGGTGCAGAGACCTCTCCCAACACCCTGATCCTTCTCTAGTGGTGTTTTTGTAGCTACAGATCTGCTACAAATACATGCACTTACCCTGAGTGGCTACACGGTCTCAGCAACAAAAATATGCAACCAGGGAATCCCAGATTTAATTAGAAAGGAACACAGCGGTTTGGGAAAATACTATTTCAGCTGGGATTCACACACAGAAATGACCTGGATTAGAGCAGTTTGCTGATGACACCCAGTCCTCGTGAAATCACATTAATTACGCTCATTATGTGTAATAAGAATAAAAGTCCCACCAGTTCACACACTTACTGCTCTCAGGGATGGTTTTACTAAGCTGAAAGCAATTATCAGAGCATTCAGTGGAAAAGGGCAAATTAAATTGAAGTATAGGAATGATACTTGGGATCAGTTAACATTTTACAAGTTGTTTACAAGGCTTTATTCTGTCGTTGAGAAAGTAAGTTGCCGCAAAAGTAAAAAATAAAAAAACCCAAACAAAGAGAAAAACCTATAAAACAGTGTCACTTAGAGGGGAAGTGGGAGCTGATATAAATACAACAGAAAAGAGGGAAGCTAAGAGCCATAAATGTTAATTTTAAGCTATAAATTACAGACATTTGCCAGAGGAAAATAATGACACAAGAAAAACTCAAGTTCAGTAGGAACAAAAATGATCTGAATTATGGTACTATGGTTAATTGTCAAAAATAAGGTACAAAAGCAAGAAGTGCTCAAACAGATTCTTCTGTGAAATATTTGGGGAAAAATGTCATAGCACACACACACTCAACAGTGATCTAATCTCAAAAAAACACAGAAGGGAATTGAATTTCAGTTATGAAAGCCAGACTATTTTTTTTATATTAACTTATAAAAAAAATTGGCATGCAAGACTTTTACAGCAGCTGAAGGAGACATCTCCTGACCTGTGACTGTGGATTTGAAAGAAGTGCCAGTTTCAGAGGACTGAAGGAACCCCCAGCCTTGTTTTGGAATCTGAGATGAGGCAGAGGGAGTAGCCAGGTAGAGTCAAATTGAATCACTACCAGAGCAGGCAAATTACACTGATGTTATTTCCTTAACAAGGTTTTCTTCCTTAGAAATTTATGCATTTAGAGTTAATGCTAATTAATATGCATTTACAGATAATAGGTCCCTATCAAAGTAAATAGATATTTTTTCATTTATCTGGCAAAGGTAGTGCTGGTCACATAACATTCTTCAACTACTCAAAATATTTGGCTGGATAATATTATTAATTTATATTGCAGTAGAAATCCCTTGGATGGTATTTTAGAGACTGAAATATGGCAAAGACTACTAGTAAATAATTATGCTTTCTCTGATAATGGAATCAAATAGAATGACACTAACACACAACTAAAAGACAAATTAAAAACTGCAAGTGAAAAAAGAAATCATTATCACAAAACTATAATTTCCCAAGACTCCCACAAGAATTATTTTCTGGCACCACCACAATCACAGTTTTTAATTGATGACAAGGAAGAGACACTTGACAAATATTCAGAAGATGCAAAAATTAAGGAACTGCGAGTAGGGAAAGCAGCAAGGCTGCAGAGGGATCGGACTCCCCTAAAAATGGGCAGCAGCAGCAGACCTGCCTGGGACACAGCTGTGATGCCATTGTGGTGATACCAAAGTAAATATTCCTGGAAAACTGCCATGAGGTCTGGCATCTCCACTTTGAGAGAGTGTGAAATGTTAGAGAGGATTCAAAAGAAGAGCTGAGCGATAAAAATCCAAAAGCCTTTGCACTGAAAAGCGAGAACAGCCTCTTTAATTTGTTGGGAGAGAGATGGGAAAGAGCATCCCAGTGGTCTGACCATGGAAATCTCTGGAGCTGAAGTAAATGGATGCACAACAAGAGCAGTGTCTGGGAGCTGGAGACACTGCAATGAGGAATACAACCAAAAATAATTGTTAGGAAATTCCCCCGATGCTGTGCTCGCTCAGCACCCGGATTCACTGCAATCCTGAGAGGTGCTCTAGTTCAAGCAGGTATTAGTGCAAGGAAACGTGGCCTGCATGACAGAATTCCAGGCTGGAAGAGTACTGCTCCCTTCCAATACCAGGATGGATGTGACCTCAGGATTGCTATCTGGGGTCTTTCTACAAGAAACCAGAGGAAGAAGACAGCATTATTAGTAAGCGATTAAATAAATCTGTCTGATAATGGAACCAGCTTTCTTTGTCTGATTAAGATCTGGAACTCTGGCTGTGATTTATCATTTTTATACTGCTCTCTTCCCCCAGGCTTCAGGTCACAGTGGTGGCATTGCCAAAATTTATAGCTCAGGCTGCTCAGTGGAGATGTAGAGCCTCCCTGACATTTTCTTATTTGGAGCACCTGGCTCTCCTTGTTTTTGCTCTTCTGCCTGCAGTGGTGAGGATTGCTTGCCATTCTCCCATATGAACATTTTGTAAATAAGCTGCGTAAGAAAAAAATGAGAATTTTCAAGGTTTTTATTTTCCTATTCATCTGTGATATGCTGTGGACAGGAATTGGCAGCTCTTCTGTGAAACACTCTGCTCTGATTATCAGATTCCTGATCAAGGATAAAACTCCTGCCCAGCTTCTGTATGTACATCCTCTCCAGAAACCCTTACAGCCAGGCAAGGAATTCATCCTTCCAGCCACAGCCCTGTAATTCCTTTGTGAACCACTTAAACTGCATTTAATTTTATCAGTTTTATGGTGAAGGGATTAAATCTCAACAAGGCTCCCAGACAGAGGAACCTGCCTGGGGCATCCCTCATCTCCCATGAGCAAGACAGTGCTGCCGAACTCCACCATCCAAACTCAGTAAGGAACACAGCTGAATTTTGGGTTTATTTTGGGGCTAGGGCTTTTTTGTTGCTGTTACAAATGCATGCTGGATTTCAATTATTTGCCTTCTTATTTGGGAATGGTATTGGCTCTCTCCTTCCAGCTTATCTCTGCCACCACAAAGGCTGGAAACTTCTTTCTTCTCTTTCTTTCCTTTTTTTTAACAGAAGACATCATTGTCACTTACTCACAGTACTGAAGGAAATGGGGCTTTGAGAAAACCACCAAATATGGCCAGACTCATGGCCAAGGCTCTGCTGGAGGACCTGCTCACTCCCCAGGGCACTGGGGTTTCCAGATTTGCCCTGGCATGGTGCATCACTGAGAATTACTCATCACCTTCCAGCAAGACAGTCCCTGATGTGGTGGAATTCATAACATGAACCAAGAGAAGGAAAGACAACAGGAGCCTTGTCTTCTTCTCCCAGACAAGGAGTGGAGATGAAGAAACATCGAGGGCAGCTCTCAAGAAGAGACAGTGTAATCCTACCATCACCCAAAGGTTATTTGCCTAATTCCAGGCTAAGAGGCAGGAAAGAACCATCTGAGACTGTTTTTTTCTAAATCATCAATCCCTGCCTACACCAAAACAGTCCTTCCTCAAAGAAAAAAAAACATTTTCTCTCTCCCATCTTACCCAAGGAAAGTCGATCCTGCTTCACTTGGGCTACCAAGCCCTGCTGGGAACAACTCTGGTATTAATGAAAAAGTGAGCTTTTTTCAGGGTATAAGTAGAGTTACCCAGTAAAATTATCTGCACCCATAGCTGTAAATGTTTTTGGAAGAGGTTTTGGTATAGTACATTTACTCTGGTTATAAATCCATTTTATAATTCAGGTGTCAGCAGCTGACAGCCATCACTGGATGCTGCTGGAAAAAATATTCTGTTAGATATTTCTCCTGTCTTCATTTTATCACTTAAACAACTTTTTTCCTCTGCACCAGGCACACAGGGAAAAGCCATCCTCCGACTTCAGGGAGGATTAGACTCAGTTCTAAGGCCTCAGCTTCACAAAGCACTTCAGCACCTGCTTAACCTTAAGCACATGCCTAAGTCTATCCATCTTTTTTTTTTTCCTTCGAGAAAAGTCCTGGAAGTACACAATTAACCATGAACAGGTGCTTAAGTCCTATTAAAGTCAACAGCGCTTTCAAATGTCAACGGAATTTAAAAACATTCTTAAGTGTATCGCTGAATAGGAGTCCTAATGCGGGAAGAAAGAACAGGTTTTGTCATCATCTTGGCAAAAGCCACAAGAACACACTTGCAATTCAGAGGATTTTCTTTGTCTGTGGCACTTTGCCTACTCTGTTACTAAAGAATTTGTGAAGAATGCTCCTGCGTTACTCAACCCCTCTCACATTTATTGACCATATTTCCCATATTAATAATCCTCAGTGTAATTATACCCCCCCACCCCCACTCCCTGCCACTCCAAAAATCTCAGACATTTGTTTAGTATCACAATGTCCCTGGCTGGAAGGAGGGGACAGGGAAGAGCTGGGATTAAAGGGAGGCAAGCAAGGTACATTCAGGTCTTAGGTTTGCACCCAAAGACAAGTCTCAGGGAGATTTGGGAAGTGCTGGAGAGATGGTGCATCTGCCTCTAAACCACAGAGTCGTCCTTTTCCCTTGTTAGAGCACATGCTGAACTTAGGGAAATCAGTAAACTTTGATTACTGTTGTTTTTATTTGCATCCTTACCACCACCTCTTTGTTCAGATTAACACACCTTCTATATGGAGCTGTCAAAATATGCACACCCCTGAATGTGCACACATGGCCTGAGCCGTGGCTCCCAGGGTGCTGCACCAGATGAGGCTGTGCTCCAGCACCGTGCCCTGTTTTAAATCAGCTGCTCTGGCTTGCACTCAAGCAGAGTGTTACTTTTAGAAACTGCGCTGCTTCTTTTTAACGTGGTTTCACTTTGGCTCCAGCTCCACAACTAACCAGAGAATCCCTCCCTGATGCTGCAGTACTTTGTCTCACAGTAGCCTGATACGAACGCCACGCATTACAGGAAACATTCCCAAAAGACATTTCCTTGGAGAAGACACTGATCTTCTCTCCAGCCACATGTATTGTCTCCTAAAAAGCTACTGTGTGATTAAGAGGAAGACCTACCTTCAGTTCTCTTCAGTGCTTACATATGGAGATATGTAAAATACTTGAGAAAACAGTGCTTTTTATATTACTGCCAGTAACATGCCATATAAAAAGATATTAAAACAAATTCTGACCAACTGGTGGTAGATACAGTAACAGACTATAATGTACCCATTGTAAAGAATTCCCAGTGGAGACTGTGGAAATCTTACAATGATTGAGTCGCACTGGGCTGGAGATGCATTGAAAAACTTCCAAATGGTAAAATATTAGAAATACTATTTTGAAATATTTACCAGTTAAACACTAAAGTACTGTTACTGGCTGACCTTTTCACAGCAGTTGTTTCTGTTGTACTTTTGTAAAAGCAGCCAAAAGTTTAAGGAAAAAAAAGAGGGGAAAAAAAAAAAGCTTATTTTCAGTCTAGCTACCACCCCTGACCTGTGCAATAACATCATAATGGAAGAATAATCATTGTAAACAATGCCCATGGGAGCTTGCTGGCTACAGCAAGGGATGAGAGCAGCCAACTTCACTGCTTTTCTTTACTACATCATTGCATTTTTGTCTGTGTATGGATAAGAAGGTTCCACTCAATGCCAGTTGATGGAAAGTGCTAATTGTTGACACATTAGCTAATTGTTATGATTGCTTCTTAACAGTTTGTGTCTAGGAGTCCAGATTTCATCCACCAAAGTGTGAAGATTCTTTATAGCAACAAGTGCTGTGAAAACATTCACACAATGAGGTCCTAATCTTGTGGATCTCTCAAGCAAGTGACAGCCTGGCAAATGCACTGTCAAAGTGCAGACACGCAGGAAAAAAAAAATAGGAAGAAAAACTAACTCCCCTCGTCCACCCCATATTTCAGACACATGTCATCTGTTGTTATCATTAATGATCTGTTTTTACAAATAGAGTACCACTATGGAAAACTGAGAGCAGGCCAATCAAAATAAACCCAGCAAAACCCATAATTGTCTACTGGCAATCTGGGCTGCTCGGGATGTAAGATAATGTGGGTGTATTTAATGCAGAAACGCATTATGTGCCACACTCTGAGACTGCCCTGTTAACTCCAGACCTTGATACAACACAGGAAGGCTGGGAGCAACCTTCTAATGGCAGCTGTGTTCTCCTGAACCCTACCTCAGCTCAGGTGCTAAAAAAATCCATAGTGGGAAATCCCAGCACCACAAAAGTCCATGACAAAACTCCTGTGATTTAAATGGAAACAAGATTTTCAGCAATTACGTTGTTTGGGGAAGAGAAAATACTTCAAAAAACAGAGAAACAAATGTCTAGTTCTTGTTCATATGTCTAGTTCTGAGAAAACATGGCTTTTCTGGCTCAAGCAGGGTTTTCTCCCATTCCTACAGCAGCAAGGATGAGAGAATGCGTTACTCCTGTTTTTACCAGGGTCTCACTCCATGGTTTTATTTGGGGATCAATACCCTGCTGCACCAATGACTGCAGGTAGATAGTGAAAAGGCAGCCTTTGTCCATGTCTGGAGGACTCATGGTTCTTTGCACAGTTTCTGGTCTGCATTTTGCTGCTGTTTTCCAGCATGTTTCACTCAGACCCCAGCACATCGCCTATGCTCACCCTCTGGCCTTATCCATTGGTCTTTCTTATCCAGAAGCACCTACCAAACTTACTTAAATTATATGCAACAGGAGCAGAAAAATCCCTTCCACCTCACACTTCATCGAAACAACCTTTGTAGACACAAGAGGAATCCTTGATGCAAAAGATTTCTTGAACGGGCAAAGAAATAAATCAAGTGGTGGGCCCAGGTGCACTCAAACTGCAAATGGAGCAGGAGTAAAAACTGAAACCTGAAGATGACACCTCATCTAACTGAAAGGCTCTTCAGATGGCACCTTAATACCACATCAGACTGTACAGAGCAAGTGGCCAAAACTCACTCAGCAGGTGCCCAATAGCTTGAAGCCATACAGCTCATCTGGCTTTTGTCTCATCTTTACAGCCTTCCCCTATTTTCCAGCATTAAATATGCAATATCCCTGAAAAAGAGAGCAAGAAACTCTGCTCTGTCTCCCTGAGCCTCTTGAACTTTTGGGTCTGGCAAGGAGAGAGCACGCAGGGCCACTTGTCTGCTTCCTCCATCCCTGGGGCACGGCAGCAGGAAGCAAGCTGGGAGCAGATTACGCCTTGGCCCGACTTTTCCCACTGGTTGGCGAGAGCTGCTGAGTGAGAATGGGGGCAGATGCAAATTGCTGATAAAAGCCTCCAGCAAATTCCCATCCTCTCCTTGCAAGGAGGGAGGAGGAAGTTGCAGGGCGATTGTGACTCCCAGCCACCCCGAGAGATAGCGGCGAGCCCGGGAGAGAGCCGGGAATACTCGTGTTGGGATTGCTGCTGCTTATCGGGTTGCCAAATCCGATCCTGTATTTAAATATCTTTCTTTTTTGCATCAAACAGCCCAGCCATTCCACACCAAAACTGAGTGAGCCTGCTGAGTAAAAGCTATAAAAGCTGAATATCTCAACAATGCAATTCGCTTTTAAAATAAAATTAAAGTGACGCATTTTCATTGATAATGGGAGAAGCTAGAAGCTTTTAAAGAATTAAATTGTGGAACAGAACAAGAAATTTTTAAATTATTAAAACTAACTTGATCTGAAAAATTTTACAAGTTCTAATAAACATAGATAAGGCTTTCCAGGTACTCATTAAAAAAAAAAAATAAAAAATAAAAAAATAAAAAAAAAAAACAACAAACCATAGTTTAGCATAAGAATCTGTGAGTTCTTAATACTTTTCATAATCCTTGTATTGCAGCCAAGATGGAAGATTTTGGATTCCCATAGTGTATTTCCTAAAAATGGCTCTCATTTTTAAACACATAAGAGGGGAAAAATTAAATTAAAAATTATGAAAACCAAGAAGTGGTGTTGGCTACAGAAAAAGACAACTGGGAAATGGCACACCTGAAATGGGAAGGGGTTTCTGTGTTTTGCTGTGCAGAAAGACCCATGAGCCACGTCCAGCTGTGGACACACCCAGCAGAGGTGGAGAAACCACCCTGATGTTCACATCCAAAAACAAGACTTCCACTCCAATGCAAGGAAGCCACTTACCTTTGCAAAATGACTTCTCTGCAAACAAAAAAGAACCCCAACCAGTTAACTGCTTAAAAAGAAGAGAAATTAACCCATCAAGGTTCCAGTTGTTTGTAGCTGCTCTTCCACCCTCAGTACACTGTACAGTGAGGCCACCTCCATCCCGGGTGTGCTGCCGTCCCATGCCCAGACGTGGCAGGGCAGTCCAAAGACAACCTGTCAATCTGCAGTTTGGATTTCCTGACTTTTGTTAGCTTAGTCATAGCTTTAACATGACTAAAATACAGACTTTTCTATGTTCATCTGGAGCATCCTGCGGATGCCAGCCACAGCTCTGGTTCAAATGCTAAGGAAAACATCAGTGAGACCTCTCCTCCATGGGACGATTGACTCATGCAACGGCCACGGCATTCTCTGGGTCGGGAACAGCAAACAAGGTGAATGAGGTAAGGGAGGTCATTCTTCATAGCAATAGCCTCAGGAGAATGGGAGAATCCAAAAATAAGACATTTGTTGACTGGATGCCCTTGAGCTGGCAACCGAGCTGGAGTGGTAACAGAGCCAGCAATGGACATTGGGTTGGGCTTGCTGCTGCCAAGCACTCCCAGTAACCAGCAAGAGTTAGCAGAGGGACTGTGTGATTTAATACATTAATAAATAGGCCAGGAGCCAGTCACTCCCAAGTTTTAATCCTGGCTATGACATCAGTTGGAGTTGGAACCTGTGGTGTGAAATTTGCACTTTTAAGCAGGGATGGATGTAAGGATGCATTAAGTGGAAGGTGAAGCAGCCACTGCCCTACACCCGCTCCCGTTCCCTACCGTAAGCACCACCAACAGCCCCAGCACAGCCCTCAAGCTCCTCACCAAGAGCTGGACCTGAGGAGCGAGTCTGAATTTCAGGCTTATTCTGCAACCAACCAGTGCATCCATGTCCTGATGGGGAAAGCTTGGCTGTGAGAATTTTAAGTGGCTTAAGCTCTATTGAGCTTAAGGGAGTTATTCCAATCTTACAGCCTGGCAAGCCTGGTTTGCTACCCTTGCTTCTTTTAAATCCTGCTCTTAAAAGTCTTACTACTGACATTTACAGGGGAGCCCTTCCTACAGCCCTGGCCCATGGGACTGGCAGTCCTGGGTGAAGCTCTTTAGTGGTGCAGATCTGGATGTTGCTGTAAGGTGCCAGCTGACAGCATTGTTACTTTATAAAAGTCAATATTGGCAACTTGCTGGAGGTTGATGATCTCTGCATGTTCTATTTCTGACAGAACTAAATTTTCTGGACTATGATGTGTCTGAAATAAAGGACTGTAGAGGCTTTTGTTTTCAGTTTCCTGGGGGGAAAAAAAGGGTTCTAAAAATGTTCAAGAGAGGAAAATCATAGTTTAAAAATCATTCAAAATTAAAATCTGTTGATTAGTATCATGATAATCTCAGTTTTTACTTACTTATTTGCTAGGTACAGAAGTTCTGGCAGAGGAGTGATTTGAAGGTGACAGTGTCCATTTAGCTCAAGTTCAGTACCTCCTCTCTTGCTGTACCTGCCTGGCTTCTGTGTGCTCAGCAATCAGCATGAGAGCCAATTGATTTTAGTTTATAATGATCCTGCAACCTTGGAGGTGCATTGAAAGGGAAAAAACTCCAGCACCCTCTGCTGTCTGCACACATCCTACGCCAGGATCCACCACCTCCGAGTCTGGACGTTTACAACATCCTCACCAGCTTCACACAGGCTGCAGAAACTGAGCCCTGGGAGAGACTCTGAGAGGACTCAGTTCAGATGCCCAGTTTGAGGTGATATGCCATCCTACAAGCTGTCTGTCAAGCACAAAGGAAATCTGAACCATCTGCTCAGAGGTGGGCACGCTCATAGACACCTACAGCAGTCAAATCCCACCTCCACAGTCTGTGAAGTGGAAGAAATGGAAAGCCTTGGCACAAGGACACATCACAGCAGATGGTCTTGTCAGATGTTTTGCCCATGTACATGCAGGTTAAATTTGGTAGAACAAAGTGAGAAAATTCTGTTCGGGTTGCAGGGAACAATTTCTGCTCCCTGGCAGCCAGAGAAAGGTATGAAACTCCAAGGAACAATGTGACCAGGAGCAGCCAAAAGGGCAGGAACTGCCACGCTGGAGAAACACCTATTTGCTATTAAATTTGGGCTCCAAAAGGTTTTCTCCTACCTAGCTCACTCCAAATAGCCTAATTTCAGCAGCTGTATTTTAGTTGTAATAAACCACCTATCTCCTGTCACCAACACCTGGGAAGGAATAAGACCTGCCAAAAAATACATTCTAGAGAAGTAACATTCAATACCTTTAATATCTCTAAAAGTTACAGGTACCTGGCTGACTCTAAAAGTCCATTCACAAGAGATTCTCATAGAGAACTTTTGAACTAATGCCTTCACCCAGAAGGCAGAAGGAGCAGATTCCTTTCCAAAATCCATATTTGTATCCGTGAGAAGAATAAGACACTTTCACCAGCATCAGCTTTGGTTGTTGAAGAGATACAACTCATACCTCTTCATGTGGTTTTGTCTCTTGGAGATGGCAGTGAGTGCAGTTCTGCATCATCTCTAATGTTTGTTTTTTTTCTTTAAAACTACACAGCTCCCCAAAGGAAACACAGAAATGCTCTTAAATGACATCTGTCAGAAAATCAGACCATCTATTGGCACTACAAAAGCACATATGAAACCAAAGCTAAAGAAAACTTGCTCTTTTAAATGCACTGAACGAGCATCTTTGCTTAGTCCATGCATGCCAGCAGCAATTTAACTGCAGAAAGCAGTCATTTCAGGCAGCTCGAGCTGCCATGATTCACCATTGTGAATGATTTTGCCTTTCACGGCAAACCGGGAAGTGGTATGAATGGCTTATTTTCCTGCTCCGATAAGCTCCAGCTCATCATTTTGCATATTTGTCTTTGTTTCTTATTTGCCTCTGACATAAAAATAATCTGAAGAATCAAAGGAAAAGACCTGAACAGGAACGATGATCTCAAAACTTATTTAGTCGTCTGCATCTGTGTGGGAGCAGCCGCTCGCACTTCCTGCCAGTCACCTGTCCGCTTTATTTTTCCACATCCAAGGACGTTCCTGCAAGACGGAGCTTTATCTTTCTGACTATTACTCAAAAATAGCAGAACTGAAATGCCAAATAAAATTGGAAAGCTCTGTTTTGGACCAACTCCCACCTCACTTTTTGGTTCAAAACAGAAGTGTGAAGTAAGAGAGACATCACTTGTTCCAGCAAAGTGAACATCGGTGCATCTCAGCACTCAGTCAGCACATCTGGGGTTTGACCCATCTCATTTTTTATGTGACCCGAGCAGGCTGCCAGCAAGGCTGTCTGTGAGCACCCAGAACCTGGAGAAGAGCTTCATTTTCAGCTGCCAGTGAATACCACTCCACATGGGCCATACTTCTGCAAAGCTCCTGGGCCATTCCTCAAAAGTTTTATTTCCCACAGCCCAAATATCCACAAAGCTCACATGTGGTGACAACCGTACGTCACCATGAATGTGTTCCAAGTGCTGTCTGTCTTCTACACACAGCAAGAGGTTCTCAGCTCTACCTGGAAGGAACAATGATTTTCCTGCACGTACCTACACCGCTCCTGAGCTGCTTTCTGAAATGGTTTCCCTTTTGTACCAGCTGCAGAAGGATTTCCTGGAGTAAGCCACGAACCAGGGCTGCGTGAGACTGCTCAGCTGGCTTTTTCCAGGAGGTCTACTGGGACAGAGGCATGGCTTCATTGCTACAGTTTATTACCGAAGTCAGCAGCAAGGGTCAGCAAGTCCGAGGCTTCCACTGGTTGGGAAAGGGCCTGCAACACACCCTCAAAGTGTGCTGCTGCCCAGTCCTGGGAGATGCAGGGTGTCCTTTTTACACCTCTCTCTTCTGAACTCCTCTGCAGACTGACTGTTCACATAGGAAATGTTAATCCCTTCTTTTGCACCTACTTTGTTGGCACTTCCCACCCATACCTGGCCAAAAGAGAGCCATTTGCAAACATCCCCCTGGGCACCCCACTCCCAAGGGCAGCTGGACACTGTAAGGTGAGGATGAAGAACATGTCTGGGGGCCTCACAGTCTCCCCAAATGGCTGCTGCAGACAAATTTCATACCCTCACTGTGTTGTGTCCCAGGACCAAGCGTCCTCCTGCTTCACTCGAGCACGGCTGCCGCGGCTTTCAAAGAGGAAAATTACTCCAGCTCAGCCTTTTCCAACTGGAAATGATTATGCTTTTGTTGCTACTGAGGGTGCTCCTTGGCAGGCAGCCCAGGCACCACAGGTAATGGCCGCAACAGGAGGTGCCGCGGAGACGCTGGCATTTCGTGGCAGGGGAGAAAAGGGGGAGAATGCACTATCTGAGAGCCCCACACAAACAGCTCAGGGTAAACCCATTTGTCAGAGTGGCAAGTGACCTTTTCCGTTCACCTGTGATTAAGGAACCAGATTTCTTCATTAAGGCAAATAAACCAAATTAAGACGGCTGGGTGCAGGGGATTCAAGCAGCTTTTGCCATCCCAATCCTTGAACCCATCTTATTAGAGCAGCCTGGGAAGTGGAAGGAGTAACTCAGGGCAGGTCAGGGCAAAGCAGTGCTAAATCTGTGTCTCTCGACCCGTTGTTAATCATCTATTCTCTTTCTATAAATGAATTTGGAATGTGGAGCAAATCATACTAAAAGATTTCTCCTCCTTGCTGAATACTTCAGGAGCTTTAAGGAATTCAGCTCAGGAGCAATGCTTCATTCAGGGCTGTTGATTAGTTCCACCATGGAGTGCACTAGACAAGACAATAAGTAGACGACAGACACAGTGATTCATAGATTACTCTGCTGAGAGTTGCAGGTGTTTTGGGATCGAATGAAAGGAAAGGAGGTTGGGTCAGTTCTCAAACCCCCTTCCTGTTAAAGGATTAGCATGGGTAACCCAAAGTTATTAAAATCACTCTCATAAATGTAGAAGTTGGAGTTTTTCCTCAAAGTTTCCTTCCCCCCCTGCCCACTCTTCCTAGCAAAAACAGCAAATGGAGTTTAGAGTTAGCAGCAGTGCCAAAGTGAAAGTGAAAAAAAGGAGCCAGATCCTCACCTGGTATAAACAGGAGGAGTTTACAGAAAACTTTGTGTAGGAGTCCAATTAACGGATTTAACCAAAGCCCTGGAACTTTTCTCACTTCCCAAAGATATCACAAAATGTGTGCAGTTACTTAAGATACAGGTATAGGCCTACACAACCCTTTTCCTTTATCTATATGAAGTGTAAATACCACAGGGTAAAAGGATTGTAGAGGAGTTGGAGAAAAGGAGAGAAAATTATGCACTTTGCTGAAGCCAATAGAGGAGACTTCCTGCCTTAGCCTGGGGAGAGCAGGAGCACAGGAGAGGTACCAGCCTCAGAGTCACAGGAATAGTGCCAGAGCCACGTCCCCTCAGTGGCACATCAGCAGGGAGACAAGGCACAAGGTTTTGCTCTCCAGGAGTGCAAAAGGGAGGGAACCAGGAGGGAAGAACTCTAATTTAACCATGTACCCTGCTCAGCTAAAGCAAAGAGCTGGTGCTGCTGCAAGCACTCAGCCACCCACGTCCAGGGAAACCAATTGCCACCTTTTCCTAAGATAAACCAAAATCCACTGTTTCTCCACTCTTCCACATGATCAACATTGCCACTACCCCCCCTTCACCACTCTGCCAAGCCTTGCAGAACTCTGCACTGACGTGCACGGGCCCTCGAGGAACCAGTCACCAACATACTTTTGAATCTGAGGCTTCAAATGGGAATGCAAATCCCACATTTCATGCATCATGGGGTGTTTTACGCTTTGGCAAGGAATGAAAGTCACCTAAGAAGCAATTGCCATAACAGGGTGATGAGCACAATGGAAAGACATTTACAGGGCTAAACATATTATTGATGTGTCTGGTTTGACAGAGTTTCAGGACAGCAAGGCACGCAGTTCACATGTCAAAATCATGTTTTCCACCAGAAGCGCAGTACTCTACTCTACTATGCTACAAACACTGCCTAAAATAGCAATTAGGAAGTGTTATGAATTAAAAAGCAATTTGTATTTGGTGTATATTAAGAGTAAGGCATTGTGTTCCTCTGGGATTTTGACTTGAGGAGATTCCAAGTATGTAAAACAAAAAAAAAAAAAAACCTCAGTGATTTTTCTCAAAAAAAGATACACTAAACAGAGAATATGATAAGCAATATCACATGGTTCAATGATCCTATCTGTGTTTTTCACTTTTAGAAACACACACAAACCAAATTCCTTTTTATCTTTGATATTTGGGGTATTATTGATTTTTAAAATCCACCTTCCAGTCTTAAGACAGGCTGTGTGGCAGCATTCCTGTTGACTACTATAGTTTTTAAAGTTTTCTTTTACTTGCAAGTAAAAGTGTCTTTCTCCCTCTGTTTTTCTTTCTTTTTGTCCTGTAACCATGAAAGCAGATTTGGGCTGATAAGAGCAGGTCCCTGTGAACATCCCTGCAAGGGATGGCAGCAGCTCCCCACTGCTGTCCATGCTCCCCCTTCCCCACTCCCAGTTAACCTGGGGCTAAGCTCTGGCCACCAGGTGAACAATTCTCCACCTGCATTTCTTGCAGCCTGGTTGGCAAAATCTGCCAGGTGATGGAGGGTGAGCAAACCCCAGAAGATTCTGGAAGCAGACCAAAAGCTGAAGGAGATGCTGCATGTCCAGCCAAGGTCAAGCCTGGCTCAGAGCCCACAGCTGCTCCCCAGCCAGGGCCACTGGGCAGCTCTCCTGTGGTGGATGGGAAGAACAACATTCTTTTAGCAACTGGCCTCAGCCTTTTCACTCAGCCTGGAGGGAAAATTCATGCCTGCAAACAGCAGCTGGGAAGGGCCAGGTGGGAAGGTCTGAGCTGCACCATCCACACCAAGGACACGCTCCAGGCTGGGAAAGGGCAGCACTCCTGGAGCGGGCACAGGCAGGGTGAGAACTTGTCCACATGTGTTTTACCCCAAAGCCCAGCATAACAGCATTTCAGTGGAGGGTTAAATAAAGTTGGAGAATAATCCACAAAGCACACTTTGATGTCTTTTGGGACAGAAGGCTCTGTGCTGTGCACAGCAGGGTGAGCTGCTATCGCTGAAAAGAAAAGCTTCAAAATACTGAAATGTGCATGATCATTCAGTACCAAAGTTACTCCATGATGACCCAGGATATAAATTATTTGCTAAACAGAGGCTCTATACACAACCCAAACATGCCAGGCTGGAGTCTGACACCTGATCCTGAGTAGGCATGCTGTGGAAAACCAGCCCCTAGCAGCACCCCTCTGGACCCCAGTGTCCTCACCTGCCAAAGCCTAAAACACTCTTGTTTGTAGTTTGTCATGTCACATTAAATGGAAATCTTTCATTGCCTGACTGGGAAAGATAATAGAAAGAAACATTTCAAGGTGATCTACCCTTCCAAACATAATCTTTAGCAAATTAATAATTAACCAACTATTTATTGGTCAGCTGATGCTGCTCCAGATATGAAGTTTCAGGCAATGCACCACTGAGATCTCACACAGCCGTACTTCTCTTAATTAAGCACAACTGAAAGGATATTTCAGCTAACCCAATTAATTTGGAGAACCTTGGGGTAGGAGCAGCAGGAGTGTGATGATGCAGCTCTTCAATCCCAACCCATCCCTGAAGGCTTTTCCTCCTGCTTTCCACCATCCCCAGCTGACCTTGTCAGGGAGCCCCTTGTGACACCTTCAGAAAATATCGTGCACAGGCTCTGCTCTGGCTCAGGGATCATCTCCCTCTGGATTTGGCCTATGCTTGGGCACCTCCACATGGGATCAGGCATCCTTTCTCCCAGGTACTCCCCAGCCTGCCAACTGCTAAATTTCCAGCGTGCCTGCAGCCCCCTTGTGGAATGAGGCCGAAAAGAGGCATTGTTTTAATTTAAGAGCACAGAGTTATTTGTAGCTGCCACAGGGCTGATCCCACAGGTGCCACAGGCTCCTGAGGCAGGAGCAACTCCTGGCATGCCTCAGGATGCACTGGAGCCTGATGGAAGACTCAACTCCATATCATATTGAAACACCAGCAAAATGTTTGTGTGGCTTCTCTACAATCCCTCAGCATAGGCTTCTGGTTGAGTTTTTTGTTTTGCTTCAGCCCAAAATTGGGGATTTTGCTTCAAGCCTTGTTTCCAGCCCTCCTGTCCAATTCTCTGCTCACTGCAGGACCAGAGGCACTCTCGAGCTTGTGCTGCTGCTGCAGGCTGTCCAAGCACCTTTCTCACTTCCACTGTTTCCCTGACAAAACAAATTGCAAGAGATACCAAGTCCCTTTTAATTTCACTTTCACTGAAAACATCTGGATACTTCTTGAGGTGTCAGACCCTCAAAATCCCGAGTGGGATGCAGGAGGCAGCCAGTGGTCCAGGAGCAGAGCCACGGGCTCGGAGGCACCCGGAGAGAGAAGCACAATTAACATGCAGTGCTTCCCCAGCAGAGCATATCGGGGAGAAAGTGGGTGAAAAAACAAAACAACCTCACACTACGGTGTTTCTAATAAACTAAGAAACTTTTTTGACTTTCATGATGTACATATGGCCGTTAATTTCCATGTCATGTTATGATTTTTGGCTGAGCCAACAGTATGTATGTGTGGATGGGAGCAAGCAAAACAAATGCATTTTGTATTCAAATTTATACAACTCCATACATTTTTATGCTGTTTATTTGAAAATTAATTTTGGCTTAGGCCTTAGAGACAGCAAATGTTGTCAAGATTTGAGGGCTACCTGAAAAGCCTTGGGGACAGCATTACCCTTATGCATAAGAAACAGCAAAATAAAATAAAAATAAATGAATTTCCAAATACGTCATGGCTAATCCCTTGAGCTGACCTACAAATGAATTATAGAGGGTTTGCTACAGGACTGAGTAGATCTTGTGATTTCACTGAGAGATTTATCTTATTTTCCAACTTATTTTCATATCTTATTTCCTTTTCTTTTAGAATTAGACTGTAAATAAAAGAGCTAAGACCGAATGAAGCTCCCTTTCACCGCACTCATATTGGATTGATAAATTAAAACGGTGAGATGAGTTTTGTATGACCCATCCTCGAGGATTTGGGAAATTTAGCCGATGCAAAACAAGGCATTAATTTGGAGAGGCCTAGCTACTTACAATGCTTAGTATTCTGACAATGATGAATGGCATCATTCCAAGCAAATGGTAATTTCACTTTTTGTGACAGTACTTTAGAGCAAAACCGACTTTCTTCACACAAAGAATTTGCAATCCTATTGAACAGAGGCTGTACCTGAATATCAGAAATCCTTCATTGTTTAAGTATCATCTGATATTCTTGATTGGCTCCAGACTGAAGGTTGCAGTTGAATTAGGGAGAACGGAGGTTAAGTCCTAACCTTGAAAGATTTAGCAGCCATTGAAACACTGCCTTTGGGCACTTATTGGCCTGTATTTATCAAAAAACTTTTCAATTCAATGAGGGGAGGGAGAAAACACAAAACTTGTCACATTCATCAAGTGAAGCCACTGGAAAGACATCTACAGAAGAACACCCAAAAAGCATAATCTTTCAGAAGAGCTGATAGAAATGGTAATTGGATGGGATGAAGAATAATACTTCTAAAGCAGGGGTATAGAGAATATAGCTAAAAAATCAAGGTCAGGAGAAGAGAATGTATCCTTTTCAACTTAATAAAACTTACATTTGCCTTTTGTATCGTGGAAAATATTCCAGGTATCATTTCTAATTTATTTCTGCCCAAATACTTCTGAGTGAAAACAGGATTACAGACAAACCAGCAGCATGTTTTCTTTTAGCTTACGTGCAGCAAACATAAAAGCATTGTTAGTGGATACAATTAGAAAAAAAAAACAAAAAAAAACACAACACAAAACAAACTCCAGGACTTCCCTATTATTTAGAAATGTGGCTCAGCCTTCAGAAACACAGAGAGCATCTTTAAAAAAAGCATCTCCCTAAGGCACTCGAAAGCCACCTTCTATGATTGGCAAAGAGCACTGACATTGTCTCCCAAACAGGGAACAGAAATGATGAATCATAAAAACTTGATTGCACTTCTTCCTGCCTTCTCACTAACAAGCTAATCAGAGACTGCGAGGAGTGTCATGAGTAAACGGATGAGTTGTCCAGGGATGCTATATTGTCCCATTTTTATCTTGCACAAACACCTCTGGCCTGAACTTTGAAGGCTTTTGGCACATATCTCAGGTTTTGTATCAGGGGTCCTATCCAGCTGGTGAAGGAGGGGAAATACTGAAGTGCTGTGTTGCTCTGCTCGCCGGGGCTGCACGGATGCAGGTGTCTCCTTACTGACGAAGACATCAGCTAAGGGGAAAAAAATCTGCAAAAGGTCAGTATCTGCACACACCAAGCCTCCAGCCAGCTCCCTAAACAGTTAACAAACAGCACCTACTACCAAAACATCCCCATGAATAGTCGCTGTAATGAAAGTAGAGATGAAAGCATTTGTTAATTTTCCATAGTCCAGAGAATTTGGCTATTGATGCCTATTAATCCAAGAAATATAGCATTATATTTGTCAAGAGCGTCTCAGGATGTAGGGCTGGAGGAACAACCTGTGATTTGTGATGTCAGCATTTTCTCCACCAGACCAGGTACCGTATTTTAGTGTTAAGGCACATTTAGCAATAGCATTGACTGATCTACTCAGAGCACTATCAGCAAGGTTCTCCCACTCCAAAGTACCTGACAACATTTGCCAAGCAGAACTGCAGGTCATGCCCATTTCAGAAACATTCACCTCAGCACATGGTGGGAATGGGTCAGACATGATGAAGAAGGCAACCAAGGACAAAAATACACAGCAGCACTCTGAGAATCTGTAATCTGGGGTGAAATCTACCATCTGGCCTTCAACACCTTGACATCAAGAAAGCAGTTACAGGGGTGCCCTAGTGTGCCTAGGCATTTGTGGACATATGGTATGTTTTACCATTAACTGCAAATTTCCTCACTTTTATTGTTTTCTGTCACAAGCACAATGTTTGCTTTAACACAGATTTGTTGCATGAGCGTATTTATTGTACATTTCATGTTTTTCCCAGTCACTCCCCACTTTTCCTTGACTTTTTTGGTCTCCACACTGGTCTAGGCCATGCTGTGCCATGCCAGGGACTCATCCTGGGGACCCCAATTGCCCTTTGGGATTTTGAGCACCCATTTCAGCATTAGAAATGCTCCATCCAGAAATGCACCAGGTTTTGAGTTTTCCTCCACACTGCTCAAAATCCCCTTTAAATCACCATCCAACTGCTTTACACTTCTCCTTAGCACAGGGGCCTACCCAATCTCCCCAAGCTGACCACCACCTTTTCAATGCCCAATCTCCTCCAGTACTTTCTTAAAGCTTTTTATTTTCCTGTCCAAGCCAGACTGGACATTCATGCACATTTAGCTCTGGCACGAGCAGAGCCTGCATTGCCCCCACTGTGTGCACCATGCTGGGTCTCCTCCCTTGTCCCATCAAACAACCCCAGAAAGAAAACCAGCAGCTCACAGGAAAAATCAGATATCATAGTGGGTAACTCAGTGTCATGTAATTCCTACATGGTCACAGCTGAAATAAAGCCACATCCACCTCAGTGTCTGAAAAAGCCAAGGAAGGATTTTTCAGGACGTAGCCTGTAACTGCAGAGGCACAAACTGGATGCCCACAGTCCACACAGTGATGGTGAGACTGGAAAAGTCATGTTACTGGTGATGAAAGAGAGGTATTCACAAGGTCTGTGCTTTTAGGTAAAATCTGACTTCAAACATGTGAAAATTAAACGTATGTTGACCATGAAAAGAAGAACTAACCTCTCACATATACAATAAATTCCTGTATCACCTGTAGTTATTCAGAGACAGCTCTTACATCCCATCTCAGCAAGCCTAAGGGCTGCTCTTTGATAGCAGAGAAAGTTTTGACCAAGCAGAAGTTGAGCAAACACCTCAGGATTTGGCCCTCTGATGTTGAGCAACCAATCTTAATTTAGAGAGTACATTTCCCAAAATACATTAAAAGTGTAAGTCTTTAGAGTACAGCAGGCTCCAGGAAAGCAAACAGGACATTATTTGTGGCAATAGTGGTGTGGGTGATTTTCCAAAAACAGGCTGGTTTGTGGGAAATCACTGAATTAATCGCTGCCCCACATAAAAGGAGTGGATTCTACAATGATTTCAGCACGCTTCTACGAATTTATTTTTCCGCCTGATGCCACCTGTTTCACTGCCAGCTCCTGCAGCCACATACCGAGGCATTGCTGGGGGGGTCAAAGCAGCCAAATTCCTGGGGACCATCTGCTTATTCATAACCCCCAAACCCATATTTCCATCTCGGCATCATATCTGCCCTTATCGGGGGGCATTGTGCGCTAATGACCATTATTTAATTAACAGATGAAGAAGCCCTGAAAGCTGTGCCGGCAGATTTTGAACTTGATCTTCTCTCATTTGCTGTCAGGCAAGACCAGATAAATGACAAGTATTTCGAGAGTCTGCAAAGGCCCTTTAGAACAGCTGCACAGGCTTCACCCCTTCTTTGCAGCAGGTTTCTCACTTAAGAAAAAAACACGCTTCATTACATCGCCTCTTACTTGAGCTGCAAGGGTCTATTCAAGGAAGATAAGCCTCTTAGAAATGAAGTAGCGTTGAATTTAGGTTTTGAGTGACAGGAGGAAGGTTTATCCATTCAGCAGACAATACTGCTTTCTCTGCATTAATCTAGGAGGCGGACAATGATCTGTTTTTTAGGCAGCATCTCATCTCTTTTCCCACAGCAGAAGGTGATTAGAGTTCGGAAGCAGGGACTGTGAAAGAAAGGCGAGCGCTATCTCCCCAGCCCTCCTGTTTCCTGAGCGGGCAGGAGGGAAGTTCTCGGCCAAGTGCATCAATCACAGGGCTGGCACTCAGGATGTGCCTCTGGTCAGGGGCTGACCGGGGGCTGGCAGGTGAGGGCACGGACACCCCGGCAAAGCCCAGCCCTGATCTCTGCAGACAAACACACTTGCTTAGCACAGAGAGGTTCATAACCCCATGAATCTTGCATTTGGGACGGGGGGGAAAACTCTGTGGTGTGAGCCCAGGGTAGGTAATATGTGTCAGAAATCTCTTTTTATTAAGTGGGTCTAGCCAAAGGGTTGCTCATCAGTGATGGGCATCAGCATTTCTCAGCTCGACCCTGACAGGAGCACTCTGCTCACCAGCAGCTCCATCCAGGAGAGCTCTCAACACTCACAAAGAGGGCCAAACTCATCTTGCTTTGCAGAGAGGGGAATCAAGCAACTGAGAATCTGATTTACCTGAGACCACAGAAGTGGAATGATCAAACCCAGAAATTTTGGCCTTCTTCCACATGACCTCCCAATGGACTACACACAACCAAAGGAGACAGGAGCCAGCTTAGGGAGTCCGCTCACTCCATCCACACTCTGACAGTGATGGTCAAAGACAACTATAACCTATTTGTGTATCACATCAGCTCCATTTTCCTTGTTCAAGGAACAACCTGCAGTTTCAGCCACCTCTCCACTGGGAGAAGTGAGCTACCAGGAGGCCACATGAGAGCAGGGCAGCCCAGCAGGGCAGCCCAGCAGCACTGGCATTTTCCCTGCTTTTCCAAGATCTGTGTCCCCAGCTGTCAGGCTGGAGGGGGTTTAAGCACTTCAGCATTTCAAGCACACATGCATAGGCACGAACAGGCAAGGAAGCAGGAGAGGCAAATATAGTCAAGTGTGAATGAGTACACTGCACAAATGCTGATGCACAGGACAAGACACCGAGATCTCCAAATAATTATTAAGCTATCCATACATGCATCTTCCTACACACAAAACAACCTGCAATGTCAGCTATTTCCTTCAAGTAATCACTATAGCACCTAAATCTTCACAGATTAATGTTGCAAATACTGACTAACTCACAGAAATCGGGTTTCTAGTCCCCATTTGACAGGGAACCCAGCAAAGGTTATACCCATAACCAAAGACTGCTCCAACCCACCGGGCAAAATCAACATTCAAAAAGCCAAGACTAAGGCATTTTGGAGACCCCATCCTTGGCTGCCCAAGGACCTGTTCAGAGCACAATGAGCAAATCCAAGTCTACATGAGCTGAGCAGTTACAAAACAAAAAACTTCCTAAAAGTATTTCTGCCATCTTACGTAAAGCCCTATGGACACTATTTTTAAATAAGCAAAGCCTCTGTAAGACAAACATTTTCTACATCAGAAGGACTTTGTTGTGTGCCAGAATGAAGCAGCTAAAGGGAATCCTTTTTCATTGCCAGGACACTCTGAATAACTTTTAAGGGGCAAGACAGCAACCCTTGCTGCTGTTAGCAACAGCCCCCAAGATCCAACTGCAGCGTGCTGCAGAAACACAGCCAACCTTCCACAAATAAGGAGCGTATTGACACATTTTCTCTTCACCCCTTTGTGCTAAGCCTGTGTAACTGTGCTTCAGTGAATGGCTTTTTGTTATTCTTATCTCCGCGCCTCAAAATTCCTCAAAACGCATCTGTCACGGCACAGCTTGAGAGCCAGCCCCGAACAACTCCGGTGTCACAGCTCTCCTGTCTCCCCTCCAACCTCCCAGGTGGGAAGAAGTTTGCACAGACATTTCTTTTGCTCATCGGAGCATGGCTGGCGTGCCGAGTCAGCACCACGCAGACCCACGGCCTCCCCTTTTTTCCCTTCTTTCCCCCACCCCATCTTTTTCTTTTTTTTTTTTTCTTTTAAGGAGACTTAATTGCTTCGTTTCAGATGTTATGTTTAACCTCAGGAAATGGTACTATAGACATGGCAAACAACTTTCTGGTTGTTTCCAATCAGTACCATATTATAAAGTACAGCCAGTTAAGAATCCTATTCATTTTCTTGCCCTGTCATCTTGATCTTATTTGAATGTCTGGGGAGCAGGAGGTGCTCGCTCGGCCCCGCGTTTCAGAAGTGGGGGCAGGAACGTCTGTGCAATGTGTTAGAGACACTGAAAGTTTTCATTTTTGACTCCTTAATGAGAGCGACCTTTGCCACGGGCTGATGAGTTCCATACCTGTCCTGGTGTGTTTTCTGAAAACATTTGACACTGCTCACAGGTTTGACGGGGATATGACTAATGAAGTCTTGGTATAAAAATAATGGGCTGCAATTGCAAGTCATTTGTGTGAAACCAAACTCCTTAAAAACTTGTCTCTGCTCACTTTCTGTTTTCTAAATGAGTCAATAATACGAATCAGATGGCTTGAAGGAATAGACCCCCAAATATTTCCTCTCTCCCTTCTATAAATTAGCTGCCATTTTGTGCAATTTTTGTTGCCTCCAGGCACGGTTTAAATTGGACTGTAGTTACTAGATTGCTGGAGCTATTGCAAAATGTGTAGGCTAATACATAATACCTTGTTTTTGTTAAATGTATAGTAACAGCTCTTCTTGTGAGGTCAAGAGGCCCAGGCTGCTACTACTTAGAATGCATAACAATTTTATGTAAAGTAATGGGGAGGCAAGCAGGAGCAAGAGTTTCTGCTGCAACTTTTAAATAATCAAAAAGAACTTATGTATTGTTTTCACCTTTTTTTTAATCAGTTACAAAAGAGAGTGATGCCTGTTGTAAGGCTATGCCCTTGTCTTCAGTCCCTGATGTGGGACTCTCTTGTGGGCTGGGGGAATGCAGCACTAGGAACCTCCCAAATTCATCACAGAAGGGTATTTTGGAGACACATCTCCATAGCTCATCCCCCACCATCAAAGTTTGAATTCTCTTTTCAGTTGAAAAGGTGCATCATTAATCTGACCACCTGGGTAGTCAACCTAGAATATATAACATACTGCAATGACAACAACAGAAATACCCTGGAAGCTCATGAACTGTGCTGTATTCATACCACTGATTCTTCCAATTTTAGCATCAGTACTGAAAATTTGAGGTTTTCTTTAAGCTTCAGCTCTTGGAGTCATGCAAATATATGAGGATTTTAACTATTAGAAGCAGCAGCTTACACCATGACAGAAGATAGCCTGAAATTCTCACCCAAGCTCCCTTAGGAAACTCAAAACGTTGAAAAAAAAACCTAAAGAAATCCACGTGCTCTAACTTCCATGCTTCCAAGGCACCTAATCCATGAGTTTTGATTGTCGAGAACTGGAAAACCTGTTACAATTAGTGTGAAAACTCCTGTCATAAACTACTCTGACTGATTTTAATTCTTACTGGCCACTGTCTGTTGACAACAGGTCCATACAGATCCTAACTTTCTCTAACATATATATATGTATATATATTATTTCAAATCTCCCCTCCAAAAACCCCCTGTAATCTGTGGGCTACAATAAAAGGGAAAACAGAGGTATGAGGAGGCTGTATTCACATGCTCTGGTGGAAAAGGGTTCATATTGTTTGGTTTTAGAGCCCACGTGGCCTAGAAGGGGCCACCTCTGCAGAGACCTCCAGCCACTGCTGGGAGTTTTGTTTGATGTTGAAACAAGCAATCAGGTTATTTTATATAAGACACAATTTAGCCACGTTTGGATAGGCAGTTGAAAGGCAAAGGCCTGCATTTTTTCCCTTCAGTTCAAGGATGTCTACATACCCCACACAAGCACAAACACACATTGTGCTCCTGTACGTGTGTGAGCGTTATGGACGTGTGGAAGGAATAATCCACACATTTCCCATTACATCCCGTGAGCAGGCTCGTTAGACCAAAGCTCATTTGTACTCAAAACATGCAAAGTTAGGAACATGCATAAGCCTTTGCAGGACCAGGGCTTAAGTACACACTCAACCTCAAGCTCCAGGTTTGGACATGCTGTTCTTCAGGCCCAGAACAAACGCAAAGCTCCGTACGACTAAACATAGCTGGCATACGAGAGATTTTGTTTTGTTTTCTTTAGCAGCTCCCCTGTGACCCAACAGAAGTTACGAAACCAAATGAATGTAATAGAGCGTTCATTCCCTGCTTATTGATGTTGCCTCACCCTTGGGCATATTTGCAAAATTTCCTTCTACATAATAAAAAATGGCACTTTGCTCGCTGCGGCCAGTCGGGCTGCGGGCCAGCACCAGCCAGGCACAGAGGCTACTCGCTGCTAAATGCCTGCTGCTCCTTCAGGACAAAGGCATCCCTGGACTCAGGTAAAGGGCATCTTCAGCAAGGATGGTACAATGATTTGTTGGTGGTGTTGCCCAGAGATAGAGCAGTCTCTTGGTGGGGAGTTTGCTCACAACACAGATCCACTCTGTTCAGTGGACACACAGCTTCCCTTGGAAGAGCCGCATGTCCCATTTCATCATCTTTCTGCCTGCATGAACAAACACATCTACTGTCACTGACATTTCCTTGCCTCTAGCCCCAAGCAGCTGCTGTCAATGGTTCACACATTAGACACAGTTTGGCAGAAATTGCACAAGACCAGAAATCACAGTGTCCACATTTTTCTGTCTTCATTCATGGACTCATTGCTCGATCCCCTTTGGTCAGACTGAGTTGCTTTGCTCCTACCTTGCCACAACCTGTGTGGATGCAATCCAGCCATGGAACAAGAGCATTCCAACACACAAATACTCAGGATCCCAACTCACCCCCAGGCAGGAAGGGAACCTGGCTGATGGTGAGGGCTCCTCTGGGTGCCAACTTCACACAAAATAAACTATAACCACAAACTCTGGCATTTTAGTAAATACAGCTACCAGACTCTGTGATCAGAAAGCATCTCACCTAGCTTTAGGGAAGGCACTTCTGAGCAAGCCAGCACCCAGGCTCTTGCTGCAGTCCATGGAGGAAGATTAGAGGACACGCCCGAGGGGGATGGACTCACTATGGTCTTCTCACTCTCGCCCACTGAGAGGGCATCGAGTGCTGCATCGGAGTGGATCCACACATTCAGACAGCTCACGCTAGGCCACGTGAATCTCACCCTCTGTGGCAACCCACAGAGAAGTCCTCTCATCCTTTCTGTCTCAAAACCTCTCATATTTCCCATTAAAGTACGTGGTATCAGCTATGGCAGAGCCAGGGTCCTTGGCCAAACTGTACAGCTCACTGTGGGATTTTCTACTTTCTGAACTCTGTCTTTGTTTTTGCTGGCTCAGGCTCCCTTATAGGTAACTCTGCACATATTTTCACCCTCCCTGTGAACCACAGTGCACACTGAAGCTAAACCTAATTTGCAGTTTGGGTATAAACGAGTAATTAGGCATCTACTCCTGCCAACACTGGTGCCAGCAGTTTAAAGCAGGTATGGAATTACTAGGTTAAAATTGCACCTTACACCTTGACACCAACTCTGAAGAGGTTGGTCCTGGGGTATTGGACATTACATAAATATATGCACAGCCAGGAAGAAAATGGGGCAAGCCAGCCAGGATTCTTTTTAATATATCTCCTTAATTCAAGGGGCCCATTATATATAGCGCTCAGGACGGGAAAAGGAAGACTTGTACCCACTTGGGGGGGCGGGTTATGGTTTAGCCACCAACTTTCCTTTTTGCTCACACAAGGGCTAATTCATAGGTTAAGTGGAGGATTATAGATGATAGAAATGCAGCAGCCCTTTTCCTTTCCTCCCCATGCTTTTCATGTAAAGAGAAAGAAGGCTTCTCTCATCCCTTCTGCAAAAGTGTCGACACATTTCCATAGCTCTGTGAGAGGACCTGCCATTTCTGTCACTCCGCTACCCCTTGTCCTTTTGTCCCCGCAGCATCTTGTTTCAGCTTGGAGAAGAATAATTCATGGCTTCAGAAGATAAACCCAGATTTCCTAGGAAATAGTTCCATAAGAAAAGCCTGGACTGTAACCATGCCTGGGATAACACGAGCCCAGTTCTCTTTTTCACCAGTTTGTGAGTTTTGCCACTTTAGGAGAAGCAAAATCAGCCCTTTAGAATATGTCTCTTTCAAAGTACTATCTCAGTGCACCAGCACCTGCAAAGTCACTCTGGGGCATGTTTTGTCAGAGGGAACAAGGTGACAGCGTAGAAATTCAAGGACTGGCCAAGTACCAGCCTGTCTTCCAGTACCCAGCTGTACTGCCCCATCAGAGCAACTGTTCATCTTTGCCTGGTAAAACTTTAACTAAATACCAACTTAAAGAAATCAAAAACATTGTTACAGTGGCTTAAGGATGCAAAGAGTCGAAGGGAAAGCAAACGTGCTGGAACAGAGAGTCCCGCTGGCTGCTGAGGATCCAGAGTTACGGACTGGAGCTAGCCTGTGACTGTGGATTTGCTTAAAAAACACCCTACTTGTCCTGAAAACTTAGGAGAATTTACAGGCAGATCCCTTTTGCATTTTTGCACATATTGCAACTCATGGACAAGGTACAGGTTCTGTGGGTGCTGCATTTTTCATAGTAAGTGATTATATGCAATTAAGCACAACAGTAAGTAAAGCTCAGATATAAAATCCATGTAACTCTTTTGCTGGCATGAAAATTAAGGTTTCCCCCAGCCTTCTAGTAATTTAAATGCTTTCCTTTGATAGTTTTCCCCTTTGTTTCTCTCAATTTTTTTAAAGGAATACTTGGAATGTTAGCATGGGATCTGCAAGTTGCCTTTTTTTCTTGACCCCTCCTGTTAAAACCTTGACTCTCTTTGGAGCACACAACAGAGATATTTGCTGGGTTCCCAGAGGAAAAAGGGAAATGGAGGGGGGGAAAGCGAATTTGAAAAACGTATTTTTTTAGGGGGCTAAATGCACATTCCACCCTTGTTCTTTTATGTAGGACTCCCATCTGTCTTACCCAGAAACTCTTTGGATTTTGAAGAGTGAAGTGGGGAACCAAAAAATGTCTTTTCATGAAGAAAAAAAAAAGTTTAGGCTCATCTATACATGTTTTTTCATGTATTTTCTGTGGAAACATGGCCAGAGCTCAGTTTCCACCTTAGGTACATTTTCCTTACTTAATTAAACCCTCTTTCCCCACATGACAAATGGGCCCTTCTCAGGAAAGGGCATGATTGCAGGCACGGGTGAAGTCAAAGAGGGCATTCTTAGTGATTAGACATGAAATACAGACTTGGAAAACAGAGGTTTTGAATGTAAAGAGGGAATAACTTACTGCATCCTCAGGGTAAAGATAATTTATGCATCCTTTGCTTAAGTGAGTTTTCTCTATCTGTTTATTTTGGGTTTAAAAAGTCTATTTATCTGGTTGGGTGTACTTTTAAAAATGTCCTTCCCACGGCCCTACTCTTCTCTTTAGTGCTCATATTTTTCCCAAGCCAGATTCAATAGAAATAAGGCCTGGATGATATGTGAGCTTTCAAACGTGGCATGTGGAGAAAGAAAGCACGGGCACCGATGGGCCAAGTTTGGGGCCGCTGTCTCTGACCGACCCCAAAACTGCACAGTGCCACTGTGCAGGTTGCAAAAGTCATGAATTAGGAGAAGTGGGACCTGAAAACCACAAGATAGTTTTTTGTTTAATGAGATCCTGGGCTTGGTGTTCCAGGCAATGTTTTCAAGCGCTGCTTTTCCACAAGTGGTGCTGGAAACTCACTGTATTTTAAATGAAAATTGGGGTTGCCCCGGTTGCTTTCCCTGTAAAGGTTTGGGCTGGGAAGTGTCACCAGCTGACATTTGCAGCCTACATGAAAATTCGGGAGGTTTCTTCCTTTCATCAGAGAGGCACATTGAGCACCAGGGAAACAACAAGAATTGAGCTGAGGAACTGGGGCAAAATACAGGGCAGCAACACAGAGGAACTGAATATATTTGAGGGAGACCAAATGTATTCAATTCCTCCCACATCCTAGAACTCAAGGACCACTTATTTCCTTAGCAGTTCTGTTTCTACTTAGTTCAGATAGTGCAAGCTCCTCCAGCTTAAATGGGGAACTGGTCTGAGCACAGGGAAAACAAAACAAACTAAACCCCACCATAAGACAAATTTATTCCTGGTAGTCCAAGTAACTTCCAAGTAACATGGCTAACATTGGATTCAAAGGGCACTTGCATAAGAAAAACCAAAAAAGAGTTCACTGCTGTGTTGGGTTTGCCTTAATTGAATTTTTGTTGAGGAGGGAACGGGGTCAGTAGAAAATATGGCCAACCCATGGTCTTAATCTAAGTTTCCCCATTTTACAATTATAAAGAAGCCTTCTAAAGATTTCTGTGGAGAGGAACCTTGAATTTCTGCAAGACATTAAATTGCATTAAAGTGTCTGGTCCACTTTTAAATAATAAATCAATCCCTCACTAATTCAGGTGTTCCTCAGTTCACAGGACCTCTCTTGATCAGATGCTTGTACTTCAGCAGTGATTTCTGCTCAGGTGTGCTTGGGTAGAAATTAACCATTCAGAGAAGATTGGTTGTGCATAGGTGTGGTTTAAAATCAGGAACATTTATTGAAATAAAGGTCTACACATGGCTGGCATTCTTCCTCCAGTTTTACAGACATGCATGGGTGCAGCAGGAATGCAGGTTGGCCATGATCAGACCTGAGACACGCATTCACCTGTGGTTTACTGAGAACAAAAAAAATCCTATTCATCATACAACACATGAAAAAAAGAGATGGAAGTCTGTACCATGGAAATTCAAAAGATTCTGGCCCAATCACATCTTCTGCACATATAGGTGATGTTTTCCAGCACTTGACCAGCAGTACGCCCCACATGCTGCCCCTCCACACAACACAGCCCTTTCCAAGAGCCTCTTGCACCTCTCTTCCAATGGACAATTTTCCAGGTGGAAACAATTCCCTGCTTGCTCCTCACTCCATCTTACCCCCAAACAAGCCTTGCTTGCACTTCCCTGCAGTGATGGGCCCTCCTTGAAGCTGCTCCACCACTCAACAAGCCACCAAGGGTGATGCCAACAGCTTCATTCTGGTGACTGCCACATGCCAAGCACTTGGAATAGGAAAAACTGCTCAAAGCCAGGCCTAAAACCAGGAATAAATCCGGCCTATGTCCACAGGTCTTTTCTGCCATGCCTTAGGGACTGTAAAACACAAGATCCTGCCCCATTCCAGCAGCCCTCCCTCACATGGCAGCAGGACTCCGTGCATGAGCTGGCAATGCCTTACACAGCAAAAGAGCTGCAGGATCGGGCCTTTAATTGCTTAAAAATACACTACCCACCGATAGTTACCTAATTTAGCAGAATATATTACCTCTCTGCTTCATAAATCTTAATTAAAGCTGTTAGTTTTCCTATTATATGATCAAGAAACGCCCCATTAAAGTTAAGCAGTTTCTCCAAGTAATTATATACATTATGTGGTGTGAGTGTAAAGATGCATATAGCAATCCACTACCAATTATTTTGCATACCCTGAAAAGCACTATCTATTAAATAAAAAACTTGCAGAATTTCATTAATGCAGGATTTTTTAATCTCCCAAAAGTCCAGGCTGTCCCACAGGAGCTTGTATGCTCAGTGCTGGCTCTTATAATACAATTTAATGCTCACAAACACAACTAAAGTATTTAAGCATTTACAGAGGTTGTCATAAGTGCTTTACTTATTTTCGATCAAATTCGAGTCTACATTTAATACAGTTAACTGTGGTTATTTAATTTCAAAACTCAAGAATCCAACCTCAAAAATTTATAACAATATAAATTTAGTTACATTGATATCGGATATGTATGCTACTGGGAAACCTTTTTTCAGTAAGAAGTGTAGAATTGTAAGACCTAAAAGGAGTTATTTTTTAAAGTAAGCATTATGTCAAATAAACCTTGTCAGATTTCAAAGAATATTTTCCTATTCGTCTGCAAAATGATTTCATAATTTTTAGGGCTACATTTCAAGCCAGTGCTAAATGCTACTAAAAAACTAAATGCATTTTAATTACACTTTCTCTTTTGGTGAGAATTTCATGTAAATATAGAACAAATATGAAACTGAGATCTTGCAAATATCTTAAATACATTATTAACTAAAGCACTTCATTTCCTAGCAACTGGCTAGAGAGAATGAAATTTGGAAAATTATTCTTAGTTCCCCATAGACAGTGAATTTATTGCCTGACCACATTAACAATTAAAAGGTATATGCAAGATGTTAGATGTTAAAATATAATGGAAGGAGCTTAACATCTGCTCATATACGGCAAGGAACCAACTCCCCCCCTAAAAGTAACCTAATCAGGCTTGCAAGAATGTATTGTTTTACTTTTAAGCTAAATATTATTCTTCAAAAACTGCAGAGAGTCAATCAGGCACATAAAAAAAAAAAAGCAAAGGAAAAAGAAAAGCAGAGAGAGCAGCAGCCCTGTCTGATGCTGGTAATCTTTGATCCAATACAGTTTGATATCATCTCTCAGAGCTGACAGTGCATTATTAATTGAAACATTGGGGCTGTACTTAGTCCTCTTCTGTAGGAATTGTAATATAATTATATCCCATAGGCAGAAATAGTATTTCCACCTCTGCCCCTGAAAAAGTAATCTACAAACTGGCTTAGAAATGTGTGAAACAAAGTAGTGCCCACCACTCTATTCACAGTATCGGTACTTGGATGAACAAACCATGATAAAATCATAGTCTGAGGAAACAGATACATGAAAAGATCAAATATGATTTTTATACAATGCATTATGAAAGCATCTTGGATAGATTGATTTCAAACAATTTGGCTGCATTTCCTTTTATAATCCTCTTTTTCCCCCTGTTTTTAATTTTTGCACAGATGCAGCTATATAAATAGCAGTATTTCCTGGAATCCCCAAAACGTCAAACCAAATATATTTTCCAATATTAAATGATTGCATTCCATTATATCATTACCACTTAGAATAGGCTATAAATTCATTGATTGAAGAGTTTTATAGCAATGCCTGATCTTTTATATACCGTACTTTCACTAATAGAAAATCGGCTTCTTCTGAAACATTAGCATGTTACCCTTTCTAGTAAAGCATATCAAATCACATTAGTGAAAAAGTTGCCAAGTCAAATGGAAGTTTGGTGCCAGTTTTCCTCCTTTTTTTCTTTTTTTTTTCCCTCTCAAGAGGCAGAGAAAGAGAGAGAGTGTGAGCAAGAGAGGGGGGATTAAATTTCTTACTAAACTTGTGGCTGTGAACATAAAATATAATAATACTCCTTTAACATTCCTATCATGATTTTGGTGCTAGCACTTAAAGCAGTTGTGGACTGAAGGAGTTAATACTTTAAAATGTGCAATAATTCAGAGAGTTGGCTTGCACGATTTGCAATACACTTTTTTTCTTTGCAAGATAGACTCTTGCAGACAGATCAACAAAAAGAAGTGGGGGGCGGGGGGGGGGGAAAAGGACGACTCTACAACCAATCAAACCAAATGCCAGAGCAGAGGGCAAAGGGATATGGAAACTGAGAAGATAGACTTCCAAGTCCTTTCCTGAAAGTGCTTGGATTTTGAGGAGAGTCCAACATCGCCTGACAAAAGTGTCTTTGTGCGGCAACACTGGGGAGAAGGGAGGAGAGCTCAGGAAACCTAATGAAAACAGGCCAGGCCTTGTACATCAGACCCCATGGAGAACTTTGAATCATACGAGCTGCAGACAAGCCCCAAGTATGTAATGCCAAATTAAAGACCACCAAATATGGGGAGCATCAGAGCAGCACCGGGGCAGATGCGCTCCTGGTGTGGGCCAGAGCATCGCCCACTGCTTCCCTGCATCCCATCCCGTCCCATCCCATCCCCTGCAGAGAGCCCAGCATCCCAGGGCAGTGCACTGTGCCTCCCCCACGGGGACTTGTGGCTCATCTACCCACAAAAGAAAATAAAATGCTTTTTTTTTAAACCTTTTTCTGCAGTCTGGTTGAACGTTAGCAGTGTTAACATGCTAGTGAATAAGGTGACAATCTGCAGCTCCCATTGCAACATCCTGATGTGGGGCTGAGCTGTCACCTCCTCACCTGCCCCATGCCCAATCCTGCCTGGCTTTCCAGCATCATCTTTGTATTTTGGGGTAGGCAGTGTATTTATTCTTGTCTTTGGAGGACTCACAGGACTTTAGCAAGGCGCAATCTTTGCGGCTCCCCCTCACACAAAGCATGGTGGCTCGTGATCTGAGCAAGGCAAAAACAAACCAGCAAACAGCAAACTCCTGGTGCCCAACCACCATAATGTTCCAGAATCAAAGTGTGAGTGTTTGTCGTTCTTCTCCCACCTGCTCATCCTTTCCCACTGGTAACATTATGGCACATCACCTCCATCTTTCAAACCAGGCAGGGCTTGCTTTGCACCGCACCTAGTCCCAAATTTCCCTGCCTGCCCCCACTAGAACATCCTGTCTGTGCTATCCACTTGTATGAAAAGCATCTTGATCCCATTTGTCCTTCTCACACCGCCACCCTCTCCCTACAGGGCCCTGCATAGAGGAGATAGCACCAGGTGACGTTCCTGAGCTGTGCTGAAGTCATTATAACAGTGTTTAATAAAGTCACAACTCTGCGTTCATGCAAATCAGCAAAAAAAAAGCTGCATATAATCTGAGCAGAGGAAGGCCTTACATGTGCCTTGCCATCTCTCCCTTTGACAGCCCATGCTCCTCAGCTGCCCCAGCCTCTGGTTCCAGGACCCAGCAAGAGGCATGAGGCCTGAGCAGGGGCAGACTCTCCCACCATCCCTGCTGCAACACACCAACAGCCACTCATCCCCAATTATTTAATCCTATGCAAAGATTAACACATTTTGCCCTAAAAACGTTGGGAGAATCTTCTTTTAAATAACCCAAGCAACTCTTCCCAGTGCTCCTTCACCAAGGGAAGCTCATGGACGAAGGGGATGAGTTTTGCCCCATCAATGCTGCTGGAAACTCTTCATTTCAAAACCTTTTCTTAAAAAATTAATGGTTGTAAAATTTCAAATCTCTCCCTCTTAAGAGCAGTGTGACACAGGGACACACCTCACCCAGCAGTGAGGCAGAGTGACAGCCAACAGAAAAGAAACCAAAGAAGAAGAGCCCACCAAGCAGCTGGGGGGATGAAATGGGGCCCATTTGTCCCTCCCTGTCATGGCTATGTATTATATGAAATCTGAATGCACTGGACCCATTTCTCGACTGGTGACAATGGGCACTGCTACTTAGTGGGCAACAAAGCTAAAACTACTTGCAGGAGAGCACAGAATTTTTTCCTAAAAAAAATCCAAAAAGGCTTTTAGGAAATGTCAAAGTAGATGGTTTGTGGTAAAGGAGAAAGGAGGTACAAAAAAAACAAACCCTAAAATAACATTTTGATTTAGCTAGAAAAGACCAGCCCCTTTTTAGCTCTGAATAACAAATGTGAAAAGAAAATCCCTTATATTTAAAGTAACACTTAGAAACACGAACACTGTGTTTCCTCAGCAGCAACTGAGCCAACTTCTTCACTCAATCACCTCAAGTGTAGAGCAGCACCAACTGCAGTGAGGTCACACTTGTGTAAGTGACCTCTGTTGGCCAAACCCAAGCGTCTGTACCCGGCGGAAAGCCAGAGCAATCTCCAGCTTTGGTGGGATTGCCCTGGATTTGCACCAGTGTCGCCAGGGGAAAACACGTGGCCCAACAATTCCTTAAAAAGGAACCTCAAGGTGGTTGTTTCCCTGACTCCACTGACTGTGAAACCTCAGTGAAGGCAGTGGCATTGCACAGACTAGAGATCACCATAGGTTCTGGTGATTTCTTTTCTGCTAGGTATTTTCTGATATTGGATATTTCTGGCAAAGTCTGCCTTTTCTTTATACAACAGCAATCTTGCTGGATGCTCCCTCGACACCTATCTGGTGCGAGCTGGACCCACTAGTCAGAAAACTCTTGGTTTTTGAAAATCTTATAAGAAAAGACCTTTGTATTATCAGTACTATTTGAATTCAGTTGGTTCCCCTTTCTTTGCTTCTTCCCTCCCTGTTGGTGTGCTCCTCTCCACCACTACTCCAGAGTTCATTTCCTCTGACTTGGCCAAATAGTGACACAGATTACTGCTCCTCACAGCCGAGAATTTCTTCCATCTCTCAAGGTTTTTTTCTTTCATTTTCCCATCACAACCCTTCTAGACCTTTTTATCATTTAACTAGGGACAGGGAAGGCTGTTCATCTCTCCCACCTCCTTTCTCCTTGCAGCTCCCCTTGTTCTCCTGCCATTGCCCACGTTTCCTTCCCACTCTCACATCTGTGGTGCCACAGCATTTAAATGGTTCGACACACCCACAGCCAGCTTGTTCCTCTCCTCCTCCAGCATGTGGCTGGTTAGATATATAGATCTATGTATAGCAAGAGGGTTCATGGATCTATTGATTTCAAGACAATTTAAAGTGTGTTTGGCAAGTTACCATATGAAGACAGCCCTGTGGGCAATTCTTCATCCCACTACAGTTGATGGGATTGTTCAAGTTAACATTAGGACCCAAGACAGCATTTTTGGTTCATAAGCCAGAAATTTGCTTTCATGTTGCCTTGAATACTCCTTTTCAAGTAACCAAATTTACAGCCAGTCTAGTCCCAACAAGGCATCTGATTATTGATAATTACTATACCTACCAGGCCACCAAAAATGTACTATATTTTTCCATCAGATGTGATCTTTTATCATGGGTGGCCCCGTTCCAAATTTTACAGGAAGTTATTTTCACTAAAACGAAAATGGGTGTGACAAAGAAACTTCTAATGTTACTTGTGCACAGTAATAAAAAAATAATTAAAATGATCTTAATTGCCTATTTGAACACTGACAGATTAATTTGGAGTTGAAATCAGGATCACCATTCTGATGTCTGTGACAGAATATACCACTAGTATTTTATACAGATCATTTCATCACTAGATGCATTGACCACATATCTCCAAAACTTCCTTCTCTATTGTCTAGAATAAAGTTAAAATAAACATTAGAGAGCACAGAATAAGGGGGTAAAAAACATAATACCACCAGACTCTTCAGAAATCCAGATTTGACTTGAAAGTTACTTAATATTTATGGGGTATCTGAATCACGGTTTTGACTTTTGGGTCCTTTGTTATGATTTATAAAGAAGTTTTTTCCTTCCTTAACATGAGGTTGATTCATTTCCACTGTCATTTACTGAAGACTGGACATACCTTGGGGCTAAAAAAGAGTGAAGATGATGGTGGCTTTGGCTTTGCAGGGGAGTGGTGGGAAAGGGACCTCTCTGCCTGCACACCGAGCACCACGAGGGCTTCCCAGCACTGTTACTAAATCAATACAAAGCACCAACACAGAGTGTGCATCTCATTTTTTAGAGCCGTGTGTTTTTTCCGAGCTGCTTATTCAATCATTTTAACAATTTCTAAACCCGCGACTCGCGCCGCACGTGTCCTTTCGGTGGGAACCGTAGGTGATATGATCAAAGTTAGCCTGCACCTAATCAGCGCGCGAGACATAATCAAGAATCTTTTTTTTAAGACGTGTTCAATTCAGCAGAGGGCAAAGACTATTAGTCTTTTCCTTATTTACTGCGGTTTGGGTGAAATTCCCATTATTTCCATTAATACCGTTCCCACCATATCAATTATTATAAGGTGCACTCAATAATGCAGCTACGTTGCACCTCGAGCAAAGTGTCTTTCAGTGCGGTTTCTCAAGCAAACAAGATTTACATCCTCATGCAAGATCCACGGCTCTACCAAACCAGTGCCATCTGTCTCTTTCTTCCTTCCTGTCATCGCCCCAGTGACAAAATCCACTGGGTAGATCCAACATGGAAAGGAATGTCAGAAACTCTGCAAAGGAAAACAAGCGGCAAAAGAGAAAGTTGGATGGGGTTGATTAAAGCAACACTTTTAAGTGTGTTGAAACAAATTTTTCTCTACTGTGGCAGAAGAAATCCGTCACAACAGATTTAGTTATAAGTTGTCCTATCAATATGCAGAGAGGAGGAATCTCATGGGGAAAGGTTTGGTTGTACATTGGACATCCCAAATCTGCACCCATTGGGCAACCTAAACCAGCAGCACCACATGTGTGTACATCTATGAAACATCACCTCCACTTTCCTTTAATACAAAATTCCTGAACACCTGGGTGCTTCCATGTCATGAAATAAATGCTTGTAGAATAAAAATTTACAGTCCCTCACATGCATTAAATTTGTTTAAACAGTTTTTCAAAGCAAGAGCCTTTTTTATCTTCCTTTTTTTCCCCCCCTCTCTCCTCTTTTAAATGGCGAGCTGTATTTTATAATGGAGCGCCAGCTCTCCGGCGAGCCTCCATTCTTCCAGCCCTGACAGACTGTTTGTCAGCTAAACTCCCCTTGTCATGTATCCCCACCACTGCCAACTCATGCACGGAGACCTTCACTTTTACTGCTACCACTTGCACCCTGCGCAACCTTTGTCATTGATCACTGATCCAACCCAGTGCCCACATGTTCTTCAAGTGCCTACACAAGTAATGAGGTACTTGTGGTGTAAAATTAAACTGTCAACTGTCAGCGATTGATAACCACAGCGAGAGCTGACCTAGAACACCTGCACCCGTGGCCAAGACAGGTGTGACACGTTTGATCGCTGAGCCCTACTAGTCAGCGTGACCCGGCGGTGTCCCTCCATGGATTCTGCCCCTGACAGAGATGCTGTATTTCAGCCCCAGGTTTCCACTGCTGGTGCAGGAACAGCCCCCTCCCCAGCCACCACAGAATCTCTCCTCCACCACGGTGGCTGCAATGTGAGCAGCACTGCATTTTGGCGATGGTGGATATTTAAGGCCGTGGAGCATCTTTCTACCTTCCCCATCTTGTTGTTCTTGCTTCTGATTCCTTTTCACTCCAGCTCGGCAGCCACACCCACATATATCAGCACTGCTCACCCCCTTTATCAAAGCTTTTGTGAGGACCCCAGGGCTCAGTCAGGGTCTTCATTCCCATAGTTGTGTTGATTTAGGAACAATGTGGAGTAGCATTTATGGTTATTTTTATAGTGTAAAGCCTCTGGTTCTGCTTCTGCGTCACTACATGGCAGGAGCACAGGGCTGAGTCTTGCTTTGTCATCGTTTAAGTAAACTCAGTGATGCTGTTGGAAGCACGGAATAGGAAATCTCCATCCCCCTTCTCATCCATTCCATCACTGCCATGGAGAAACACATCCCTCTTCACCCAGCTCTAATTAGTTTTAGCTGTGTTACTACACAATGTTTAGCCTTCAGTTCCTATTTAAATATTTTTATTCTGCATTTTGAACTATTGATTTTCATTTTCAGCAAAGATGGGCTTTTAAGGCACACACTGTCTTTTAAAACCCCCTGAAACACATCAGAAAACGATGGCAGGAAGGTTTCTCCCCTCCCCTCCAACAGTTGCACTATATTAAGTTCATGTGATGAGAAGATAAAAATCTATTAACTTGCTGCTGACCTTATCGACACAAGGATCTCTGCAGACATTACAGGAACCATATCTCTTCTGACTTTTACATCCAGAACCTCATGCACCAGCATCCCAAACCAAATATAAAATCTTCATGATGAGTGAAACAGTGACACATACTCCGACTCCGGTCCTGCCGGCTGGCAGGAGACACGGGGTCCTCTGGGGCCTGGGACCAGCCTCTACTTTCAATTTGACTTCAGGGGCAGATTTTTCACCATATGCTACTGGGGACTCTGAATCAAAACAGTTTCCACAGGACCATATGCTACAAGGCAAATGTGCTGGATGCAGAAAGGCTTTCTGCTCCCCCATATCACCATGATGTATTGCAAACATAATTAAAGGTGAGTAACGCGGGCGCTCCTGTTTGGGTTAATCATTCCATTTTACAACTGAAGCCAGTATAAAACAAACCAATTTTCAAATTAGACCAAAAGTCCATCTAAATACACATTGCTCACACACTCTCACACCTCCCACATTTCCATGTATGCAGCAGACTCCTCCTCTGTGCAGACAGTAACTCTGAAAGAGCCAAGGATTTAAGTTTTTTAATTTTTATTACTATTAAATTAAAGCAGAGCAAGGACTCATGCCTGTCTGTGATGCTTCTTTTAGCAGTCAGTGAAATGGGACTACCACAAGCACCATCAAGCTCCAGGTGCCAGAAGGCAAGGATCAGATGATCTCCAAAAGGCAGCAAAGGTGTAGGTGTCTCCAGGGTGGCAGCAGCCTTTGCTGCCCCCCCAGCTCTGCCTGCTGGGAGGCAATGGGTTGCCAGGCCATTAGAAACAAACCTGCACAGGATGCCAGCAGGGCTGCACCCCAAACAGCCCCTGGCTGGATTTCATCAAAAGAAATTAGAACATTGTGGCACCATCAACCTGTGTTCACAGGGTTTGCCAGTGTCACCAACACCTACATTTCAGGAGAATTTGTTCAACAGCACATTTAAGGGGATTTTGCTTGATTGGGGCCAACTCCAGGCGTAATTCAGATACAGCTGAGCAGGTGAGGTGTCACATATGCCCATCACACACCAGAGGCAGGGCTCTGTGTCAGCAAAGCTCACCATCTCCCAGCCCACAAACAGGGCCAGCACTCCACCCAGCTCCTCCACGCTTCAATTAAAACCTAGACCCCAATGCCAACAAATAATGAAACAGACAAATGTTTTCAGAAGGTATCTGGAACTCAGCTGAGCTGCTCCCAAAGCTGCATAAACATCCAAGTCCGCAGAGCAGTTTCCTGGTGACGAGTCAGTGTGTGCAGTTATCACCTCCTCACCAGGGAGGTGTCAGTGCCAAACTCAGGAGAGTTTTCTGGGACATCCCATGACTCACGTCTCCTGACCTTATGCCCCGCTCTGGCCACCCACTGCAGGAGACGAGCTGCTGGGCTGGAGGGACCTGTGGTCTGACCCGGCACATCTGGTTTTATGTTTGGGAGTGTGCTCACGTAATTTTCTAGCAGTACCTGGAAAATCCTCAAGTGTGCTATTAATTTGAAAGGCCAGTGTCCTTCCAAAGCTCCTGGCATGCCAGCGCAAACCACTTGAGGAGCTCCAAGCTGGAGCAGTGCCTGTGCCCCATCCCTTCCCATGGCTCCAACCCCTCCACGTGTTTCACTCCAGAGAGCTCAGAGGAGCTCGTGGTTTAGACAAGGACTGGCCAAACCGCATTCTGTATCCCCATTTCAGCCCCCCGTGTTCCTCTGTGATCTCTAGGAAAATAGTTTCATTTATGTGCTACCCCATTTACTCTTATTTTACAAGAGTTAATAGCAACACCCATCCCACAGAGGTGTTGGGAAGTGAATGAGGTGGTTAAACACGCCTAAGCCACATTCATATCACAAGTAATAAAAATACATTACAAATGCCTAACAATAAAGAAATAACATGACTCAAGCCACTGCTGGTTGTGGTTGTGGTTTTGCGAAACAAAAAAATCTTACTGATGGGGAAAATTGCTGATGATTTGCTTCACAGAAAGAAAAAATAAACAAGTACAGTGTAACACGGAACAAAGTTACAGTTTGATCGATGATGCTCTTTATATTAATAACTGATGCAGGCTGAAAAATTTGGATGTCAATTCAAATGTTTTCAAGGCTTGGAGATGGAACGTAGAGCTGTGCATGCTGAATGCTGCAGTCCTGACAGGAGGATTGCAAACAGCTCATGTTCACCCACTCCAGGCACCAACATCTGATACTGGAACTGCAACTCGCTGTATTTGCAAGCAAACTCTCATATTTTTATTGCACATTCAGCTTTCTGTTGCTTTACTGCAAACAGGATTTGAAATTGGGCACTAAAAGGCGAGTAGATACGTTGCTTCTCACCGATGCTCCCTGTAAGACACGCTGGGATCAGACTGCAAAACAGCCCAAGGAGAGATCAGTATGTAAAGTATGTCTGGAGCACCACATTCAGCTCACTCCAGCATGCGCCATCGAGGAGAAATTAATGATACGTGGAAAGCTCATTCCAGATGATCACAGTGACCAAAACTCTTGGACCTACAGACTCTTATTTCTTTTTTCTCCCTGCACCCAGAGAGAATCCCTCTTGTTTTTATTCTAATCACAGCGCTGACTGGAAAACCAGAACTTTCCTCAACCACCCAAGTGGAAGCAAAAGTGCTGATTTCAGAGCAAAAAGGGCAAAACAGAACCCAGATCATGCTCCTCCCAGCCTGGGGTTTTGGAATCAAGAGCAGTGCACACCTTCTGGCATCATAAACAGACACATAAAAGTAAAATTAAACAGCTAAGCTCTTGGGTACTCCTTGGGACAAGAAAAAAGTCAGTAAGAAGTGACATCAAAGATGGGTTGTTTACATATTGGGGGACCTGTCTGCCCGTCTCTTCACATTGATTTTTACGGTACAAAAATATTATTTCAGTGACAAGGATGTAAACCTTATTCAAAACAGGATTTAAACCATATCCTGCAAGTGAGGCATCTCTTCAGATAGCCTGCCTGCACTTACAGCATACCGAAGGCATGCTGATTTTCGTCTGCAGTGTTTGTTAAGAGGGTCACAATATCAGGAAGCAGGAGAAGGCTCATCAAAGCCTCGTTGCTCGCCTTCACCGCTCATCAGCTAGACAGTACCTTGTTTTTTAAAGCTGGGCGGAAATGCATCTCCAGTGACCCATTGTTAGAAACTTCCTTTTGTCTTTAAGTTTGCTGGAAGGAGTACGGGGCCCCTTTTAACTCTTTTCCAATAGGTAATTTCCCTTAATTAGGGCTCTCATTACAAGTGAGAATTTATCAGACATGATTAAAGAAGCATCTTGTCTCTTTCCTATCGCCTCAAAAGGGGCATATTTTGATCTCCCAGCGTGTCTTGCAAACACAGATAAGCACAGGCACTGAGCTGGGAGATCACAGCAGAAATTTGGCCTGCTCAGAAAGTTCATGTTTGGAACTCGGCATCCTCAGAGCTTCCCTCTGAGTCGCAGGGTGTCAGAGCTGCCGCCGTGGGGGAGCAGGGGGCTCCAGGGCAGGCAGGAAATCAGGCAGATGGGACTGCAGAGCTGAGCTCCGCAGCTTTGGGAGCCACAGATCCTTAAAAACCCGACGTGCCCTGCACAAATCACCTCCCTGCAGGTTCCTGGGTTTCACTCCTTCAGAGCACCCGTTCCAGGCAGCCACTCCATCACTATAAAAGGGCATCTCCTACCTATGCTCATGGGGTTTTAATGAATAAAACCTGAATATGGCCATTTTGGAGCACCCCTCAATGCATTTTCCCCAGTTGAATGTGTGAGAGATCCAATACAGAGCTTGCTGAACCAAACTCACATAATGAGGTTGCTCTACAGGTGCAGCCCTCTGCCATCAATGCCCCCAAAGCTGCTCCTGATGCCTTCTCCTCAGCATCTGCTTCCCCAACAGGAGAAATTCTCCCACTGACTTCCAAGGCAGCCAGATTGGGCTGGTATGTTAAAAATGTACTTGGGCTCTCAGTAGTATTATTTACTTTTAATAAGCATGAGTGATAAACTCATGGCCAAGTGTACTATTTTATAGAGTAACTGTGGAGATGTGAATTGTTGTTTGTTTCTGTGAACCAACCAAAAGCACCAAAACTCCTAACAGCAAGAATATTAATTTGCACCAAAAGAAAATACGCTTTCCAACCTTCAAATTATGGTACGTGCTTGCTCTCATTAATGATGTAGCATTTACACTCACATTGAGCACTGGGTGAACATTAGTCTGACAATAAAGAAGCAATAAGAAATTTTCCAAACATTAAAAACATTCCTGATCTGTGAATCACCTACAATCTGAGGTGTCACAAACATTCATCTCCGTATGTGTCACCCACAAACATCTGTCCCCTCTTCCCCTCGCACGAACACGCATTCCATTCAACCACAGATACAATCAGGCTTTAATTTTATTTTTCTCACATAATGTTAATCAAGAGCTAAAAAGATAATTTCCTTCTACCACAAAGCAATTCCACTGTGGTGGAACAAACTGTTATCTTAAGTTTCACAGAGCAATTGTTCAATAATTCCTGTTTGTGGCTCTTTTCCAAATCCTTGAGAATAGCTCAGGCTGCCAACCCTCCTTAAAGAAAAAAAAAAAAAGTTCACAACAGAAGCCGAAAAGCACTTGCTGTCACTCAGGGGTTCAGTGGTGGCAGACTCGGCCATTTCTCAGAAGAAACTCCAGCTCTGAGACTCCGACATGCAGAAATGCACTGTCTGTTTGAAGACAATTGCCTGGAAAGATATAAGCTCCCAGACTGTAAATTTGTCACAGCACTGGCCCTCCGAGATGGTGTTATCTTGGCTTGGTGAATTCAGTGAATTGGAAGCTCCATGAGGAAAAAAAATAAGAAGGATACTTGGCATTTCTGCAGTGTTTTCTGCATGCAAAGCACAGAACAAACTTCAAGCATTTAATGTTTATTAAAGAATGGGAGGGTGCTTTGTTGCGTGAAAGGAAACTGATAACGTGGATTCCTTCAGCAAAAGTAATAAAATGTTCTGTTTCTATGGGGAAAAAAAATTAAAAATAATAACAACAGCCCTTAGTCAGAAAGTACCCTGCATGTCAAAAATGGCAATTAATTTTAGCCCGTGATCTCAGGGAGGAAGGGACAGTCATTTACTGCAGCTCGTACAATGAGCAGCCCAACAGGGCGCTGCCCTGCCCGGCCACGGGAGTTACATCAGACAAATATTACAGCAATATTAATCACCTCAAGTGAAAGTGCAGCACCAAGCTGCTGTTCCAAAGTCCCTGGGTCCAAGCCAAGTGAGGAATAGGGCAGGGAGGGAGGTCCAGGGGCTCAGCCCAACAGGCACAGGGAGCTGAGATCCCACCTGACCTCCAAAGCATCGCAAATTAACCCCGTGACAGCCTGGCCAGGATTTCCCCAAGGGTTTGGCCATGGCTTGCTCAGGGCAGATCCCACTGTGTTATCAACACCGCACTTGCATCATGTTCAATCCCAATACTAAAAGGAGGGGTAACAAGGTGTTTTTTGCTCCAGAACATCTATATCCACAAAGATAATCTGTATAAGTGGCTCAATCACAATGATTCATTTAAATGTTTCTTTAAAATGCTTCCACTTTGGTACATATGTATGTACCCAATGAAGTTATTCTCACTCTAAAGCAGACTAAAATTTAAAAATCAAGCCCAGACCTTCTTCTCCAACCAAGAAGAAAAAAAATTTAAAAAAACACCCTCACTGTCTGGTTAGAGTAACACAGCAGGTTTTTCAGGGCTGGAATATACTATTTTATCCAGTCTCTAAAATTTTTGGACCAAGAACAGAACAGAGAACAACAGAACCATTCTGAAAGACGCTCTCGAGGCAGAAGAAGGAAAACAAACAGACTTAAATAATCAGCAGCTGCAGAAGAGCTTGGCTGCATCCATACCTGCCCTCTGCAGAAAGGCAGTGAGATTTATACAAGGTACAGCTGAGATGAAAACCCTGCTGTGGGGTTAAGCAGGACTGGTCCCCCACCAGCCCAGAGCACTGGGGCTTTCTTACTCCCCCTCCCAAAAAGAGCCAAAAAAAACCCCCACAAACACATTGGCATCAAAGATAGGATTCACATTAGCCTTTTGACCTATTAGAGCTCACAAATCAGATTAAATGTATAGAACCACCCCAACAACAAGCAACAGCAAGAGCCTCTTGCCATGGTGCTAAAGCCCCATGGCAGAGAAACCAGCTGGGCTTTCCTGCTGAAGGTGGAGCATTCGCCAACCCATGTAGCTCAGTGTCTCTGCTATGGGACAAGGGGTTTCTCCTGTTGTCTGTCTGCTCTGGATGAAGCTCAGCAAAAGCAAAATCAAAAGGACAAGGAGAGGGGAGGTGCCAGATCACATACTGCATTTTTGACAATTCTGTCCTCAGCTGTGGAGGTACAACGTTGTAATAATTTTCAGAAGTGAAGATATTTGTTAATTCCTGTTCTCTCCCGTGGCTTGCCAGGCAAAGCAGTGTTTATAAGGCCAGCTTCTTTTCACAAATCCTCACACAAAACCCACTGAGATCATCTGGGGTGCTACACAAACCACCCAGACCACCACATGCACTGGAGACCACACCTCTCATTCCAAATCCAGGTCCCCTCACTCAGTAATTTACCTGTCCCACCCAATCTCTCCTGGCTTTACATCCCTGGCTTTACAGGCACCGTTCCCTTTAAGTTCCTCCTGGCTCCGAGAAGCAGACACGGGAGAAGGGCCACCCTGGGCTAAAGCACACATACACGCACATGACTTAACACCCTGATCCTCCAGGATAAGCTATGAGCCTGTAAATCACCACACTTCCAGAAAACAATAGCCACCTCTTGTTTAAATAAAACTGCACCTGCTACATTAACATACCACCGAACAATCGCTTTGTTTTTCGCCAGGCATCCAGGCTGAAGCCGCGCTGCTTCCTGACCCATATACTGAAAGGGTATTCTTAGAAGGGGAGAGGGGTTTCACAGAGAGCACCAGTTTAGTGGTGATCACCTTCCTTCCTTCTTTTGTGCTGGGGATGCGTGGTTTTGTTTAGCTTTCAACAGGTTTATTTCCATCGCGGCTCTCCAAGACCTTGCAGCCCTTCTTTGGCAAACGTTGCCTCTTTTTGTTTCCTATCTTGGGCAATCACAAGCTCTGAAGTGCGATTTGGGCCATTTCGAGTAATTTTTCAGGAGATTCTTCTCCCATCCGAAGAGTTTGGGCCAAGCAGGTGCCAGCTGAAAACCTCTCTGCCAAATGTTCAAACGTTGCTAAATTGTTTTCTCTCCCCCTCAAGCAGGTTAATTATGATGCCTGTTTCAAGTTTATTTATCTCCACTCAATGATTTTTTATTGATTATGCTGGAACCCTCTTCTAGTGGAGTTATTTTGCTCAAATAATGTGCTCAGTCGTGACTGAAAAATGGGCTGTTGGAGAGGCTGGGTCATGGATGCAGAGAGCAGTAAGAGTTTTGTAGAAGTAGGCAATGGATACAAGAGCCAACTTCCCCATTTCACAAAGAAACACAGCGTCTCCAGTGAGGAGCATGGATGGGGCATTGCTAAGCCAAAAAACCATTTTATTCCTGACTCTGAGCCCAAAACAAACCCAAATCCAGCCCAGCCAGTACATTTCTGCTTAGGTGTGCATCTCAAAGCAAGCACCCTGCCTCTGCTCCCGTGCCCACCCACAGCCAGGAGCGCTTCCTCACACCCAGCTTTCCAGGAACGCAGTGCCCACTCCTCCTCTCATCCTCTTCCTGGACGCCTGCCCCACACCATGCTTCCTCCCCGTCCCACACTGCTCCCAGCCGGATCCAGCACCTCCCAGTTCACGCAATCATTTCCACTCTCAGCTGCCTGAAGCCAGCAAACTTTGTGGGAGCTGTGCTCCATGGCCCCCATCGACAGCAACATCAAAGTTCCAGCCATTTAAAACTACAGCTGAACTTATAAAACACCATCTGCGTTCAGACCATCCTACACAATCGTAAGAATATTTCTCCTGCTCCTGCAGGCACTACTAGTGGGTTACTCCTCTTCCTTTTATTCAAATTACAGCGCTGCTGCCTGAGCATCGAGTGGCTTCTAGTGGAGCAGCTCAGAATTAAAGAGAATCTTATCAAACTGCATTTTGAGGCATTACTTGGAGTTTCAGGTGCATCCTGGAATCCGGGTTGCACAGATGGTCTTCAGTGAACTGACTGACTGACCACCATGGGAACTGGGATTTCCTCTCACACAAACCAGCAAACACACAAGCCCACACCAGCACCTACCACGACTCTTTTGTAACAAATCTCTGCATGCCTCATCTACAAAGTGCCCAACCAGTCCACTCTCATTATTGTTTCTTTCCAATCAATATATTAAATTACTTTTAAAAAGCTTCCACATTCAAGACATGACATTTCTCCAAGTCCCATATAGGGGAAGAAATTACCCTGAAAGCCAGGTTAACCTCCTGGTCCCTCTATCAGCAAGGTGTGTAACCCTATACCAGGGAAACAAGGAAGATCTGCCTTGACCAGCACCTGCTCTGCTGCACCCTTCCCCTGTGATGGATCCCAATGGACATCTCTGGTCAATGCCTTGGCCAAACCCCACAGCAGCACTGTGTGATTTCACTGCCTCCACACCAGAGAGCCCAAATTGGGATTCAAAGCCCTGAGTGCCTCATGCCAGCACCGGCACCAAGATGGCCAGTGGGAATCACCGTGTCTGCAGTTTCACCTCTGTGAGTCTCAGCAGTGCTGAGTCTTAGCAGGGACTGCAGCCACCAATGCAGGAGCTGTCACTGTGCCACAAGAAAGGCCACCTGTGGGACAGCCAGGTGCTGGGAAGCCTTTACAGCCCAGCAGCAGCTTGGGGTCAGGAGGAACCAGTACATCTTACAATGAAGGGAAACTGAGCCAAGCTCTGGACCAGTCCCTTCCTGACACAGGGGCATTTGAAATATGGGTCAAGAACAAAGCACCCTGTTAATAACAGTTTGTTTCACGCAGTGAAAAATGTGCAATATTGGGTTCACAAGCTGAATTCCAAACTGCCTGGCCATTTTCCCTTCAACTTTCCAAATTTATTGAAGTGTGAGAGCTTGGCTCTCTTTACAGTGTTTCAGTGACTGATACACCACTTGGTCATGGAGACTCACATCCCCCATCTCTGCCGTGTCCAAGGGCAGAGCCAACTCCTGCATGAGCACACGCTGCACAAGTTCAACATCTACCTGCACATCCACAGGACAGTTAATTCCTGCTGAGCCCCCAGTTACCAGCCTCCTTTTATTTTGCTGTGCTGGGGGCTTCTCTCCTACCTTGCTCCTTCCAAAAGCCAGTTGTGTCTATCACCAACCCTCCCAAACACAGTGATTAACCCTGCAGGCATCTCTGGAATATGGATGGCAGAGAAACCACCACTGTCAGCACCTCCCAAACAAGGGTCAGAGGCACATTCTCATCACTGTTGGAGATGAGAGAGACACCTTCATCCTCAGGGCAGGTGGCTGCCTGCTGTAGATACATCCAACACCTGCCAAGAAGAGGGACCAGCTTGTGTCCCAAGAGGGTAAAGAAAAAGAAGTAACTGGGGAGGGAGGGAGGGCAGGGGGTGTCCTTCAGCCTTGGAGCAAAGCCTAGAAGAAGCACCACTTGCATCTTTGGCCCCCACACCCTTCCCCTGCTCTAGTCACTAGAGAGTACTTCTTCCCTTCCCTTTTATCAGTCAGGCTCACAGATTGAATGTTATCAATTGACAGCTTTAAAGCTAAGGAATTGTATAAATTAAATACAGTCTGCAGCAAATATACTGAGGAGCTAGAATTTATATACACACTAGATATGGGAGCTCTTAGTTATTACCCACTTAAGGCTATGGCACTGATGAATGGTAAGGCCACCCCATCCCTGAAGGCACTTTTCATTACCCACAGTATAGGAATATTGAGAGAGTGTGTGTATGTATCCAGCATGACTGCTCATTTCCATAGTTCTCCATCAGGTTTGCATTCAGTTTATAAAATAAAAAATTACTCCAGGGACACATTTCACTCATTCCAGAACCCTTTCTCTCTCCCTCTCTCCCCCAGCCCATATCCTGGCTGCCTCTCTCCTTCTCACAGCCCAGATACTGTAACAATGCCTTTAAATCTGATGGTGCTTATTAAATGAAACAACTTAATTACTATCAATATATAATGTTGTGTACTTCAGCCTCAACCGAGGCGTCTGATCCCATTCTGCTCCTGACCTTTAATGGCCATCAAATCAAAGTAATTTTGGTCAGCTCAGTACAGCTCTGACACATGCCCAGGTCAGGAAGATGAAGGGACACTAATCTACCGTGTTACCCTGCCCATTGTTTAATACCTTTTTCAATAGAATCTAATAACTGGAGAAATGCCAGTTTTCTGTCTAGTTTGGGTTAAAACCTCTTTGGCTGAAAATAAATAATTATGGAACATTCTGAATAGCCCAGGGTTTACATAATTGGTGCCTCTTAGACAGAGCAATATGCTTGCCTTTGAAGTTTGCAAGGAGAGGAATTTAGGAATTCAAATCAGCGGCAGCGCTCCTGAGTGCGCTGCGCTCTCCATCTTGGAGGGGCCAGAGCCAAAGCAGGCTTAATTAAGGGAAGTGAAAACCACTTTCGATTCACCAAGGTAACACAACAAGTGCATTGCTTCCTCTGAATTGAGGGGAAAATAGCAGGAATGCTTCCACTCAACGGCAGCTATTCTGCAGGCTGGGACTCGAGTCCTTCTGAGGGGAGGGGGGGGAAAAGAAATCTGTCATAAAATAACCAGTAACACAGCACCCCACGCATAAAGACAACAGGAGTGTTTAGGTTCAAGCATTACTATTTATACATATTGTTCCCCTAGTGCTAAACAAAACAGGTTTTCCCATGCCAAGGCAAGGGATGCTGCCAGGAGAGCTAGACACCCTGTCTGGATCGGACAAATAGCTTGACCTATTGACAGGGCAGCTGGATGCAGCAATATTTTATAGCAGGCTCACTTTGCTAATGCACTTGCACCAGGCCACTCTCAAAGCAACCCACACTCCAGAAAAGAAAATAAAAAAAATAAAAAAACCCAACAGCCTAACTGCACACGAAAACGTCACATCAAGGCGGATACCAGCGGCTCTCTGGCAAACCAGCCCTGGCTGCATCAAATGCAAGGGCAGGAAACTGGGGAAGCATTCAGGGACTGCCAGGTTTCAAACCAGCCCTGCCTCTGCGTTGGTGAAAGAGGGAGGCTACAAATCATATCTGCCCAGCTTTTGAAAACAGCAGTCACGGAAGCTGAGCAGAAAACACAGAAGGATGTTTTTGTTAATTACCTGTTTCTCCACTGCCCATTCTTTACCTGAAGCCATTAGTCATGTAACAGAGTGGGCAGGTAACAAAACCCAGTGACGGAGATTTATAGGGCATCTCTCAACCCCAGGGTCCCACAGCAGCTTACAGGGTTGGGATTACATCATGCCAGAGCTCTTCAAAGGCTGAGGGGCCAAACCCGCCCTTGGTGCAGCCTCCACCACCCCGCAGGTGCTGCTCCAGGTCATTCCAGGAGTTTTGCGGATCCACAGGGACAGGCTTCATCCCTCCCAGCCCCTGTCCAAGGGGAGCAGAAGCAGGATGTGGCAGGCTCTGTGCAGCTCAGCCTCTGCACTGTCCATGCAAGGGAAACAGGGAGGAATGCCATCAGCTCTGGGGGAGTTGTACGGGTGTAACTTAGAGTGGGATTTGTAATCAATCCTCACCCAGACACTTACTTGAGAAGGAATTCAGGGTTTGGCTGTACATACACCAGAATCTCTTCACAACCACTGAATACATTTATGATGTAATTGAATCCCTCAGTGACTTTTCTTAAAGACAAACCTTATCCATTTAGGGTCGATTCTGCATCATTAAAGTTAATGGGAGTTTTGCCACTTTCTTCAGTGACAGAGGGGCTAAGGAGGGATCGGGGCAGAGCAGATCACTCCACACAATACATCAGCTGCAATCTCTGGCTGTCAACGTCTCCAAGAGCATTTTGCCATTCTTTTGGAGAAAAGTTTACTCTTGACGGGCAAAAAAGCTCAGATTCAATCAGGGGTTTGTGACCATATTTTGCTCTCATCCAGGCTGAAGTAAATCATGAGGGCAGCTGCTGAAATCATCAGAGAACCAATCTCAGCCTGGGCAGTGGTCAGCTGGACACAGAGGGGTTTTAGCACTGCCAGTATGTGCTTCCCCCACACTGGCTTTGCAAGAAAATAGCATCCTCTTTCCAGACACAAAGCTGAAGTGCAAAATATCCTTTTGATTCAAAAGTAAGCATACAAAAGCACTTTTCCTCATAAACTGCCATGCAAACCTTTTCCCTTTTTCCTGCCAGCCGTTCCCTGTGTCTGATCCCACATCTGTTTGCCCTAAGTGGAAAACACTGGTGAGTTTAAATGGCATGAGTCAACTCCCACAACCAAGAAGGGTACAGCCTAGACCACCAAATCACAGCTTATGAGTCTTTCCTAGCTTATTCTGAGATAAAAGATCTCAGTTTTATTCAAACAGAGCCAAACCCTGCTGATACCTAATTTTGCTTCTATTACCTCATTAATAACCTGCAGACATTTGCAGCTTACACTTCTTTATGTCTGCATTGTGGTCGTCATACCGAGGCACGAGGGCTATTTCTTGTTGTATTTGTTTTGGGTTTAATTCCCAGTTCTAGTCTATGCCTCTGCCACCTTCACAGGGCTGGGCTCAATTAACCCTTTTGTGTTCTCTTTGCAATGAGCTGCAGCAGCCGACAAGCAATACACGATCTTTGAGCAGTATTAATGTATTCATGTGAAAATATTCATTGACAGCTTTATGTAGCGTGGCAATCACTAAAAGTGGGATTTAAAGTACAAAAGTGGCGTTTAGTAGTTGAGTGTAAGGGCACGTTCACGTGTCAGTTAATTGCAAACATGTTTAAAATGTGTATTTAAAAACAAACCTATATGTTTAAGAAATATTTTTCATATTGGTCAGACTGGCAAAAACCAAAAACAAGTTAAAGTAATTTGACCACATCAGGTAAAATCTTTAAAAAAAGGTTTTAAATGAGGGATAAAACTGTTTACAAGTTTTTAACTGTAAAATATTTCTTTTCTTCTTGTATCTTGCCAATATCAATAAAGAAACAACATGTATAAATATATATAAACAGACACTTGGCATAAGAGCACATTTCATGAAATATGAGTAATAGAGCAGGAAAATTCAAAGTATATTTCTTTCTTTGCTGTACTGAATGGACAGGTTACTGTAAAGAATACATTATGTGCAGATGGATGAAAACACAAAGTGCATGCAGGATACGTAGGATGTGAGCAGGGTGTTCATTTCCAGGTAGAAACGCAAACATTTTGGTTCATTTCAGATCTCACTTACACTGCACTATTTGGTGTCATTTCATTGACTCCCATGTATTTGGACTTGAGTCCAGCAAAGCACTTAAACACATGCTTAGCTTTAAGCGCACAATAGTCCCCTTGAAGTCAAATTAAGCACATATTTACGTGCTTTGCTGGATCAGGGCCATACTACAGATTTACACAGATGTAAGTGAGCTCAGATGAGCTCAAGCCACAATGTTTGTGTCCAGATTCAAATCCAATTGGCAAATGCTTTCAAAAGCCGGAGGTATTTGGATTAGGGGTTTTGGTCCAAGCCAATCTGTAACTTTAGTACCTGAACCCGCATTTCTTGTGCGCCCAAGACTCCCATCGGCATTAGTGGGAGCTTTGGAGGCACAAGAAGTACAAGAGCAAGACCTCTGGGACTAAAGAGCCAATTTACTTAAACCCAAATTATAACATTTTTTAACCTTTAGATTAAACCAAACTCCCACCAGAGTTCAGCCCTCGCTCCATTACATTTCTCACCCAGCATTTGGATTTTTTGTTTATCGTATTACTATTGCTTTTGGCCAGCATTCACTTTATTATATAACATTAACCTAGGAAAAACTAATGGGCACCATCAAATAGCTGTTAACATAAAGCACTTACAAACAAGTGCCATTAGTGGACCAGCAGACAGCACAGGAACTCATTTATGTTACATCTGTTAACGTTGGATAAACACGGATTTACAGTTTTTAAACGGCAAACGATGCCTCAGTCTGGTCAGAAACTAATTTACAGGTTTTTCACAGACTTCACAGGTCCAGAAATTGGGTGCCATATGCTGAACCCCCAGCTATGGATACACCAGCTAAGAGGTGCTAGAGCCCACACTGACACACAATTTCACACACCAGCCTCTAACGTGGCCAGCCTTTTCACCTGGGACATCAGACACACATCAGAGTCCCCTTTCTACACGGAAAAGAAAGATCTTCAAAGCATCAGGAACAGAAGTTATCACCTCCCACTCTGTGGCTCTAGCATGCTCTGCACAGACCAACAGGTTCCTGCTTCTGCTCAGAGCAGAGGTGGCTGCTGGCTTTGGGAAGCCTGTGGTTCCCATAAATGTGGGAAACCAGCACCAATATGGGAAATCCCCCCAGCCCAGCGCTGAGGGCAGCACAGGGAGCTGGAGAGCCCTTTCAGCAATTCCTGCCCTCTCCAGAGGATGCTCCTTGTCAGCAGCAGCCTCCAACACACCCCTCACCCTTGCTGTGGTCAGCAAGCCTCTGTGGAGCAACTCTGCTGGTTTTATCAGGCACCCTTACAGGATTAGCACACCTTTTCTTGCTTATTAATCAAAACCAGAGGGAGGTGGTGCTATTCAGTTGCCTCCATCACTGCAAATGCAACAGGCAAAGCTCTCACAGCACACTGTGAGTGTTCAAGAGAAAGGCAGGCCCTGAGCACCCTTAAAATCATCTCCCTTCTCACACATGGCTGACCAGGGCAGTAGAAAACTAAAGAAACACACTGGATTCTGCTGTTGATAGTCACTCAAAACTGCAGCCAGAAATTAATTATTTTTTCCCTTTTTTATAAGTGTTTCTATACATCAAGAAAAGTACGAAGAACAGTCATAGGGCTGGAAGGAGAAACAGCAGAAGTGCTGGCACTAAAGGCTGCAACACAAACTGAAACTAGACGTGGCATCCAACACCAATTCCCATAACATTTTAGCTGTGGATGGGGAGACTGTGCTGGGAACTGAGTGGTTTGTCGTTCCCCCGAGCTAATCTCCAACATGATCTGAAAAGCACTCAGGGGAGGAAAAAAACCTCTTCCTCCCATTGCTTTGGGATTTTGTAACCAACACTGGAAAAAAAAAAAATCAGTGCCAGTAGACACAATACTAAACAAGTGAAAACTTTGCAGAAAAAAAAAAAAAAAGAAGAAGAAAAGTAGGTATTTTTGAAGGAAACATCAAACCATTTTTTTTAGCCCCTGCCCAAGTTACAGGAGAAATAACATTTTGTTGCTACCAGGTCTGAGATGACACCTTGAGACTCCTGTTATAGCACGTACTTACACCCAGGAGCTGGAAACACCCCCAGTTTTGACTGCAGGCAGCAAAAAGCAGCAGCACACTTTGCCGAAGCCCAAAATCACCCCCAGCCCAAACCCACCACTAAGTGAGCAGTGCCTGAGATCACCATTCCACAAAGACACAGCTTCACCTGGAGCAGGGTGCACAACACATTCCATGCTGTCCTACAGGACAAACAACAAAATACTTGGAAGAGAGAACCCTGTCCTCTACCCAGCAGAGAGCTGACCTTCCTGTACCTTGATTAATTTACAAACAAGTGTAAAATAGAGAGAGAGACCAGTTTCACTGTGATGTGGCACATCTGCACAGCTGCATGGAGGTGAAGCTCAGGAGATGCCAAATCGCCCTCAAAATCTTTCTTTTCTCTTTGTACTGAGTAATCTTCACCCTGTGTCTCCCACCGGCCCTGTGTCCCATCCCCTCTCAGACAGGTCAGGTGTGTGAACACACTGTGTGAGCTTCTGAAAACCTGAGAAATCCTGATGCAATCACAGAAAGAAATCAGCTGGACAGCCGGGGTACTTGAAAGGCTGTGGAGGACAACATCAGGTGGGGCACAGTCCCAGTTCATTAGTACATAATTACAAAAGCAGATGTCCTGCTCTTCTATATTACTTTTTACTTTTTTCTTTTAAAAAATGGTACCTTGCCTTTCTTCACTCGAACATTCAGGAATCCAGTCATGATATAAATCTAGTCTAAAATTTACTTCTCCTCAGATGGTGTTGCACATCTCAACAGAGTTTTTTAAGGATATTATATAATTTTTTAATAAACACCAAGATCAGTGTAGCTGTAATACTGGAAAAATATCCTAAAAACTGATATAGCACCGAGGGCTAGAAAACACAAGAGTGACTGATGGGTAGTCCTGATAATTCTGTATATCAGGAAGTGGAATGAGAGATGGATAGATAACATAATGTTGTTATATAGCCATGAAAACAAGCCCATAAAGATATTCCCAGAAATTAAAGCCCAGGCTGTCTCACCATGATTCTTTGCTGTGAAATAAATGATACCTATGGAAGAATGCAAACCCCGGGGACACACTGAAATACAAAAAGGAGAGAAAAATCCTTCTTTTGAAGAACTGAAACTATTTTCCACTTCTAAGTGTTAGAGACTAAAGACCTTGACAGAGTGAAGATTGCCCTGTATCTGCTTTCTCTGCCTCTGGATGCATCCCAGGAGGAACAGCCAGCACTGAGGCTGTCCCCTGCCAAAGGAGATGCTGTTCTCACAACCAGTTTAGCTCCTGTGCTCTGGGACTGCTCCTTCAACATTCTAAGAGGAAAAAACCCTTGAGCCTGTGCTGTCTGTGAGGCTCCTGCAGCTGACAGAAGGTATAGGCTGGGGGAAAAGTCTGTCTGCTCCTGCTCCTCTGATGGTTGAGGAAGAGGTATCTTGGAGAAGAAAGGGATAAGAAGCTCCAAGAACGAGAGAGTTTGGCTGAAAACTCCACCAGTAAAACATACTTTCTCCTGCTAGTCTTCTGCAGAATATGTCTTCAAGCTATTGGCAGATTTGGACACACATAAAATGTCTTTTGCTAATACATTTTCACATTAAGTTGATCCAGATAATTTCTGAAATTAAGTACCTTCTTCCAACTTAATGTGCATTAGCCGTGTACTTCTATTAACTCAGTCCAGTGTCAAAATACAGCAGTAGAGGTTAATATTTGGACATAGCTGTTTTTCTAGCCATTCATATCACTTTTATTTCCTTTCCTTTTTTGTTCTTTCCTTAACCTCTTTTTTACTGCTGTTAAATTCCTTGCTTTCATTTTTTGCAGGAGTTCAGCCTTCCAGCCCGCTCTCCGATGCTGTTAGACATCAGCTCAGGCTCAGACTTATTACTTCTGATATGTCACTCCTCAGGCAGGGAGCCTAAAGCAACACTGCTCCCTCCAGCCCTCGCAGGGTTCAGCTGGATCCTCACCGACCCACAGAGCACAGAAATTTCTGCAGCAGCAACACAGAGGGAATATGTGGACCTGAAGAGCAAGGCCAGCACCTTAATTTACACTTAGCCTCTGAAATGGGACACTAAGCAGGAGGTCAAGATGCACAGAGGTGATTTAGCCACATTAGCTTGCTGAGATCGTGTATAAATATATTTTCATATATTTATATACAATTGGTATAGCACTGGTGAAGGCAAGGAAAGCAGGAAAACAGCATATTCAGGGCCTATTTAGTAGATGAAAAGCGCCAATCATCTCTTAAAACAGATGTCCTGAATTATTCCTGTGCAGAAAGGTGCCAGCAGAGCTGATCTGTTTGCCTCCTTGTGCTCGGGGGTCTGACAGCAGTCCATCAGACACGTCCCATCTCCCAGTCCTCCTCCCTCCACCATCCCTGCCTACTCTCTGCTCACTTCCACTTTGTTTCCAATGCCACCTTTGCTGCTGACAGTGAGAGACAGCCCTTCTGTCTAGGAGCACTGGCAGGACAATTTTGATGGTCACTGGCTGTGCATGCACAAGGTGCATAAACAAAGTGGGTAAAAAGACATCAAATATTTTCTCATTCTCTCTGCTCTGTGGCACCAGGAAGTGCAACACATGGAAGGGAAATACGGTCATTGGAATGAATATTCCTTTTTTTTCTCTAATTTCTTCACCTTTTTTCCTTTCCCACAATGGTCTCTGCATTCCCTTGTTTCACTCAAACTACATAAATAGTACTGAGCACTGCTGAGGTCTAAATTATGTTTAAAACCCCAGAAAGTGCTTTTAAGGTTATATCTGAGTCCTCAGACCAGTCAGAACTGGAAGAAGAAATGTCTGTGATTTAGTGTCTAATAAACAAACTTCCAAGGTCAAGATGGCATCTTCTCCCATATCCAGAACCACTTCCCTCAACATTTTGAGCTGTTGCGTGTATCAGCAATACTCCAGCCATGTTTCATATCCCTTCTATAAATGACTTCCCAAAGAGAAGTGGGTGTGAATTATTACATTGTAAAATAGATTTTTAAAAGATGAGCCATGCCAAGTGTAAAATACTTATTGTGTGAGGAGCAAACATAGTGGAGGTTTGTCCTGTGAATTCTGGACCTAGGTTTACACACAGCCAAAAGGCTGAGGGACGAGTGATTTTAATAGCCTGGTTTAGAAAATGAGCCTGGAGATTGTGATGATCGCCTCCTCTGTAAAAATCAGGGTTCTTTAATGTATTTCAAATTAGAAATGCTTCACCCTCCAAAAATAAGTGCATGTTGCTCATCCCTGGACCTGGGTCAAATTATTCCTGTTTCTTTTTGGATTATCCCCTCCAAGGGCTATCCAGCCACGCTGGGCTCAACCTCCAGCCTTTCACAGCAGAGCTGAGCGCTGTTGCCGTGTCCTGCCCAGTGGTCTGATCCAAAAGTCAGTCCAGGTCTGATCCATTTTGGGAACCTGGAGTATGTGGTTCTGCTTCCCACAGCAGCTCCAAACACTTTAGGAACTTGGCTTCTAACATTTCTCCCTATTTACAAAACATTATATCTAAAACAGTTACGCTGGTAACAAAATTGCAATCAGAAGTCCGGAAATTGCTAAATAAAGCCCATTTTACTGCTTAACTTCAAGGAAAACCATAAAATTATCAGTCCTCTCTTTCCTCGATATATTTTCTTCGCAGTTTGCGATGCTCCGTGGGGTATTTTGCTATGTGAACTCCGTGACGGTTTGGCTCCAAATTATCCCAACATAAAACTGAGCTTATGGAGCCTCAATCAGAGGTTGTGTGGACCCTTTTTATTGGCAGGGACTTAAAAGGAACCTTAATAAACCTTATAGGCTTGAGGGACTTTTTGGTTGCTGGCTCTTGCCAGCCGCGCTGCTCAGGGTCCTCTCGCAGCGCCCGCGTGGAAAGCGGGCTGGAACCACAATCCAGGGATTTTATAGGGCTGGATTACCTGCCGGCGTTGCCTTCTTCCTTCCCTGGGAATCTCAGAGCTGTTTTCTTTGAAAGCAAGCAGGTGATGCTGCAAGGATACTCATAGCTTAATGCAGCTTGATCACCCAAGATTATGGGCACGGCCAAAACTAATAGGGTTGGCTAAAACAGAGCCAGGGGGGCCATTTGCTGGTAGGGGGAAAGGGCTGATGTGATTAAAGCTGAAGCACATCCACCCATGTGCAAGCCATGGAGTCCTGACTCTGTAGATTTTCCTTAAAGCATCCATTTCTCCTCAGGATTTTATTAGTGCCTCCAATGACGCTGTAATTGCACATGTAGGGCAGCAGGCCCCAAGTTTAATCTGCATTTCTCAGGGTCTAAGCTCTGTGCAGGTTGCCCATGTTTGCACAGAGCTCAGCACAACAGGCATCCAGTCCTGGCTGCATTCTGTGGTTGCTGTTTTAATTCAAGTCATAATAAATAATAATGTCAGGTTGGAAATAAATCTCCTGTGTTTGGTCCATGACTGATCCTTCAGCTTGGTGCGTGGTAGAAGCTCCAGCTGGGAAGGTTTGCTGCATCCCATCCTGGGTCTGACTCTGTACCACCCCTTCTGGCTCTGTCTCAGCTCAGTTTTTCACTCAAGGCATTGGTACAGTACAGATAATTTCACCTTTTCTCTCATTCTGAGGCTGGTCACTGATATTTAAGACACTGCACAGGTTTATTCACTCAGATCTCTCTGATCTGCATCACCTGGAGTGACCTAGTGCATCGTTTCTTCATTTCTCAGTTACCTTGGCTTTAGTAGGAAGCACAAACTCCTGGTCAGTAACTATTCAGGCAGAACAGAGCTGCTTGATAGCATTTGCACAGGCAGCCAGTGACTACTGAAGTATTGCTTTCCATATGAACTGAAAGAACCAGGGCAAATATCTCATGCTGTTTATGTTTTACAATTAAGAAGTCTTCATTATTGCTGTAAATCATAATTATCATGGCACAGTAACAATGAAACAGCAAAGCTATAAAGCAGTGCAGTTAGCTCAGATACAGCTGATATCACTTTGCTTTTCAGTGTTGTATATTCTTAGACCCATGCTCCATGCCAGTCCCTGTAGCCAAAAATACATCAAGAGCCTAAAAAAAGTAAAATAGAAACATCACTTCAAAATTATTTCAAACAACATATTTCCTTTTCTTTTCCTTTATACAGTGCCACAAAGAGAACGGGAAAGATTAAAACTCACCAAAAGCATTGCCTAATTCCTCACCAAGGTGCAAGTAAATAAAACGTGCCACGGTAAGTTCGAATCGCAAAGAGTTTTCAAGAGGGGAAGGTCAATCATTTCTGTCAAACGTTGGAAATGTTAAATGGTTTTTAAATCAAAAATATAGGCACCGCCAGTGACTCAAGCTGTGCTTTAGACATGTTTGGGGTGATTTTTTTCCAGCAGTCGGTGCTTGTCTCTCACATTCCTTCTGTTTGTCTGAGATGGAATCAGGAGGCAATAAATGGAGCACTTACTGGAGGCACCAGGTACTTTCAGCAGCAGAACTATTTGTTCAGAAGTTACAAATTCAGGCTATTTGGAATGGAGAGCCCTGCAGTTCAAGCCAGGGGTGCTGGACCCCTCCCACGCTCCCCCAAGTGACCAGTGCAGCCCTCAGAAGTCCTCAACCCATGGGAGAGATGGGGACATAGTGGGAAACAAGGACTCAGAGTCACCACAGTCCCCCCATCAGCAGCGTTCATATTTCATCCTAATGGCTAAAATGACTCTTAAATGAGGCCAGATTATAGGGCCAACCTAATTCAGTTAGACTGATGTAAATCCAGGTATCTGTTACAGCTTCACATGTTGGGGCTCACCACAGAGCAAAAGCTGCTGATAACCACCCCCCACCCGCCCCCAAGGATGGAGGGAAGCAGATTCCTCCCAGCCAGACCCAGTCCAAGGCCTGTTGAAGTCAGTACAAGCTCCTTCAGCTCCAGTGGGTTTGGGATAAGGCCCACAGCAAGCTCTGAGCCAGCTCTGCTGCCAAAACGCAAAATCCTTTTCCATTGGCTTTGCCAGTTTGGTGTTAATACATGTGTGAAGGAGCTTGGGGCAGGGGGGGAAGTTTTTGAGGGTTTGTTTTTTTAAACTGAGGAATGATTTCACCCTTGCCAGCGTGTGGACTTTGTGCAAAAGAGCAGGAGAGGAGGCGGGAGATCTTTTTCCTGAAGCCATCAGGTCCCTGCTCAGCATCCCAGCAGAGGGTGGATGTGTCCGTCACAGGGTCCCTAAGGCCAGCTTAGTCCCCTCTCTCTGCTGCAGAAGGGCAAATCTGGAGTCATGGGTGGGCATCAGGACAGAGCCCTGCTCACCACACCCAGCTGAAACAAAAGGAGGCTTGATAAAACACGGGATGTGGGAAAAAAGTATCCCTCAAACACAGGTGAGCCTCCCATCCCAGTACAACAGGACCTGCTGCAAGCTGGTATCATTTCTATCCCATTTTCCCTAATAAACAATGCTGCCCTGAGCCACCCTCCAGCTTTCTCTGCCACTTAGCTCTTTCCCTGCTGCCCAGTTTTATGTTGCACATGTCCCACACCAGATGCTGTTGCCCCTTTGGCTTTGCAGGAGAAGGGCTCTGCCTTCCTGTGGCTTTCAGAGCATGTAGCCCAGCCAGTCTCAGAATTAAACTGGGGCTTTTCCAGGCTGCCTCAGTATAAACAGTTTCAGTAGGGCACATGTTATACGGTAAGATCATCCGAAACCAAACATTTTCCCACTGCACACAATAAACATCCATAATAAATTACATTATACAAAATATATTTATGGCTAATTTTTTAATTTAAACCACCTGGGAAATTTTTGTTAGACCGGTTGATATGAAGGTCTCAGTATTCTGGTAATCTAATGATATCTAATAGACAAAATAGTATGATGTTACAGCAGTCTCAAAGCTTTCATTTTCTGTATCCCTCTCAGAGATCAAACTGGCAGAACTCATATTTTTTGAAATTTTATACATAATTGGTGATGCAATTGCCAAAAATAACCTATTCATAGAAGTCTTGCTCTTCTGGTTTCTAACTTACTGTAATCACGGAACAGAGCAGGGCACTGCTTTGCAATGGAATATGGGTTTGGGTCAGGGAGCAAGGGCTACGATTGTGTGGCAGTTTCCATTCTGCAGATTATTTTACAGGCAATTTAAATTTAGTTTGGAGTTTAAACAGGGCTAAAATGTAGTACACCCATTCAGACATAGAAGCAATTCTTCAGAAAAGAAATAAAGCTGTAACTTGGGTATATTTCTTTTCTGAACCAAAATTTTGCTCCAATGTAAGATTTTCTAAACGAAAGCTATTGGTGTCAAAGGAGACAAGAGTGCTTCTGTTGCATAAATTAAGCCCAGAACTCTAATCCTTCCTCCATAAAACTCTCATGCTCATCACAGATCAGCCAAGATTTCCAAAAAGACTCCAGATCATTGCAGATCTCTCTCTGGTCAATACAAATCCCAGCTCAATCCGTGCTGTGGATCTGCAGTGAGCGCTGGCGGCTTGGTAGTTGTTGGACTCGTTTTAAAGTGCAGCCCATAGCTTTAGCTACTTCCTTGCCTCCTGTTGTTCCTGGGACTTGGAAGCCATGTGGTACATTTCAGCCTTAACTCTGAATTTCCTTTATTCGGAGATCAAACTCTGACATTCCCTCAAGGTAGTGGGGGTTATGTCGTTGCATTTATCCCAGTTTAAAAGATAATGCTTCACTGAAACAGACCACAGCATTAAACCCTGAAATAAAACAAATTGTATTTCACTTCCCAACTCTTATTGCTGGATTAACTCACATTTCTTTCTCTTTGTTACATATTTAGCACCAAATACAATATTCATTGCAGGCTAGCTTCCCTCCTCCCACACGTATCCGTGGCTGCCCTTTCTTCCAGCAGCACTGGAGAAGGCAATGCCTCGGCATAGCCTGGAAATGCAAACAAAAGGGAGGGAATAAAGTCAATGAGTGATCAGACAAGGTTGCTTTATACCCTGAGAATTTTGATTTTTTTAATTTAAAATGGCAATGCAAAGAGACAGAGTCCTGGGGAAGATGACGTCCACTTCCTAGCTTCTCCATCCCTTTCCACACCTTGCTGTTTCTCTGCCAACAAACACCTCCCTCCAGCAGCTCCTGCAGCACAGAGATCCTGGAGGTGCTTCCTGATGCTTACTGGTCTATGTTATGATCTATACTGGTCTTGTGTGGGTGTTCAGAACTGCAGCAGTGACCTGTTGCACAGGAGCATGGCAGGAACCCACTGGAAATCCATCAGAGAGCAGTGACCAAACCACTGACCTCAGACCCGCTCTCTGTATCCAGACTTCAGCTCCCACACCCTGTTCCTCCTTCCCATCTTTGAAAATCCCATCACTGCCTTTGCCCTCAGACTGCTGAAGGTGCCTGTGATCCAGGTAAGCAGTGCTGAGGATGGAAACACTCCAAGCCAGACGTTGGTTCTGCGTTGTCGGAGCTGAACCTGGGTTTTTTAATGACCATTTCGTTTTTAAGTGCATTCCTGTGATCCCAGCCTTGAGCTTATGCCTCCATATGAAACTGCACTGCTTTAACTGGGTGCATAGATTATAAAACCAGGAAGAGTGGTCTGGTCTGCTCCCCCTGTGTAACACAGGCTACAGGAATTCCCTAAATTAATTCCTGTTTGGATTAGCTCATATCTTTTTAGAAAAACAGCCAACCTTAATTAAGACAAAGGAATTCCACTGATGTTGAAACCCACCCAGCTCTCAGTAAATAGTTTTACTGGTTAAATACCTTCACTATTTAAAATAGAAACTGCTTTTCTGATCTGCATTTGTCCAGTTCTAGCTCTGTCTACTGCATAATATGACACTTGCATCTGTTAGTTTGAAAACCATGTGGGATTAAACCTTTTTCTGCTCTTCATAAGCCACTTCTTGCCTAACTAAACTGAAATGATGTAAAACTGATTGTATTAAATTACAGCAAAAGAACACCGACTTGCTCCAAAAATGACAGCAAACCTAGTTAAATTTTAAATAAACAAATATTATGAATTCTTGGTTGGAAACCTAAGTGTCTGAACAAGCCCTTCCAAAGCTAAAGTACATTTGTTTAAAAAGTGGCTTACTGCAAAGCAAGGCAATTTCTGTGGACAAGGTTTCCTTAGCTGAGATTCATAAAACTCCATCTGCTTCCCCACTGCCCTTTCCTCATCCACCCTGGTCTGGAGCAACCACCAACACTTTCTTTCTTCCACCACATACCTGTCCTGGCAGAAAATTCATCCCACTTTCTTCTTCAACAGCTCAGACAGCTTTATCAGGGAGCTGTGCTCACCAGGACAGGCAGGAATACCTTCTCTGTCCAGCCACCTTTACTTCCATGGGAAGGCAATAAATATTTTACAGTGGATATTCCCACCACGGAAGCACACAATTCGGGAAGCATCTCAGGGAACAAAACCCAGACTGCTGCATATCAGCACTGTGTTCCCTACATGCACCCAGAACGTTTCAGAGCCTTTGTGGGTGTACAGATATTGGTGTCAGGACTGCAAGCACCCCAGGAGCCTGTGCATGCCACAGTTCTCTCTAAACTATACATATATTAATTACAATTACAAATACCAAGTGGATTTACCTGCTTTTCTCTCTGTTTGTGCACACACAGACACAGGTATTACGCACACAGATAAATATATCTCCATGGCATAAGCAGAAAAGTATGTTCTGAACACACATCCCCATAAGCACAGCCACATCCACACTCATGTGCACTTAAATAAGTAGGTGAATAGGTGAATATGAACACTAATAGCCATTTATGGCAAACAACAATGAAAGCTGTCCCTGGAGCCTGCCTAGGGTACGGCAGCCAAAATGATTGAGTATGTACAGGGCACTGCTGCAGCAATGGCACTCACTTGGGCCTCCTTTTAGAGATGATTAATATTTAACCGGCTTGGTGAACCTGGCTTTGGTTTTAGTTATGATTAGATAAAGGGTGCACAGAGCTGTCCCACGAAGGACGTGCTGGGATGTCCGAGCAGCTGCCACTCGTGCTTTGCGAGAAGACAGACAGAAAGTGAGAAGGGGAGAGAGGGAGAGATAGGAGACAGTGAAAAACAAAAAAAAAACAACAAAAGTGCTCAGCTCCATTTGTGTTTGTTTGGAAAGGAAAGGGGGAAAAGCAGCCCGAGAGGCCGGTGTAGTAAGATGTTGTAGCTCTCATGAAAGAGGTGAAATAATTTTAAACACAGACACACAATGAGTTTATTTATTTAGAAAGTTGTTAAATAGAGTCTGGGAATTCAAATATTCAATGTTGACATTGTACAGAGCTGGCAGGGAGCCAGCCCCAGCTCTCCAGAGGGACCCAATGGCCACGGCGCCCAGGCCCTCGCCCCTCCCAGCCCACTAACTAGGTAAAAGCCATTAGTTATACCCACAAGCAATATCTGAATCCGAGTCAAATAATGTTGCCTCAGCCAGCCAACTTCAAAGGCGTGTAAGTGTGTTTGGCTTTTTAGTGCTGGAACTGCAGCAATATGTCACACTTTTGAAAGAGTTTTGTAAACAGTTCCTTCCCCTTTGTAGAAACATTTCTTAAGTTTCTTGTACCCCATGTAAACAGCGTTAATTAACAAGGGTTACATTTTTCATTTACAAGCAGGGCTGTATTAATAACGAGCTCGCCTTTCGGACCGTCCTTTTTCTTTGTGTCCTTTCTCTGGCCGGCACCGCGGCCGGCCCGGGGTGGCCGGGGAGCAGCCAGGAGGCACCGCAGAGCTCAGCCCTGGGCTCAGCCCCGGGCAGCAAAATTGGTACCAAATTCAGGGGTGGCTGCTGGCCCTGAGTAAGAGAGAAGGATAGGAAGTGGGGAGAGGGAAGAAAGGGAAGGAGGAGGGGAAAAGGGTGGAAAAGAAAACCGAACGGAAAAAAGAAGAAAGAAAAGAAAAGAAAAGAAAAGAAAAGAAAAGAAAAGAAAAGAAAAGAAAAGAAAAGAAAAGAAAAGAAAAGAAAAGAAAAGAAAGAAAAGAAAAGAAAAGAAAAAAGAAAAGAAAAAAGAAAAGAAAAGAGAAAAGAGAAAAGAGAAAAAGAAAAGGAGAGAAAAGGAGAGAGAGAATAAGAGAAAGAAAGTAAGAGAGCAGAAGAGGAGAGAAAGAAAGTAAGAGAGAGCAGAGGAGGAGAGAAGGAGTGAAGGAAGGGCAGAAAGAGGGAGCGAAAAGCCACACGCGCGCTCTCCGCCCTGAAAAGGGTTAATGAAGCGCCTGGTGAAAATGTGCCCGGCATATAATGGGATTGTCTGGCCCGTCCCCGCAGCCCCCCGTGCCCGCGCCCGCCGCGCAGGAGCCACCCGGGGACCGCGCCGCTCCGGGGCTGCCGCCGGGCCGGGCGGTGCCGAGCCGGGCCGAGCCCGGTGCCGGGGCGGTGCCGGCCGGCGGCAGCAGTGGCGGCGGGGCCGGACCGGGCCGGGCCGGGCGGGGCAGAGTGCGAGGGACCGAGGGATCGAGGGACAGAGGGACAGAGGGACCGAGGGACCGAGGGACAGAGGGACAGAGGGACCGCCGGCCGCCCGCGCCGGGCCCGGGGCAGCGGCACCCGGTGCCCGCGGGGTGCAGGCGCCCGGAGGCGGAGGCGATGGTAAAGCGATGGCAAATAAACAGCCTCGGCAAGAGGGCCGGCAGCCGGGACACGGCAAACATCTCCCTGCTCGAAAACAAATTCCCGGACAGTCTTAAACAGGCAAATAAACTTGCCGGCTCCGTTTTTCAATCAAGCCTTTTAAGTACTAGACTGAGGCAAATTACAGGCGCAGGAAAACCTGCTGAAACTTAGGAAAGTGTTATTTTACTATCTCAGATGGTTGGAGGGATCTGGATCTACCTTGACTGCACTAAATTGCCTGTAAAAAAGTGGTGATAAAGTGTAAAAGTAACAAGTGCCTCCTTATTCACGTGTGTTCCCCTAATCTGATCACCTTCTGTCTCTTTATGAGGCTACTGGGTGGCTGGGGCTACCCCGGGCCGGCTGCAGGGCTGCGGCGGCCCGTGCTGGGGCGGGGGTTATTCGGGGATACGGTTTCACCAGGCGGGCACAAACCCACCCGAGTGGAAAAGCAGCTGCCCCGGGGCCGGGGCCTGTCCCGGCTCCTCGCGGAGCGGGGATGCCCGCGCAGGTGCAGCGCGGCCGGGCCCGCACCCCCCGGACCCGCATCCCGCACCCCGCACCGCTCCCCTCACCCCGCTCCTCACCACCCGCCTCCCGAGAGCGTGGCGGGCTGACCGACTTCAGCCTGTGTTTTCCCTTATTTTTACAGCTGGACATTTAAAAAATTCACTGGTTATTCCCCGCGTGGCTCTTTTTGTTTCTTCTGAATTATTTTTCTATTTTATTTTTTTAAGGGAGGTCAAAGCCTCAAAATTATTTTTTAGCAATCTTACACTGAGGTCAAGAAAACACCCTCCAGGTATTCTCCTTTAATTAGGAGGGAAAAGCTTTCCTGGGTATTGGCGACAGTCACGCAATCGGGGCGATTTTTTGTTTCACGCATAAAGCAGTAAAAGTGAAATAATACAAGAAGTGCGCTTTATCCCGATCTGTGCCTTTTTAAACGTAAAAGGGTGAAGGCTGCGAAATATTATCTATTCCTAACTCAGACAGAAAGAACTGAAAAGCTAAAACCTTTTTCTCTCGAACGACTAAATTAAAGGGGTCGCCTCCAACCCTCCTTCCACTTGCCATGAAACTGAGAAGCTCTTCGGGGGGGAAAGAAGCAGCTTTTCGGAACGCAAAAAAAAAAGAAATAAATCCCGGCTTTTTAAATATGATTTCCTCTATGAGCCGATTGTAACCGAAGGATTATTTAATGCAACACATCTGTCTAGGAGGGGAAAGTGCTGCTGCTGCTTCTGCTGCTGCTGCTGCGAAAGCCAAGACGCGCAAAGTTTGCAGTCGATCGGATCTCGCCCGCGGAGCTGGAGCCGGAGCTGGAGCAGCAGCAGGAGCCCTGCATCGCTGCGCAGCGAGCAAAGCAAGGGAGAGGCGAGGAAACGCATTTTGTCGGGGATGGGAGATTTTTTTCCCCCATAATTAGCTCCAAAGCAGGGATGGCAACCTTGAGATTTTACAATATATTTGTTTTCAAATTGAGGGCGCTGGATTATCCACTTTGAGATCACCTAATCAAACACAGGTTGCTGCTGTTGTTCAGGTTCACAGAAAAGCTGATGATGATCCAGAGACATCTTTCACTTCCCCTTTTTCCATGCTTCTCTATTTTTCCCCCTTCACAAATAAAGAGTAAATAAGCATCTGCTTTTTACGTCACGCAATTTATGCAACATTTCATCTGACTTTTTTTTTCGCCTGCTCATTTTTTTTCACTCGGGATTGTGAGTTGCCATCTCCATGGATATCAAATGAAACTTGCCCAGATGTGTCAGAGAAAATAAAGACATCAGTTGCTTTTAAAATAGGACGCGAAAGCTGGTGAACTTTTGTTGTTGAATCCCTCATTTTTTTAAAAGAAGAATAAAAATTAGGAAAAAAAAGAGCCCAAACACTGCCGCAGTTAAAAGCAGAGATCCCTATCATAAAGGAGAACCAGATGGGGTGAGCGTAAGACAAATAATTAAGTAAGTCGGGCTTTGCGTGTGGACGGCCGAGCCCTCGCCTCGCGGAACACAGACCTTCGGGCGGCCAAACTGTATAAAAAAGTGCTGGAAAAGCGCCTGAAATTACAACATTTACATCAATTTTTAGCGGGTGACTCCAGCGGGCTGGGAAGCGCTCCGCGCTGCCCGGCGGCCCCGCTGCCCCCGCCGAACAGCGTAGGGCATCCCAGCCACGAGAGGCTCCGCGGCCGCGCCCGCCCCGCGCTGCCCCGCACGCCCCACGCGCGGTGCGGTCCGGTTCGGTGCGGCGCGGGGAGCCGCTTTTCGGCACAAGCCCGCGGGCGAGCGGGGCACGGCCCGGAGGGTGCCCGGTAGCTCCGCGCCGGCTACCTGCGCCCGCGGCTCGCCGCCTCCCCCGCGGAGCCGCCGCTGCCCCTCCGCTCACCCGCGCTCGCCGCCCCCCCCGCGGCCCCCGGCCCTGCGACAGCCCACAGCGCCCACTATAGGGCCCGGAGCCTCTCGCACCCCCTTCCCCGACCCCCCCCCCCACTCCAGCCCCCGGCGGCAGCAGCAACTTCCAGCGCTCGCCACTGAACTTTTCCTCAACTCCTTCCCCACCTCCCGCCGGCCGCCCGCAGCCCCCGGCCCGGCTTCGGCCGCCGCACCCCCCGCCCCGCTCCCCGCCGCCGCCCGCCGAGCCGGACTGGGCCGAGCCGAGCCGAGCCGGGCCGGGTCGGGCGGCTGGCAGGGGATGCTGCAGGTTGCCTGCGAGCTCCGCGCCGCACCAGACATGTCTATGCAACATGGCAGAGAGGGAGGGTGAAAAGCCAAGAGAAAGGGGTATTGCACCTACTTGCGGCCAGCTTCCTCGCCCTGCCCTTGGATCGCATGCTGCCAGTCCCGCGGCCGATGCTGGCGTGGGCTTGGGGTGGGGGGGGGGGGCTTTTTTTTTTTCCTCCCGGAGCTTTTCCTCCTTTTTCGCTCCCCCTCTCCCTCTCTCCTCTCCCTCTCCCGCACACACACTCTCCCTTTCTCTCAATCCCGGCTCGCTATCTCTCCAGCATTGTCAGTTTGGACACCTTCGCACATGCGCACGGGCGGCTCCCCCCCGCTCTTCAACATTTCAGCGCCGCCAAAAAAAAGTTTGCAGCGATCCATCACCGCCGGTGGGGACCCTGACAGCCGGCACCGGGGCCGGGACGGGCCGGGACGAGGCGCTCAGCCGCCGCCGGGCTGCGCCACCGCGGCCGCGGGGCAGCGGCTCCGCCGCCTGCGCACCCGGGAGGGGTTACAGCGGGGGAGACCCGCGCTCCCGCGGGGCAAGGGCTGGGGGGCAGAAGTGACACCTTTTTATTCTGCTTTTTTTTTTTTCTTTTTAATGGGATATTAATACAGTTCTGGAGTCTTTGCAACGTTTAAATAGTTTATTCTCACCCGGCAGCAATTACCGTAGATCTTTTCGCATATACAGGCAGGGAGATATAATTTGATTACATGTTTTATTATGTATGCGTACCATGAAATCGTACACTTTCCCGGCGCGCACACTTTTTCGCCACCTTGAACTCGGCTCAGCCACCACAGTTGGGCAGAAAAAAAGCGTTTTAAAAACAGTAACACCGACCGCTCTAATCTGTTTTAATTACAGGGTTTGCCAATCAAAGAGGGAGCGCGCAGAAATTGGGAACTCCTTTAGGGGATGGCTGTGTCCGAGGTATGAATCAATCCAAACTACGTATAGATTTTCCCCTGGTACAACCTCCTTGCATTAAACAGTTTTGTTCAATACCTTCCATGCGCTATTTATGTTCCCATTAATATCTGTTGCAAATCCTGCCAGACACCATAAAAGAAAATTACAATCTTTCAGACTCGGGGCTGCGCCAGTACATACACGCTGCTCAACTTTTTGTTTTAATAAAATCCTCAGCATCGCCCCTTCCCCCTTCAATCCCCCCTCCCACCCCCCGGCTGCCGGTGCTGAGGATCGGGGCCGCCCGTGGAACCCCCCCCGCCCAGCCCGGCCCCTCCGTCCGGCGTCCCCCGCACCCCACCGGTGACAACCCCGCGCGTGGGGCGGGGGCACCGCGGATCCCACGCTGCTGCCCCAAATGCCCGGTAGACAGGCGCGAGCACTTGAACCCGCACTGCGGAGCCGTCCTTGATGCCAATCGTTCTTTTTAATTTGTAACTTGAATTTTTTTTTTTTTTTTTTTTTGGGACACGCAGCTGCTCTCTGCCCACTCCACGTCCCTCCGCAGCCGGGCAGGGGAGCACTTAATGCCCCCGGAGCAGCAGGGGCAGGAGGGCAGGGGGCTGTGCAGGGCTCGGCCTCCCCCGACCCCCTGCGCTCGTAGGGGTGCCCTGTCCGGGCTGTCCCGAGAGGAGCTGGGCCACTCTGCCCCGGCGGAGGCAGGGCCGGGACAGCCGGGGAGCTGCCACGGGCTGCGCGGGGGATGCGCGGGGCTGGGCCGGGGGCCGGGGCTGCTCTCGGGGTCCTGGCACTGCCCGACCCCCGACCTCTCTCGCAAACAGCGCCTTTCCGTGGGGGCCGCACCGAGGTGTCCCCAGATCACCCCCCACACACCCCTGACCTGCGGCGCCGGGTCACTTGGGAGAAATGAAAACGCCCGTGAACTTCGCAAAACTCCCCCCGCCTCCCACGCCCTCGGCTTAAGCGCAGACCCCGGCGAAGCCGCCGCCCGGACAGAGATGCCCGTCCTTCCCCGTGCCCGGGGACCCGCTCTCAGCGGGGCGGCCGAGCCCCGTGCGGGGCCGCGGGCACAGATGCGGCTTTCCCGGGCTGGCAGCCCTGACCCCGGCCATGCCTGCCTGTCACCGCCACCTGCCCGCGGTCCCAGCGGTCCCGGGAGCCCGGCAGGTGCCGCACCGCCCGCCCGGGGCTCCGGCCACCGTCCCGGGCCGTCCCCGGCATCGCCCGCCCGGCCCCGCCAGGTTCGCCCCCTTCCCCGAGAGGTCCCGGGAAGCCCCCCGGGAATTCCGTTTCGTTCGTGCGGGGAAGCTCCCCCGCGCCGGCAGCCTCCGCTCCCTCCCGGGTGGGAAGGGACTGGCGGCGGGGATGCGGGGTCGCTTTCGGCAGATCCACGAGCAGAAAGAGAGATTTAAATTTGGGGATGTATTTTTCCGGATGGAGGGGTGGAATTACATCTATTTCTAATACAGGCTGGGACAGCAAAGGCACCCCCCTCATACACAGGTTTCAGTGCTTTCCCCGTAACAGGAAATTTTCTCTTCCTTACATTATAATTGAACAAGCCCCGCAGTCTACTTGGAGAAAAGTTGGAATTCTTTATCGAGGTATTTGTTGCGCTATTGTCTTTGTGCAGTGAACTTTACATCGTGTTATTCAATCTCAATCTATATTCTCCTAGCTACCAGTAAGATTAATTTAATCATTGTAATGCAATTATTAATACTGTTTACCCAACGCTTGATTTCAGGTTTGCTGTTAAGAAATTAAGCTTCTTGCTGGGTGACCGAAAAGCTATGCAGGGATTTCCAGCCCACGTCGAAATAAAACAGTCCTCTTTATTTAGTCTCAGAACTCCAGCTTTCAGCCACGGGCTCAATTAGCCAAAATGGAAACAATTTTCATTCATTGCAATAACTCACTGTTCTGCTGATCACTTTCAAAATATACACTTTATTATTATATGCTGACCTCGGTGCCGCGAAGTGGCAAGGCTAGAAAGAGGCAGAGGGATCTCTCCAGCCCCCTTGGGCTGTAATTATTAGAAATTAATTGGGTTCAGGACCCTGGGTAGCATGGGTAAATTAATAGCTTGTCTGGTTGTTTAAATCCGAATTCTCAGTCCACAGGAGAGCAGGGGAGGGAGGCTCTCCCTCCCCAAACCCGCCCCGGGAGAGCGCGGCAGGGCTGGGGCAGCGCGGAGCCGCCGGCTGATTTCCCTCCTTCTTTTCACCAACGCATTGTTTTCGGGGAGCTATTTAGGGGTTAAAAATCAAAAATAAAGATCCTGTATACTTGGAGCTGTCGTGCGGGAGTAAAAGTGAAAAGGGAGCCTTAGGCAAAAGGAAATTACTGCAAGCCCGCGTGACCTTTCCGAGAGGTAATCAATCAAGTGATCAACAGGGATATTTATCATTGCTAGATGGGGCTACTTTACAAATGCACAGGAGGGGGGGCGGGGGGATACACACACACACACACAAAAGTTTGGATAAACCCGATAAGTCTGAAGACAAATACGGAGACTTTAATCACTGGGAAGATTGCACATTTTCTTTTCTGAGCTCTCAGAAGGAAAGGAAAGGAGAAAACCGCTGCAAAGTTTCCCAGAAGAAAATGCCTCCTGTGCTAGGTGGTCACATGGAAGCTGTCCACTTTGCTTTGCAGTCCTGGGAAAGGCTGGGAACGACAGATGTGATTTAAAAAAAAAAAAAAAAAAAGGCACCAAATACAAGGGAAAATAATAGCGAGAGATTGAGGCTTTGATAACTGGGCTCAGTGTTTGTTTTTATGTAATGTGTTTTTATTTGCTGGCTTGAAACTCGGAGCTGTGGAGCTCAGCCCTGCCTGCCTTTAGTCCCCGAAACGGTTAACTCCGAAAACAAAACAAAAAAAAAAAAACCCACCCCATGCCCCCTACTATATGAAATCAGCGATCTGGTTCAATTAAACTTGCTCTCCGTAGCATAAAGCATCCACCACAATACAGGCAATGAAATCCAACAATAAAAGCCCATGCATTTTCTGCACAGTTTCCTTCTCCCTTGTAAAACATGCCGTCGTGTAAGCACCAGACATTTAATTTTGCTTCCTATAACTTACCGGATTCCTTAACAAATCTACCCTGACCACTTTTTTTTTTTTTTTCTTTTCTCTCCCACTTTTCTTTATTTTTCCCTGCTTCGCGCTGTGCTCCACGCACACTCCTGCACAAAGCCTCGCAGTCTGCGCCCTGCGCTGCTGCCTCTAAACGACTTTGGAGGCGGGGGAGCGCCCGCGGAGCCCCCGCCGCCCCTCGGGAGCGCTGCTCGGGCCGCACTCGCGGAGAGATCCGCGGGGAGCGGCTGCGCGCCCGCGGGGCCGCTGGCTGAGCGCGGAGCAGCCGCGCGGTGCCGCCGCCGCCGCGGGGGCTCTCCCGACTCTTGCGCGGCTCTTGCGCGGCCCTGCGCGCCCCCGCAAGCCCTGCGCGCTCCTGCGCGGGCTCGCCCGGCCCTTGCGCGCCCCTGCGCGCCGCACCGCGGTCTGCGGCGCCCCCTCGCGGCCTTGGCGCAGCACTGCAGGGCGCGGGCAGGCGGGTGCGCACCCAGCGCTGGAGAGAGCGGAGAAAACCGCCCCAAAAAACGGGTTTGGATGGGACGCGCGTTCAGGGTCCGGTACCGGCGCCTGGCGGGAAGCGGAGCCGGCTCGGGGTGTGCAGCGGGCCTGGAACGGGGCTGTCCCCGCTGGAAGCGCCGCTGGAAACACGCGGCCGCGACGAATGAAACGCATTCATAGGCGGGGAGACACGCACAGCGCAGCACAACACTCCCCGAGAAATGCTTCCCCGTGAAAATGGTGCAGGGTGCCAACTGTGAAGTAGATCTTGTTTCTGCCTGTAGGAAGGACCTGGATTTCCACAACACTGAGACTGAAAGAAAAACAGAGGAAAATGAACAGACCAGAGGCAAGATTGAAAGAGCGTCATGGAGGCCACCACGATAAATGAGGACACCGGAGAACTGAACCTGATTTTCTGCTTCCTGGCAGATTTCCTTTGTGTTACTTTGGTATTTGGTTGCATTCCCCCACCCCTCACCTGAAATGGACAGAGGATTCCTCAAACCCAAGAGCTGGAGGTCTCTGTTTTAAGGTGCACAGCAGGGTTGTTTGCCTCTGTCCTCAGTCCCACTAGAAGGTGGCGATGCAGGACCATCCCTGAATATTAAACAGGACTCACATATCTAACTGCAACCAAAAAAGTCATTTGCCCCTGTACCAAAGAGAGGTGCAATCAATATCCCCAACTCGAGCTCTTTTCCAAGACTAAAAGCACTTTCTGGCCAAAAATATCATATCTGCATATCCTCAAGAGGTTACCCCCTGATTGTCTTTCTCTTAAAGGAGCATCAGTGGAGAACATAATTGGAAAAATTAAAGAGTAGGAGGGGGAAAGCAATTACAGACCACTAGAGAAAAACAAACATGTTCTGAATGTAGACAAAACATTGAACAGAGGGGAATTAATAGTACTACAAATCAAAAGGGGAAAATGTCAGCAAAGATCAGCAGAAAGTGAACATCCTATTTAAAGAGAAAATAGAAACAACTGAAATCACAGAGAAACACAGAAGGGGGAAGGTATTTGAAAAGCAATCTAAAATCAAAATAAAGAAATGTAACAGCTTTTACTCAGTACACAGTGATAGATAAAGCTGATGCATGAATGTTTAAAAAACTGAAGTCCCACCGACAAAGATGGGTCAGCAGGTGAGAGAAAACATCAGCTGATCAGACACAAAAGTTTTGTGATTGATACCCACTGGGCAAGGCTGGCTCCCATTCTGCGAAGTGAACTGGACAAGGCTGGACAATCCCTGCAGAGGATGAAAAGGGGATTTTCCAATATGTCCTATAACCTTCCCCTTCCTCCCTGGCCTGCTCAGTGGCTTCCCAGAAGGAAGGAGCTGGGGACTGGTGACATCTGGGCTTTGAGGAGCTGCTGTCCCCTCTGGCCAAAGCAAAGAAGATGAACAACAGAGGCTGCTCAGCTCTTGCAAGTCAGTGAAACACTCTGGTGAAGCACATTTTCTTTGGCTGACGCCACGTTCTGACACAGGCCATGAAGGCTGGGGAAGATTTGGGTATTAAGCTGTTTAAAGATAATACAACAAATGTAAGGAGTAAAATTGTAATGGGGTGATGGCAGACAGGCTCCCAGAGCTGGTAGTGCTGAAATAAATTGAATTTTCAAAATGAAAAAATGAAATCCTCTCTTTGTGTGGTGAAAGCTGTGTCATGACCAAGGACTGTCATCACAAACGTGGGGCTCCCCATTGTCAGGGCTTTGTCTGCTTTCACTCACGGTGCAACTTCCAGGCAGGACTGGGCTTCTCACTGCTTGTCTTTAAAGGAACCACAAAGGCAGGTTAACACATCAGCCTTTATAAAATCCACAGCCCCATTTTTCCCCTTAAAGCATAAGGAACGCATTCATATTTCACTCTCATTTCTCTCCAGCACAAAAGCACAGGGTCGGAATTAATGAGCAAAGTATTTGTGTGACGTTTTATATTGTATTGGCATTTATATAGTGCTTTTCACAGGCTTCATGTCAAAACCCTTTACAGGGCAATAAATCATATACCTTTCCTGATGAAATTGTATGTAGGCAATTGGGCACCTATCCTGCCCTCAGCAATGTCCCACGTGCGAGACACGGGGAGTGTGATGAAACCTGCAGAAGTGGGTCTGAAAAAAATGGATGTAGGTCAAACCTTCCCCCCTTAATATCCTGCAACACGTTAAAAAGTCTTTAGAGCCCACTTGAACAGCCACAGGAAAGACCTAACCTTAACATGACAAAGCTTCTATTACAGTCTGAATTACTCAACATGCAAATCGAATTGTGGGTCTTACACTTAACCCCAGGTTTTTTTGCCTCTGAATTTAAACAAGTTGTCCATTTACATGGAAAATAAGGATTTTTCAAGTGAATTCATTTCTAAAAATAGTGTCCATTCACAAGGCTGAACCCAAGCACCGAATTTTGGATGTTAGGCTTTCTGTTAGCATTCACAAGTATCCCTCCTAACATGAAGTCTGCAATGTGACAATGCATCTCTGCCCTGCTGGTGTTCCCCTTCTTATTTGCAGTTTTTCAGATAACGAAGAGTAATGAAGTTCTGAGAACTGTATGCCCGATTAGACCGACTCTTTTACACGTTTATTTGCATTCCTGCCGTGTTTCCAAAGCCACTTTGGGGTAAGAAAAAAAAAAAAAATGGAAAGCCATTTAAAGTCTTTTGGGGGTTGGGAAGCAGGAGCCGGAGTTCTGCTCCGTTGTCTGTCTGGGGGAATCACAGCACTTTGCCCAGTTAAGGGATTTTGGGATTCCATTGGTGCCAAAGGAAGCTTTGTGGACGGTCCCTCCTGGCAGATCGTAGCCCCTCCCTTTAAACCCAATAGCCCCAGGACGGCACAAAGGCAATGGCTCAGAAGCAAATGGAAAATCTTTGCAGTAGCTCAACACCATTTGAAAACCACTTTTCCACCTCCGCTATCTGTAACACATAAAAACTGATAACATTCTGCACATACTGGCTGATAGTTCAAATGCATTAGAACCAACCTAGTTATGATTTATTAGCCGGAAGAGCTGTTAGAATAATTTATAAATGTGAAAGAATAAAAAAAAAAAATGCTGTTCTCCACCAAACAGACATTTAGATTACTTAATCTAAAATCAAAGTAATCCAGAAGGAGAACAAAAGGAAAAAGCACATTGCCAGCTCCATTAACTGCCGTGGGCTGTGTTAGAAGTGGAGGGTTCTTGCATCTCTGCAGAGGTGATTAATGTCCTGTGAGACCTGAGCACTCGCTGTGCAGATGAACAACCAAGGAACGAGCTAACCCAGCCTCTGCTTTCTTTGGAGTTTCGTGTCAGGAGCTCTGCACCCTCAAGAACTCAAATTCACACACTCTTGTTGTGCTCTGATGGCAAAAGAGCCTAATTTTATCTCTTGTTCCCATCTGGGTACAGACTTATTTAGCAGTTTAAAGAAAGATCTGTAAATAACACACATGCACAGACTTCACTGAGATGGATGACAAGGATAATTAAAATGCCCTTTTCAGTGGGAGACACCACCAGCACCAGTAGTTAAAGCTGAAGTTCAGGAGTAACCAACACATTAAAACCTGAAAGTTCTCTTCTTTCTGGCAGTAATACATTTGAAGATTAAATTAGACAAAATGTTTGTTACAACAAACGGACTTCTGTTAGCATACAGGATTATGCTCCCAGTCAATGTTTATTGTGCTTTTGGTCCTATATATTCTAAAGGTCTCAATTTCCTACTTCCATAATTTTTTGATCAGTTTTGTTTAAACTGGGAGCCTTTTACTTTTCACTTTAAAAATTACTGCTTCTTCTTAAAACTTCTAGCAGGTTATGGTATCTGGAATGAGTACTAAGGAAAAGGAAACAAGCTAAAATAAATTACTATCTAATCTAACCCATCTGACTGCTTCTAAGGTACCTATTATTGTGGTATCAAAGTACTGGATCTTTGATAGCATGTGATCTTTGATCTTAAATTGGACCTCCAATAACATTTTTAATTAAACATCTTATTTGATGCCTGCTGGAGCTAAAATGCAAATAGTGTCACATAAAGAGCGAAAGTTAAGAGAGCAAGGAACTGAAAACGATGGCTGGTTATAATGCGGTTATTGTACCAAAACAAGGAACCCCATCCTCCAGGCCCTGTGGAATTAAAACAATCAGCCTCAAGGTTCAAAGACTGAGCAGAAACTACCCAGAAATGAAAAATGCTTTCAATTTATTAAAATTAATAGTGAGTAAACCAGTTTGTCAGAAGCAAATTTAGAAAAATTGTAAAAGTGTTGGCTTCCTTTGCCTTCCAGCACCCAGCAAATATTCCACTCTGTTGCAATCCTTCACTAAGAATTCTGTAGGACTTCCACATTGCCTGAGACAAGCCATGTTTGTCCTCTTTGGAAAGTGTTTCCAAATCACTTTGTGCATAGAAATCACTGCTATTAAAGCACGGATTCACTGCCAGACTTTATTCAGCCACATTCAGAATAGATTTGGAAGCGATTTCCATGAGCCATGAAGAAGGAAAGCACTGCTGTTTCAGTTTGTGGAGGCTTTTATGAGAGCACACATCGACCCACACCTTGTATCAACTCAGGGCACACACAGACAGCGCCTGCAGCTGACAGCAGCCCAGGGTGTTCAGTTCCTCCCTCATCAGACAGGAATTGCTCCCTTGTATGTTATGTGCTGCTACTTCTGCTGAGGACATAAGTACAGACAGCACTGCTCAGAACTTCCTGCTAGATATGGAATCCCCGAAGAAATCCATGGTACTTCAACCCAATGTATGTTAAAAACCCATCAAGTGCAATGTCATGATACTTCAACTACAGAGTAATTATTTTTCAAAATGTCTCAGTAAGTTTTTCTAAAATATTCCCATTTGTTTCTTTCATTCTGCACTCATCACCATAATAAGAGCACACTAAACAGCTCTTAGACTTTTTATTCCCCAAAGGAGGATGAGTATATGTGGAGTAATTTATAAGATTTAAACTTTTCACTTTGATACAACTCTCTGTAGAGATATGACCACTTTGACAGCTCTGGAGCCTGGAGGAGAAGCAGATTCTTGATATCTGCTGCCTGGAAGAAGGCAGAGGATGAGCAGTGGTCATCCACACTGATCTGAGGTCAAAATTCAGCTCTTTTCTTTCAATTGTCACCCTGATAATGACAAAAAAATTTATAGCCACAACCACAACGAGCAGCAAATAACAATAGGTATCAGATTCCAGAAAGAACCATGATGGAATTTACATTTTTTAAAAAGCCCATGAAGGTGAAGAGCCAATTTGTGATGTCCTTAAGATGAAGCATCAGGGCTGGTGCTGGTTGATGAGGGGATCAGTTCCAGCAGAGCCATCCCATCACCTGCCAGTCCCTTGAGATCTCAGCAGACTCCCCTGGTCACACAGCAATGTTCTATCCACATTTCATATTTGAGCAGGAGCAGCCAGTTCTGCACAGGAGAATCTGCCTGAAGAAGGAGTGACAAAACCCTGCAGAAGAGGCAGGAGAGCAAAGATTCCATTTTTCTCCTTCTTCACATTTCCTAAGGTAACTGTGGTTTAGCCTTTTGGTTTTCATTTTTCAGGGAAGTCCTTAAGCCTAGTTCACAGCAGTCTTTATGGCTGAGAGCTCATTCATCAAGAGCAAAATCTCAGATGCAAAGTTCATGACAGAGTGGTGAGGTGCAAAGTTGAAAGAGAAGGAAAATAATTTTTCCCATCCCAGAAATGCTTTCAGAATTTCAGAAGCATTCTCAATCACAGTAAGATGACCTTAGAAGTGGGATTTGCTTGTTGTTTGGGGGTTTTGCTTGTTTTTACAGAAGCTCAGGGAAAAAAGGCACTCTAACATCATCATAACCAAGAATTTGGACTCTCTTGGAATGTGAAGACTTTGGGGGTTAAATCTTTCTTGTCGGAGAGGCAGACCAGGGTTAGAGCACACCCCCCTCTAAATCCTAGCCTGAAAAGAAACTTTTTATTACAAAAGTTTCACTGAAACTGGCGTGTTCCCACAAAATGTTTCAGTGGCGAGAAATAAAGAGTTCCCAAGTGTAAAGCACTGCCAAAAAACTCCCAATCATTTCTAGCCAGTGAGCAAGGAAATGTGTTATTTTGCCATCAGTGGAGAAGGAAGCCCCTGTCCCAGTGGTGCTGTAGGGTCACGCTTCATCTTGTCCCCAGCAATTTGTGTGAGCACCCACAATTCCAGGTATAATAATAATTCCATCATTCCTGGAATAATGTAGGGCCATTTTCTCATGCGTTTCAGCGGTTTGTATTGCAAATGCCTGTATAAAAACAATAAACACAGCTAAAGAACACAGGCAGAAAGCTGCAGTGGCCTCTTTTCCATCCTTGTACAGCAATCTCACTTCCCTGCATATACACATACACACCCCTTCATGATGTATGAAGAGACTTTGAAAATAAATCTTTTCAAAATATTTGCGCTTCAAACCTATATGCTTTTAAAAGAGAGGTGGGATCCAGGTTTCAACTCTGGCACTTAGCGCTTGCCTCTTGCTCACACGTTGGGAAAGGCTGGGCAAGAGAAGCTCTTACACTGCCTGAAATTGAGTGCAAGGTGACATCTCCCTGATTTGTCAGAATTCAAACTCTTTCTAGAGGACAAACTAATCAACCCACGCTAACTCCATATTTTTCCCAAATTTCCTTTGCTATCCCCAAACAGGCAACACAACACCTGCTGTTACCCCAACAAAGCAAGTGCTACCAGAGAGGAAAAGCACTTTATGCTACAGAGCAAAGAACTCCTCCACTGGCTGCTCTCAAACAAAATCCAGCTGAGCAAAATAAATCCTGCTTTCTCACTGGAGAAGTCCTCATGTACGCAAAACATCCCTGAAAGAACTCAAATGCTTCATACAGTTTTTAATTAATTCTAACTAGACACACAGCAGTCTGAGAGGCTGTAGTGTTATATATATATATAACCTCCTTACGTTTCACTATTTACATTGTGTTATTCTCTGGCTATTTCCCAACTTTATTCACTCACCCTAGAGATCAATTTAGGCACCAAAATAAAATATGATCTTATCTTTGCACTGCACAGAAAAGCGAAACAGAATTTCTCACAGGAGACAGGGGTTAAGGCACTGGACTGGGTGTCAGAGAAGTGGTGTTCTATTCTTGGCTCTACTACTCACTTGCTGTGGGAGCTTGAAGAGCAAGATACAGAGCAGGAATGGAGACTCCAGCCAAGAAATTTCTTCTCTGTAACTTTTCCTCTTTCATTATGCATGAGAGTGAGTTTTTCCAGCGTCCAGGCATACATCTGAAAGCTGGGGAAACACGATTCTACCAAAATACAGAACCAGCAGAGAAAGAAAATGAGTGGAAAACATCAATTACAAAGTTTTCTTGGGTGCCTCTGCAAAATTGAAACAGAATCTCTACTCACACAGTGAAGACAGAGAAGAAATTCAGCCCCAGGTTCAGCAGGCACTGCTCTAAGGACTGTACTGGACCTGCACGTGCGCTGACTTTGGTCTGCTGTGCTGCTACTTCTTGATCTGTTTGGTGCTTCAGACAAGTTTTCTGAGACAGTGAACAAAAAAAAATCAGGCCATGGGGGAGAGGGTTTGCTTTGGGGTTTTTTTACTAAAATAGGAACCTGCACTTTGGTTTTGAAATAAGCAATCTGACTTTTAAAATATAAAAATAGACTTTATTGGGGCAATTTTTGTTCAAAAGTCATAGCTAAGACTATATCCAGACCTGGTGTAACAAACTGCCTAAATTAAGGATGACAAACTCACATTTAACTCCTGCTGGAAGCAGTATTTCTTTGCCCAGGAGCAGACCAGGCAGTACTTCTTGCTCTAGGTAATAATTGTGGTCTAATGCACAAAGTAGAAACATTTCTAATCATTTTGGGAGAACTGAAGAAACAGTAAACACGTAGGTCCTCACTTGGCATGGCTGGGTCTTATTCTACCATGCCAGCTAATGCCTGAAGGGAGAGATTTTTGCAACTACACTGTGTGTAAAATATATTATTAAACTGACTTCTGTCCATATTTATTTTTAATCATCTTACCACCTACTCAGAGAATCTGCCCACATTCTGCTTTGAGCTGTGTTTTAGATGCTGAGTGCACGCTCAGCTCATTTGCTGACAGTTTTACAGCGGGGTCTCAGACCCTTTAGGCTCACAGAAACAGAAAACTAATCCAGTCTTAGGATATTCTTCAGTATTAACTTTTTTCTTAAACTTTGTATAAGATATATGGGAATAGTATATACCTCGTTTTAACATTTTAAGAGTCATATGAAATCAAAGACTGACCAATAACCTCACAAAAGCAGCTGTTGTGTAGTGTCAATTCTCAAATGCAGGTGACTCTGGTTCTATTATATAATAAAATATACTGTCTTGGCCAACAAGAAGAAAATTTCTTATTCAGTCAATCCCTCAAAATGCCAGGTTTTCAGAAACTTTTGGTCTGAGAGTCAGGCACACCTGGACTCCTTTAAGGAGTCCATAGAATATATCCACTCATATGTGATTTATTAAAAATGTTAGCAGGAAATATTGGTCTCCTTACCTACAAAGTGTTTCTTCCCTCTTCATTTTTTGATGTCAAACCTCTAATATTTCTGATTTTTCAGGGCCTGTAACAAACTGACGCAGGCAGGCGAAGGCGAACGAGCTTCTTGATACATGAGGAAAATCCTTCCAATTTCATACTTTTAAAATTTTTCTATATTTTAATTGCTGAAATATTAGGTAACTGCAGCCTTTAATCTTCAATCTAAGTGCAAGACACACTTGATATATAACAATTATTTCTTAATAAAATGTAATTATAAAAAATTCGAGGCAGTCTCAGGGAATGTGCAACTGAAACTGTTAATATACCTGAGGGATTATTTCCACACTTACGTATATTAGGCACTATATTAAACATAGGATTTCTTGGGACATTAGCAACAAAGGAGAATATTTTTTTTTTAAACCTGCTTTTTACTGATTGCATTATCGAGTTCAATTTTATTAGCTTGAATCTTCTGGGAAGGATATGATTTTAATAATGTATAAAAGGTTTGCCTGGTAGTTGGCTGTTGGCTTTTACTGGCTACTCAATGTAATCTGTAATTACTGGAGCAGCTCCTATGTTGGCCAGTGTGTTAAGGTCACTGAAAAGTGACTGTACTGCTGGGCTGTACTTGGTGTACAAGAACATCCCTCTGCTGATTGATGGCTGCACCCTATGGAAATGGGTTCATTTTGTCCTTGAAGCTTTCCTTTAAGGAACACTGTCAGTACCTATTGCTCCTCACCCAGCAGCAACCTGGGGACAGCCCAAGATCAGCCTTTATACCAATGAGCTCTCAATAACATCTCCTTTGGCTTTCACATTTGGTTCCCAAATCTTCAACCAATGATGCACACACCTCTTCATTATTAGAAAGGGCTCATTTAAAATGCACAGTTTACCTAGCACAAACATTAAGATGGAAAACCCATGAAGCTCTCACTATAAACAAAAAAGGGAAATAAAGTGTTGCAGGACTTGTCTTAGAGAAAGTTAATTTCCACCTTTTTAAATATTGCTCCTTCTTCCATATTTTTTCTTTAAGCTGAAAAATCCTGAACTATCTGAAACGGTTGGCCAGAACTTAAGCTGAGAAACACACTTAAATGAACAGGCTTTATTGATGTGAATGGGCTTTGTTACAAGACTAAGCTGAATTTTAAAATGTAACATTGCCAAGGCAGTGAATCACCTGTGGCTTCCTGTCATGTCACTTGTGGCTTCATGTGTCACCTGCTTCAGTAGTACTACCAAGATAAACCTGGAAATAAAGGAGAATGCTCAAAATATTCCAGAGCTGCTGTGTCCCTGAGCTTATTAAGCTTGAACTTTCTACTCACAAGATTTTAATAAAATAGACTGATAACTAAACCACTGTATTAATCACAGAATCAGCAATTTGTGTTTATGATCCTCACTGGATGTAAACCAGCTTTTTGTCCTGGTGGTGTAAGTTTGCTACATTAAAAATGGCATTTCTGAGGAAAAAATCCTTAAGGGGAAGCCCTTGTGATTGGAGAACGAAAAATCAACTTGGTAGAAGAACGGATTATATCAAAAAGCTTATTAATGGGTAATTTTTTCCTGTATTGCATAACAATTTTTGTACTGCCTAACACTACCTATAGATTCTATACATTTCTTTCTGGGAAATTGTTCACAAAAAGGTTCCTGTGCTTTCACAAGGAAAATCAGGAGAAAGAGTCTCCTGACATTTTTCAGAATTTGTCATCTATTTAGTTTCAAATTCATGGTGGCTGCTCTCTTTGAAAGCAATTAGAACATGGACTCATACACCATAGGAATTGAAAGCTGTAAAATACTTCATCAATAATACTTTGGTATTAAAAACACCAATAAAGAATCATTATCTTCACCTCCAATAAAACAAAACAAAACAAGGCTCCCTGTGATGGGTTTTAAGGAATCTTTTCAGTATAGAATGTCATGTTTTAGTGAGTTGGTTACCTGTTTTCTCAGGGAAATTTATTCATTTCATGTTGACTAAACAAACGTCTGCTCTGTGGAGTTGGGCATCCTCATCTCCAGTTCTAACCAACAGGGACTGTGCTCTTCTGCATCTCACAGCTCACATGACAAGGGTTTTCTCTCCAGACAAGATCAATTTAAACTGTAGATAAGAACCTAAAGGATTTTTTTCCTATTATCGAATCAACCTAGCTCTTATTGCAAGTTTAAACCTGCTGCCAACACAGATGGAAACTAAACATATTGTGCTTCATGTCTAATGAAAGAACATGGAATTTTCAACATCATTCTCTGTAACTGCTAAATCATTCACATATCCACACCAATAGACCTCTGCCTTTGGGTAAGTCTTGTGATTGTTCACTGAAAATTAATTTAAGTTTCAGATGGTTCAGGATTTTCCAGCTTAAAGAAAAAATATGGAAGAAGGAGCAATATTTAAAAAGTTTTACTCCTCAGTCGAGTTGCATCATTCTTATTATCAGAAAAAAAACCAATCAACAAACAAACACAACAAGCTGAGTGACAAACCAGCTAATATTTCCATATCCTACTAGGCTAAGTCTGTATCTTCTTGCTATAAATAAAAACAATTTAAAATCAACATTAATAGAGAAGAAAGCCACTATTCAAGACACCAGTAAGAACTCCTGTTACCTGTAAGGCCACTACTGTACTCCCTGATAATTTCTTGGGAGCAGAATCAAAGGACTACGGCATGCGACTTCAATTAAAAAATCCAGCCAGAATAAATAGAGAAAACATGAAAACAGTGATTTTCTGGCACTCCGTTTGAAAGGAAGAGTTAAATTAATACATGAAAAGATGCTATCAGCTCTGACTTGTCTGAGTTATTAATTGAACACCTTCTTGGAAACACGTAGATAAAGACGTGTACCTTAGAGAATACGAGATAAGACTGAAAGGAAAGGGGGAGAAAATAGCAGTTTTTGCCAGTTCACTCCCTTAATTGTCAAGCTAAGGCTGTTCAAAGCTGCCTGGAGCAGCGCAATAAAGAATGGCAACGAAAGTGCGGGCTGGTGATGCGGGAGATAAAAACTTCAGGATTATCCTTAAACGTACTTATCATTAGACACAGAAGAGGCTGTAAAGCCAGCTGAACGATATAAAGCTGTTCTGACACAAGACAAATATCTACTCCATGTGTTATAAGCAGTTCAAGCTGCTTCCTGTGATGAAAAACATGGGCTGTACGGTAGACATACTACAGCTAAGCACAATAGATCCCATGATACAGTTGTTTAAAGGAATATTAGAGTGATGAAAGAAGTGATGGAATTCTGCTCTTTAGGAGGCTCAGAGGCTGAACCGGAGGGAGAGAAAAAAATTGAAGCATGCTGATTTGGTAAATGTTGCTGATGCTGGAAGTTTGCGAGCTAGAGGACAGTTTTATGCCGGGCTCTCCGGAAACAATAGGGCTCGATGGGTCTCTTGCCCCGGGCAGGGGGAGGGCAGGAGGGCACAGATCAGCACTTCCATCCTCAGCCTGCAAAGGGCAGCCGGATCCTTCCCACCGGGATACACAGGACCAAGCCAAGCAGCTCAGAAGGGCACATCTGGAGTCAGTAGCAGTCCTGGGACCAAACCCCCCTCACCACTTCATTTCAGTCAGTTTTCATCCTTTCCGCCTTGATTTGTCCCCCTCCGAGCGCAGCGAAGCGCCCAACTGTACAATTCAGATAAATCCAAATACAGTAATAAGAAACAACCTTATTAAAATACTAATTGCCACGCAAAAATGTTGCCTATGAAATTATCAGAGCTGCCAATATCCCATCATTAATGTACAAAAGTCTGATTATCTTTTCAATAAAAACAGAGAAATTCCAGCCTTTAAACTCGTTATCGTGGCAAAGCAGAACGCTATGATAATGCACGAGAACTTCGGTTTGCAGCTGTAAAATTCCCAAAAGTCCTGTGACTTGGTTGTAACTTCGTTATAGATTATTACCTTCCTCACTCCCACAACTCCCACATTCGCTTTTGGGAAACACAGTGTGTATTCCACAAAAGCAAGCAGTAAATTTATTTAAATAAATGACAAATATGGAAAGCAATTTATCCTACAGCATATTTCTGTGTAGTGGAAAGTCTGATGTTTGCACATCTAGTTTCAAATCATACAATGCGTTTTTAGAGGCAAAAGTAAAATTGAAGATCTGCAAATGCTGATCTCTGACACTCTTTTCAATGGGGTCAAATTGTCAAAATACTTTGCCAAGGTGAATCCTAAACAGGATAGACAGGAAATAAAATTCTTTAATTTGTGCAAAGAATGTTTTAATGTTTTAATTATTTTCTCAACCAAACATGAACTGAAAATTAGTAGTGTTTTGAGCAATCTTGAAAAGGAAAAAAAATCTAGCGTTAACCAGCATTTCTTAGTCACTTCATTTTATCTAGAATATACTTTGAAAAATGCATTTTTAAATACCTTTTTACATAAAGATGGCAATTCATTTTAGTACCTTCCTGTGAGGCTTACATAAGATTTTTTAAATTTTTGCTTTGAATTGGATTCCATAAAAAGAACTTATTTAAATTGCAAACGTTTCCATTTAATGGCAGTTTGTCTACACTTAAAAAAAAAAAAAAAAAGAAGAAGAAAAGAACCCCCAAAAAAACCCAACTATTTGCACATAGTTTCACTTAAATTCCCCTCTTAGCACATTAAACTGTGTAATGCACCGAGTTCCACTCCAGTGTTTTACAAATGAATGGCTGTTGCCATCTACCGTTCGGAAAATAGGATCAACAGCAAGAGATAACAGCACAGATAAGACGTGCGGAACAAAGGCTTCAGCATCCACAGAGGATCAGCTCTCCCAAGAGAAATCTTTGAAATACAAAACTCAAGAGACCAAAGAGAGGTAGAAAAAAGTCCCTTCCACTCCCAAGCCACTGTCATTTTTAGATCTGATCCAGCTGGGAAGTAACATGAATCCAAACTTTGACAACTTCTTTTTGTACGGATCTGGGGATTTGGAAGGCTTCACCCAAAACAGCAGCTAGAGTTGAGTCCACAAATTTAACGAAATTAGCTCAGAAATCTTAATTTTAAAATACCATTAGGCCCAAGTTACGCCTCTGAAGCGCGAGAACTGTAAATGCAGGAGGTAAAAGCTGTGCCCCAGCTCCTGAGCACAGCCATGCAACGCAGAGCTCTGGCTCGAAAATGGACCTGAGCCGACCCACGGGGCCGGGCAGAGTCACCCAGCGCAGAACGAGGACCACAGTGGTTCTCCCAGGCTCTCCTGCCAGAGGTTTAGCACTGCCTGGGGTTGGTTTTTCCAAACTTCTTTTGGATAAAACAGCTTTCCAGCTTGGGTGTTCTGAGCTGAATGCAGAGAACTGGGCAAAGAAAGGCACAGAAAGCTGTTATATTATTACACCATCTTTAGTCCGTGGTTTTAAGCATTTACAAAGATTTGATTGCATGTCTTCTCTTTACCATTAAATTTCTCATGTATAAATGATTAAGACATATGCTTCTTCCATTCCTTTTCCTGATAAACGTCCTTAGATACCACATCCAACTACATTTTGAAGGTACCCCTTGTTGAGGCAATCTACAAACAGAATTAGGGTAGGGTTCTATTAATGTTTGCCAGACCTGTCGGAGGTTAAACAGCCTTTGAATTAAACCATTCTTTACTCTTTGATAATTATTATTTTTCCTTAAGACACTTTTTGTTGCCTCATAAGCAAGGTCAACTTGAACTGTTTTGTTAGACTCAGTATCTCAGTACAACGTTAACTCTGTTCGTGCTGTTCTTATAAACTCTGTGTGTGCTGTCACCTCTGCCAACAATTTTGGGTAGTGTTAAGCAGAATTCTCAGTAAGTGAAAAAACTCCAGCTTTTCTGTTGGTCATTTCAAACACAAGTCAAAGTTAAATTTGCACACAAAGTCACACCAACATGTGAATCTGTACTTGTCCACCTTTACATACAAACCCCCCGCACTGATTTAAATCTTCCTTGGTTTGTTTGTTGTGCACTGACACATCGTATCCAACCCAAACAACCATGATTGTTTTTAAACTAATGCTAGGGGAAAAAAACCAATGTGAAACTAATGTTAAACAATGTTTTAAAGTATTGCAAGAAAGCTGAGATCTAAACTGGGAACAGATTAATGAAAACAGCATAAGATAAAATCCTGCTGCTTTCACGTACAGGGAGTGAACAAGGGCAATGATATTGAGAGGTGACTGAAAACAGGGAGCAAGGTAGAGGCAGGAGTGGAGCACAGCTCAGGACCGTGCCTGCCACACAGCACCACAGCTGGAATCAGTACGGCTGAGACCATCCTGAGAAATGTGCGCTTGGAAATGTGGTAGTGGGGGAGGTGTGTTCATCCCCTCAGGGGCCCCAGCCCTGTCAGCTCCCAAAACACCCTCAGAGCTGTTTGCACAGGCACTGTAATGTTACCCCTCATTCTATGGGATCTCCTAAGGGATTTCATCCATGGTCTGCTGATTTTTTTTTTCCTGGGTTCTCCACAGAGGAGGAGCAATTTGGAGATCTGGGGTGTTCATAAACAGAAGGTGGCCATGCAAAAGCAAGGCAACCCCAGGCACACAGGAGTGCAGCGAGGCCCCTTCATCCTGCTGGGAGGACACCCAGGGCTGGGTCACCTTTGGCCAGAGCAGTGTCCCTGTACCAGCCTGATACAGCAAATGTCGTGTGACTGACCCCGACCTGAGTCGGCCGTCCTGCAAAGCTCAGCCTAAACATCTGCTGCAGAACCTCCTGAGCACTCGGTGCTAATTCCTGAGCATCTGACAATCCACAAGCCACGCAGGATGTGCAGCCCTGAATCCCAAACCAACAGAATGGCAGCCCAGGGTGTGAAATTCAATAACGCCCTTTCATAACTCCACTAAGCGTAAGAGCTCCTCATCTCCCAAACATAAACAGGACTTTTAAAAGATTTTGAAATCAAATCTGGAGGTATTAAGATGAGCACTTACATCCCGAGGGAAGAAAATTGACTCAATGCCAAATGATACAAGATGGAGCTGCTGACCGGGGAGGGGGTGGGTAATTACTGCTGGCTGCCAGGTGACTTTTTTTTCCTATCTGCTTTGAGGAGAAACATTGAATGCAATCGCTTTGACACACTTGCAAATGGTTTTAAAAACTTCTGGGGTGAAATAGCTGAGAGCTTCTGTTTGCATTCCTAAAAAGCCACATTAGCACGTTTTTTGGCCTGTTTCACGGGGGCAGATAGGGCAGCTCTGTCAGAAGCAGTAGCAAGCTGTACCTGCAGCTCCATTTATCGCCCTCTCTGCAACAATGCCACGTTGCAGTTTTCCCTTCTTCCATAAATAAATAGAAACAAAAGTAGACCATGTTCTGAGTTCCTTAGCATTTTCTCTCTGACATGTGGATCTGCAGAATATATACTTTTTTATGACTACAGAAACTTCGCAGTTTCAGCTTATCACCTCTTTCAGAGGGGACAGCCCAAAAAAATAATTTAAAATGCCACCAAACCAGGTATATTTAGAGGAAAGATTTTTTTTTCAGAGAGACAATTGTAAGACAAGAAGAGTTTCATTTGAAAAACAATGTCCTAAGCACAAGAAATATCTTGGCTCTGCATGTTTAGTTGAGAGTCTGAAATGAAGTATTTGATGCTAAGTGAAAGCTGTTGCTTGGAAACAAGATAAAACAGTGAAAACATATTTGTTTGAACTAAGAAAGAACATTCCCATCAGCAGAGCCAGCACTAGTTTTAGCTGGATCAGATTTATTAAGCAAATTCAGATTCCAGTACCAGAAAGGCCCTACATATCCTCAAGTGTGTGGGGTCGGCCTCTCCTGTTTCTGTTTATTCTGGCCACAGAAAGTTTCTTTCAAACAGAATCAAAAAATCAAGTACCACGTTCACTCCCATTCTCTGTGCAAAAAAAAAAAAAAAAAAAAAAGGTAAAAACAGAAGACCACAAGATGGCACTGGTCAAACACTCAGGAAATTATCGGAGAGTTGGTAAATGAGCATTGATTACGTCCAAACCCAGCTTGTAGGGCTATGTCTGTGTGCCCGTAGGTCTGGTGAACCTTCTGTAAGTGGTTGATGCCAGGTACAGAAACATCTTAAAGATTTGGCTTATGGTCAGAACTAACAGCAGAGGTAACTGAGCAGCCAATTCCTGTGATGGTGATGGCACAGGATGGGCCCTGGGCATTCCTCCCTCAGGCAGACAGTGCTGGGGCTCAGCACTCTGCAGGCAGGATTGGTGCTCTGCCCCTGGCACAAAACAGGCAGGTTTGGTGCTGTACCGCTGACACAGAATAGGCAGGTTTGGTGCTGTGCCCTGGCACACACTGGGGAGTTTCTCTTCATGGCAGTGCCAAAGCCTGAGCACAGAGAGAGGAATTGCTGGGGAAGGACAAGATGCAACACCTTCCCCTAATAACCCTTACTCCACACTGCAGCGAAGTATTCGTCCACAGCTCCCTGTGCTCTGTCTCTCACGTTTTCACGAATTCAGCTCCTTGTCGGTAAAATCGATGAGAAAAACTCAACGTTTCTTGAACTCGATGAATGAAATGCAGCATTTCTGAGCTTCCATCACCGCAGGGCTCTCCTAGATAAGATCTCGGCGGCGGCGGGCGCACCCGTCCCGCTGCGCTCACTCCGAACGGAGCACACGGCGAATCTCGGCGGGGACCGGCGCTCCGGGGGCTCCGCTCGGGCTCCCCGGCAGGCCCAGCAGAGCCGGGGTCCACCTGGACCCCCCGACCCCGGGGCCCGGACCGTCCCGGCGGGGATGGGGGGGAAGGAGGGGTTTGGGGTGTCGGGGCGGCGCCCATCGCGCACCCCCACGTCTGAGGGAGCCGCGGCTGCTCAGCGCCCGGCGGCGCCGCGCCCGTTTTGTTCTGCTGGGGTCCCCCGGCTGCCCAGGGTGGGCGGGCCGGCCCTCAGGTCCCGGCCGCCGCCGAGGCTGACAGAGACGAGCTCTTCGCGGCGGTAGTGGCGCTGAGCCTGCCGACCGCGGCCTTCACCAGGGGCGGAGGCGGGATCATCCGCGGTTGCGGAGGAGGGACAGGGACCCCAGGGTGGGCCGGGGTGTGGATCCCCTCGCTGGCTTTTTTTGAGGCCGGACCTCTTTTACCCACTCCCATTTCTCTGGGCCGCTCCCTGTACCTGCTGAAAGTCAGCGAGTAAAACAGCGGGCGGGAGTGAGGGGAGCAGCCACCATTAGGGTTAGTTGGCCGCGGGGCCCGTCCGTCCCCGCGGGGCCCGGCCACCGTGGCACAGGCCACAGGGCTGCCCACCCCGGCACGGGCCGCGGCCGCGCGGCGCTCCATCCCTTATACTCCGAGGCCGCGCCCCCCAACTTCCCATTGGTCAGAGGGGCGCCCTCCTCCGCTGCCATTGGCTGCGGCGGGACGCGGGGGCGGGGCGCGGCTGGTGGCGGGAGTTTGGAACGCGCCGCCTGCTCCCGGGAGCGCGCCTGGACGGGAGCGCGCCTGGACGGGAGCGCGCGTTCCCTGCCCCGCGGCAGCGGGCCGGGATCCGGGAGGGGCGGCCGGGATTGGGACGGGACCGGCGGCACGGAGCGGGCCTGGGGCTGGCAACGGGAGTTGGGGGCCTGGGCTTTGGAAATCGGTGCTTGCGGTTTGGGGGCGGGTACCGGGATCGGGGGACTCGTGCCGGGATCTGGGGGATGCTGCCTGGGATTTGGGAGCTGGTTCCGGGGTTTGGGGGCTGGTGCCATGTTTTGGAGGCTGGTATCTGGGATTTGGGGGCTGGTATCAGGATTTGGGAGCTGGTGTCTGAGTTTAGGGCCGCGACCTGGTGTTTTGTGAGCTGGATTTAGGTGCCTGAGCCTGCGTTCAGGTCCGTCCCATCCCAGTTGAGGATCCCTGAATGAGGAGCCAGCCCATTCCTCTCCCACCATTCCCCCGAAGCAGGACTGTGCCAACCCCACCGCCCCCCTCCTCCCCCTGCCATGCTGTGTTGGATGATGGTTTTTATTCATCTCCGCGGTGACCTCTCTTTGTGCCAGGCGGATGCTCCCTGCGGTGCTCCCTGGAGCATTCACCTCGGACCCCTCTGCTGCCTCGTGTTCCTCCGAGAGGCTTTTGTGTGTTTGCTTTTCCACCCTGGGATTTCCATGGAAAAGCAAGGCGTTTTGCAAGTGCAAAGGAGTGTGAAACAATAGCGTGGAGCTCTTCCCAACTTTAGTTGTACATATGCTATGCAGGATTGGTGTGGAAAAGAGCCTCTTTTAAAAGAAGTATTTTATATCTATTCAGAAAGATGTATTCAAGGAGTAAGAAGGAATAAATTGTACCAGATGTTACGATTTTTACTGGTGTGCTATGGACACAGGCCTCTCCCTGCTTGCTCCCAGGTAGCTGCAATCTTGGGTTATTTTCCATGAAGTGTTAAGGAAAATTTGTTGTAAGAACATCTATTTTAGAAACATTTTCTGTGCACGGTATTAGGCTCAGCCTCCCTCTACTCTGTCACAGTAATCTGGGCTGGAAGGCAGCCAGGGAAGCGAGGAGCCTTCTGTCCAAACTGAAATCTTATTAGGAGAAACTCTGTCTTCCACCTCAACACCTGGGATCAGGTATTCCGCTTCATTCCAGGGGAGAGGCCACCAGAAAAGACAAGAAGGGACTGGAGTGGAAGTCCTTATGCCAACATGATGATGATTCATTCGTGATAGACTTGGAGCAGAACTTGCCAATCCCTGCTAACTCTGTGCCAAAATCAGGAGGGTGAAAGAGGCTTTCAGGGCAATTAAACCCTTGATTCTGAACTGTAATGTCATGGAAGGTGGAAAGTCTTTTCCACATTGCTGGGATTCTTAGTCATCCCTTCCCTGAGCCCGAGGCACACATAACAGGAGCTTTCTTTAATGCCTTGTACAAGCAGCTCCTCAGCTCTCGTGACTGTGAAGTGCCACTTTCAGAACCCGTGTTACATGGGCTGTAAGCTCACAGCTGCCCAGGCCAAACTGGAAAATACCTGGGGGAAAGCAGCAGCCTTCGAGGGTTGGTGCCACTGATTGTCACTGTGGGTGCCACCGTGACTGGGGTCTGTCACACAGCCTGTGCTGAGAGACCTGGAGCCAGAGAGGGAGCACAGCCTGGACTGACAGACAGAGATGGCACAGCAGCCTGCTCCAGGGGAGAGCGCTGCAATTCCTTCCCCACAGCCTCCCCTCCCCCCAGGACATGACAATCCCACACTTTTATGGATAAGGACAGGAATCAACCAAAATACAGTGATGTTGGACAAGCACTTTTCCACGCTAGTCTCCAAAGCAACTCCAGCATCTCTGGCATCTCACCAGCATCTTTGGTCAAGATATTTTGGGGATGTCCCAGATAAAGGACATTGGGAATGTGTACACTTCAATTATGTGTTTTATTTTGAAAAAAATACTGGGTATGCATTTGGCCTGTTCCCAATCCAGGCAACTTCAGCTCCTCCGAGAAGGTTACAGAACGTATCTTTCCACCGGTCAGAGTTTGGCTCCTGACTCCCTCTGCAAAAAGTAGCAAAACCACATTCCCGTCTGTAGCTCCTTCCAAGATCTGTTATTTCATTTCCTGGTGCACTGGAAAGCCCAGGAGTGTTAGTCACTCCCCCATTCTCCAGCTCCAGCTCTGGAGAGTGGCCTGCCGGGCAGATGCTGCCGGGTGTCCCACGCTCCTGTCCAGCTTCCAGCTCTCCTGTGCTCTGTTTCATCACGGCCCTGCCCTGCCAGCAGTGCCAAACATTCCCCTTCTCATTGAAGTTTTTCGTTCCCACCGTCGCAGTCACTGCTGCTGTGCGTGGGGAGCGCCTGGCATCCCGGAGAGACCCGCACTGGGGGTGACCTGCGGGCGCTGCGGGGCACAGGGGGCGGGGGGAGGCTGCGGGTGCCGGGGGTGTTTTGCGGGGTCCGTGGGTGCAGATCACGGCCGAGCGCGGGGCTCCGGGGGCGGTGCGGGGCGGGAGGGGACACGGGGGCCTCGGAAGGGACAGCGGGGAACGGGGAATGGACAGGGTTAAGGAGACAACTGGAGTAACTCAGCGCAGCGGCGTTTCCGTAGTGTAGTGGTTATCACGTTCGCCTAACACGCGAAAGGTCCCCGGTTCGAAACCGGGCGGAAACACCAGCCGAGGTGGCTTTTTCCTTTTTCCCCTCCGTGCCGGCTCTGGCACCGCTCTCGGATTTTCATCCCCGTTCCCGAGATCATTTTACTCAAAGCCGCGGCCCGGCCCGGCAGGATCATTAACCCCGTTTTATTCCCCAATTTCGCGAGCCGCCCCCGGCGCGGAGGCCGGAACTCGCGTCCCGGAAGCGGCGGCGGCGTCACCGGGACATGGCGGCCTGAGCGCAGCGCTCGCCCCTCTCTCCGCTCCGCAGGTGCGCGGGGGCCGCGGCGCTCGGGCCGGGCCGGGCCGGGTTGGACCGGGCTGGGCTGGGCGGGCGGTGCCGGGGGCGGCGGGGCCGGGCCGGGCCGGGCCGGGCGCGGCGGGGAGGGCGCTGCGGGTTCCGTCCCGTCCGGCGGCGGGGCCGGGCCGGGGGCGCCGCGGGGCTGCGGGTCCCGCGCCCCGTTCGCTGCCGAGGCTGCTCAAAGCCCGGGCCCGGGGGCCGCGCCGGCACCGAATGGGCACCGCTCCGGATCCCCGGTGCCGGTGCTCGGGAGCGGCCGCCCCGCGGGCTGAGCGCTGGCCGGTCCGAGCCGCCCGGTCCGAGCCGCGGGCCGCTCCCCGAGCCCGGGTGTGAGCCGGTGTGACGGTCCCGGGCTTAGCCGGGCTAATCCCGGGGGGGCCGGGGGCACTCGGCTCTGCCCGCGCCCCCGCGCTCCGCGCTGGAACCGCAGCGCCCCGGGTCGAGCAGCAGCCACCATCTCGCTGTCCCTCGCTGTCCCTGCCGGGCTGTCCCGAGGGAGCACGGGCAGCTCCGGACACCGACTGGTCGGTATTCGTTAACTCTGTTACGGGGGGGAAATGTGAAATCTTGCATATAAATTGATTTTTTGTTGTTGTTGTTTTTGCAGCTCAGAAGGCGGCTGCAGCGCGTTGCCAAAATGCAGTATTCCCATCACTGTGAGCACCTGCTGGAGAGGCTGAACAAGCAGCGAGAGGCCGGATTCCTCTGCGACTGCACCGTGGTCATCGGGGAGTTCCAGTTCAAAGCACACAGGAATGTGCTTGCCTCCTTCAGCGAGTATTTCGGGGCCTTTTACAGAGACGCATCTGACAGCAACGTTGTCTTGGATCAGACTCAAGTGAAAGCTGATGGATTCCAAAAGCTCCTGGAATTTATTTATACGGGAAACTTAAACCTTAACAGGTAACACGCTATTAAAGGGGAACAGGGAAATAAAATTTGTGTTGAGGAAGAACTAGATTTTTTTTGTAATAAGATGTGGAGAAACAAGTAGCAGTGGATATGATACATATTAACAACTTGAAGTTCTTCTGCTGGTATGCTTTAAAATACCCCATGACACGTGAGTGCCAAAATAAAGGTGTTATGTCTGATATTTCACTGATGGATAGTTTCAGTCTCCTGCTGTTTCTGTCTGCTTTGGGGGGGTATTAAACACCCTGCATGATTACCAGGAGAGGGAAGGTCAAGTGTGTGTCTGGGGGTGAATTACAGTACTCCTTTTTCCAAAAACACACAGAGTCTGTGAATGTGGTAGAGACTTACGTCAGAGGGATGGATGAGGACAGACACAATTTTAAAAGGTGTCGTTTGTTAGAATTTGCATGATCTGTTACTTAAAATTTTATATTACATTGCCCAAAAGGAGTTACAGAAAAAGTGTTTCCCCTCATTGCTGCATTGATTTTGTGCCTGTTGTGCTGCTTTGTATACAGGGAGGGTGCTTTTTTCTTTGCAGTGCTTTTGTCTCAGTGAAAGTGATTTATCTCTCATGAGGGAGGTGTGGCTACTTAGGAGTACTAAGTCCAGGGTTTTACTTCTTTCTCAATGTCTGATGTCAAATGCAGGCTTAAAACTTTCCGTTTCTACAGAAGTGAGGAAACTCATACCTGGTAATTTAAAGTGCTTTTTTAATTAGCTACAAATTTTGACAGCAGCAGAGCTGAAGTTAGTGATTGGTGCTTTGCCAATTACATATGAGCAGAGCTGTGCAGAGTTCTTGATGTCCATCTGGAAGTGCAGCAGGAGAGTGTCTGGATTTTCTGAGCAGGTGGATCTCTGAAGGAGGAGGGAGGTGAAAGTACCATTCTTTCCCAGGGAGAACTTTTTGGCTGTAGTGTCACCTGTCATGTTGGCCTTGTGGCCCTTTCTGTTGTCCTCAGGGGTGGTGGGTGTGTGAGTGACACCAGGAGGATACTTTGAATCCAGCGCTCACATAGTACAAGTTTCTGAAACAATTGTATTCACATGGAGAGTAATTGTGGCAAGTTGTTTTTTGTTCAATTACATTTACTGTGTAATAGATAGTTAGAATGAGGTTGTTTACCGTGCATCTCTCTTCAAGGTGCTGTAAATCCATAAATGCACTCATGGTATGTGTTGCTACCTTTTCCAGATCATTTTTCCCTAAACCATCAAGGCCTGTGTGGCAGGAACTGAAAAACAGAGTGTGTAGTGGTTTAAATGAGGACTTCCCTTGCTGTTAGTGGTGTCTGTGTGCAGCTGACACAAAATTAAGACTGTTTGCAAGTCATTCTATAAAACAAGATTAATATCTGCCACAGAAGTGCTGAGGTGAATGCACTGCTAATGAATTACCTGAGACTTTGGCCAGAAGGTTTATGAAATGGTATTTTATGTATTTTATTTTCTGGTGTTTTATCCCTTTGTGCTGTTATTTCTGAGCTGTTTGGACCAACAAGCCCATGTCTGGCCTCACTACCTTACAAGTTGACTTTTAACTCAAAATTCTACAAGAATCATGTAACTAAAATAAGTTTGAGGGTCTGCAGACCTCACTTGACCCGGACCTGTAGTTCAGGAATAATTGACATTCTAGAGCCTTGTGGCATTACAGCACCTTGAAATTAAATGTTGCTGTGTGTTCTCAAAGTTACATTTTCTGACAGTGTAACTCTTCTGCAGCTCTGTGTCCATGTGTGATACAGTTGGTGCAGAACAAATGTTTGCTTTGTCCAGAATGTTTCACCCAAGTCTTGTTTCCTTGCAGCTGGAATGTTAAAGAGATTCACCAGGCTGCCGACTATCTCAAAGTAGAAGAAGTGGTCACTAAATGCAAGATCAAGATGGAGGACTTCGCTTTTATTGCTAATCCCTCTTCCACAGAGACATCCAGCATCACTGGGAATGTTGAAATGAACCAGCAGACTTGCCTCCTGACTCTTCAAGACTACAATAATCGGGAGGAGAAGGAAGATGCTGTTGCTGCAGAGCTGGTTCAACCACAGGCAAAGAAAGCAGCTTTAGAAAAGAAATCTCATCAACCCAAAAAGCGGAAGAAGAATTTCAGCCCCCCCAAAAGCATGGAGAATAAATCCCTACAATATCAGAACGAGGTGGCTGAGAACACAACCTTTGAGATGTTTTTAGATGCAAATAAGCTGGCCACCCACATAACAGAACAGGCTGCCCAGGGCAGTGATAACTCGGAGCTGCAGCTGGCAGCCGTGGTGGAGAGCGAAACGCTGGCAGCGCAGGATATCCTGGCCCAGACCATGGCAGCCAAACAGAAACGGGGCAAGCCTCAGCAGAGCTGTGCCCTCAAGGAGCACTGCATGTCCAACATAGCCAGTGACAAGGGCACTTACCAGGTGGAGAGCTCAGGGGAGGAGCTGGACCAGAAGTTCTCCAAAGCCAAGCCAGTGTGCAACACGTGTGGGAAGGTGTTCTCCGAAGCGAGCAGCCTCCGCCGGCACATGAGGATACACAAAGGGGTGAAGCCCTACGTGTGCCAGCTCTGTGGGAAGGCCTTCACCCAGTGCAATCAGTTGAAAACACATGTAAGAACTCACACAGGTAAGCTACTGGCTGTATCCTGTGGGCTGTGGAGGCCTGGGATCACACACAGCCTGTGAGTGCAGAACTAGAAAGATTCTGACTTCTTCCTCTTGAAATTTTGTCTGCTGTTGCTGTGCATGCAGGGGTAGTACCAGTATCCTGATAACATGACATGTTTCAGCACTTTTCAGTACAAAATCATAGTTTCAATGGCTAGAGAGGACTTCATTAGTCTGAACATCTTGATTTCTGGGAAGACTTAGGAGAGCTGGCTGTCCTTTAGCTCTGTAGAGTGGTGGAGTGGCCAAAAACTACTGTCAGTAGAGCATGAAAAGCCACCTGTACTTGATACCAGAATTTCTATTACTTTTTTTTAAACTTCAAAACATAACATATGTTTGAGAACAAGAGTGGGGAACAAATTCAGGCATGTAACTTTTCCTATAGGGGCTTCAAAGAAGGTAGGAAAGTTGGCTGAATTACTACAGCATTTGGGATTTTATTTAGTAGATGTGCAGCTGAATTGTGTGATGGTGTTATGGTCTCTGCATTCAGTAACATTACCATTATCAAGCATCCAAGAAAAATCACTTAGGAACACTTAAACATTTTAATCCAGCATATCTGACTTAAAAAGATGATGAACAACAAATTGCTGGAGCCTGGGCAGATGCAGGGGGCAAGTCCTGTGCTTGTCTTTCCATATGTTCTGCATATTGGAAAGCTCTGAGCAGAGGTCACAGTGGAGCTTTTTCCCAGGAAGCTGTGAAGATGTAGGAGATATTGAGGAACAGCTGCAAGGGAACACCTTGCTCTTCCTGTGACCTAGGAAGAGAGTTTCAGATTCTGTCAGCCACGGTCTAACCAAGGATTCACACACGAGGTGGAGCTTGATTGCAGAATTCAGGGACAGTGCCGGTAGGAATGTCAGCTGTACTTTGTACCTTTGAGGGTATTGTCCTGGAGTGGGGAAGGAATTCCATGGTGTTGGTTGCTAAATGTCTTGCTAGATGTCCAATACTTTTACTTTGGGAGTTTTTACATTCACTATTTACTCATGAGGTTTGATTGTGCACTGACACAGAGTGGCAGAGAAAGGCTTTTTTATACTTTCTGGGACTGCAAAGTTGCACAAGCCATTACAGGAGACAGTTCACCACTAAGAGAACATGAATGGTCAGAGAAGTATCTGTAATATCCTGCAGCAGACACTAGTGAGAAATTAGGGAGCACTAAAATGTATATTGAAGACCTGTTGCTGTTAGACAAGCAAGAAAAAGCAGATGATTTGTTCATTTTAAATATTCAGAATGATGAGCAGACATAACCAGCAAAGAGTCTGAAACTGAAGCAGCAGCATTCTTAAAATAATGTGGAGAAGGTGGCACTATTACAAACATTATTACCTTTTTTTACCTAGACATAATGTGTTAAAAAATAGTCCTGTTATCCTCTGTGTTCTAGCACGTTCCACTTCAGTGGACTGATTACAGGATTTTCCAAGATGTTATTTGTAAGAAGTATTAGAACAGACACCTGATCTTTGGCCAGGTCATGGATTGCAAAGCTTTCTTATGTAAATACAGAGAGCACAAGGGTGTTGTTTTTCGACAGGGGAGAAGCCATACAAGTGTGAACTGTGTGACAAAGGCTTTGCCCAGAAGTGCCAGCTGGTGTTCCACAGCCGGATGCACCATGGAGAGGAGAAGCCTTACAAATGTGATGTCTGCAACCTGCAGTTTGCAACCTCGAGCAACCTGAAGATCCACGCTAGGTAAGCACAAGTGAGATCTTGCAAATGCTTATCCTTGGGTTTATTTAAACAGAAGCATTTACTCCAGAATGAGCAAGAGTTACACATGCACATGATTTTGGCATTTCTGCTCCTTTTCTTGTGGGACTCCTCTCACAGTGCCTAACAGAATAATTGCATGGATGCACTTGCTCATAAAGGAGGAGATTTGTGCTGGATGAATAGTACAGCCTGAGTCTGGTATCCTTGTTTTAAACTGCTTGTAGCGCCAGAGAGGAGAGAGTTCTGTGGTAGGAAGTGACAGAAATTCTCACTGCTGTCTGCGTGGGGCTTCTGGCATTTTTGGCAGGAGCAGGAATGATATTCCCGTGTTAGGAATCCTCATCTTACATTTCAGCACCCTAAAGTGCAAAGCGTGCTGAGCTCCCTTGGTGCACATCCCACGTGCAGGGCCTGTGGTTCAGTTCAGCTGCCGTGGAAATCACGGATGTGCCGATCCCAGAGGGACCAGGCCGTGAGTTTCACCCTGCAGGACCTGCGAGCTCACACCAAACCCTGGTGTTACCTCTTTGTCCTCAGGGGACAGAGCCCTCCCCGAGGCGGGTTCCCCAGCCGTGGGTGCTGCTCAGGGGCTGTGTTGTTGCAGGAAGCACAGCGGGGAGAAGCCGTACGTGTGTGACCGCTGCGGGCAGCGCTTCGCCCAGGCCAGCACGCTGACGTACCACGTGCGGCGGCACACGGGGGAGAAGCCCTACGTCTGTGACAGCTGTGGCAAAGCCTTCGCCGTGTCCAGCTCGCTCATCACCCACTCCCGCAAACACACAGGTACCTGGAGAGGGGCAGGGACCCCCAAATCCCCATTGGGAGTTGTCATCCAGCTCCTTTCTTGTGTTTTTTTTCCTTTGATTCCAGTTTAGGGAGCAGTTTCTCCCACTGGACATGGTTTCGTTTTGATTTATTCTTAATGTGTATCCTGGTTTGTGTATTGGAATAACAACGTGCTTGTGTTTCCTTTAGGAGAGAAGCCATATATCTGTGGCATTTGTGAAAAGAGTTTTATTTCCTCTGGAGAGCTCAATAAACATTTTCGGTCCCATACAGGTCAGTTTTCAGACAAGCTGCTTCCTGCACTATAAAGTTTAATCTGCTTTTACTCTTTTGCCTTTAAAAGACACTGTATTGGGCTGTTCTTGAAAGCAGCACAGTTTCTTAATTTATGTATCTCTGGGTTAATATAATGTAAAGAAAATATTCATTAATTTTTTTAATTGCCTATTTCAGAGTAGTATCTGTGCCCCAGCATAGGTGTTGATGTATGATTGAGGCTTTACTTAAAATGCTTGGGTTCTCGTGCTTGTTTTAAACTATTATTCTGGAAATTATTTTATCCTAATAGAGACACTGACAAAATAAGAGTTACAAAGTTGTATTTCAAAATAGAACACTGAAATGTGTTATTCTATGTCTCTAACTGTATCTTTTTTCAGCATCAAGATTGTTCTCACTGCCAAACCAATTTTTTTCAGGTGAAAGACCATTTATCTGTGAAATGTGTGGAAATTCCTACACAGATATAAAAAATCTTAAGAAGCACAAAACAAAAGTTCACACAGGTGAGTTCCTTGTGTAAAGAAAGGTTAAGAAACCACATCAGCTCTTTTGCCTTCTGTACTGAATAAATCTTTTTGCTCATCCAGGCCAAAAATTAGAAAACAAAGGAATTTTGGATAGTAGTTATTTCTAGGGCCAAAAGCATCTGTATCCAGCCTTGTTCAACACTGGCTCCATACTCCATGTCCTCTGTCCATCCTTGTGTATTGACCATGAATCCCTTGCCTCTGTCATATGGCAGAGGGGGTAAATGGTGTCTGTGTACATCTGGATTGGGAGGGAGAGGGTGAGAAAATGAGCCATACACAGAGACAGCTTGGAATTTTGGAAGGCCCCAGTGCAGCAGGAAGCCAGTGGTGAGGGCAGAGCAGCCCTGAGTGTGGAGAGGGCCTGGCAGAGCTGGAGGGGTGAGCTGGGAGAGCTGCCAAGGCAGGCCAGCTCTCCTGGAGAGACAGCAGGCAGCCAGGAGTGTCTCAGCACTGAAACAACAGGCTTTGGAGCATGCTTTGGCAAAGGAAGGGTCAGATATCCGATGTGGCTTAATCAGAGAGCCATCCCAGAGCAGTGCCTGGCTGCATTTCAGCAGGAAGGCAGCAAGGAGCCCACTAACAGGGATTTCAATCAAGAATAGAAAGTAATTTTTCAAGTGACTGGATAAAATCTGTAACAGGTCTGGCTGGAATGGAGTTAACTAATGTTGTCTTCCAAATAAGTTTACAGACAAATGATACTTCCTACACTGCTGGTTCAATTAGAAGAGGATGCTTGGATGTGGCTCTGGTCAAGACTTTCTGGGGTGGAAAATCTCAAGGAAACTTTCATGATTACATTTTTTCCAAAGATCCTTTTTTTCACTGTGGTGTTAAGGGTTTGTTATCTTCTGTGCCATGCCAAGTAGAGATCAGGCTGGAATGCAAGTGTGCAGTTGTCACACTACAAGCAGCAGCAGATGTGATTCCCAGTGCTTACATTTTACTTACAGCTGGTCTGGCTTTGCAGCACATGGAAGCACCAATATCCCAGCTGCCCAGGCAGCCTGTGGCACACCAGGTGTTGGCTCTGACTGTCATTGGAAAGGGAATTTACAGAATTTGCACATGAGCTTTTGAACATTTCTTTCTGGGTTTTTTTTCTGTTTCTACAGGACCTGAAACTTCCCCTGATTCTACTGCACTTGATAATTCTTTCAATGAACAGGAATCCATTCAGAGTCAGAAAAGTCCTTTGTCGGAGTCCATAGATGTGAAACCCTCAGAGATGTCTTTAGCACTTCCTCTCCCCATTGGGACTGAAGACCATCAGATGCTGCTTCCTGTGACAGGGAGCCAGTCCCCTTCATCAGAAACATTACTGAGATCTGCTGTGACTGGATATTCAGAACCTCAGTTTATTTTCCTTCAGCAGTTGTACTGACAGAGCAGTGCAGAGCCATCCAGGTAGTTTGGTAGTGAACTTGGAAATGTTTGGTAAGATGAACACAATCAAACAACTAGTCGTGCTCTCTGAATTGGACGTGTTCTTTCTTTTCCTCTGTGTAAAGACACTTGTAAGGCATTTCCATTGTGCAGTGCTGAATTGTGCTAATCAACAATCAAATTTCTATTTGTGATTAACACTGATTTCCAGGAGACGATTCCTTTCCAGCAACACCTGCCTTAAGAATTCTCTGTTATATATGTTAATGTACTTTAGCATTTTCTTCCCATTTTCCTGCTGATTTGATGTGTCACAGTGTCATTTGAGAACAGATATTTTAAGCCATATTTGATAGTTTAGGAAGATTAACCCAGAGGTGAAGGGGAAAATCATAATTTGGATGTATTAGTAGTGAGCCTGCACTCCAAGGTGCTTGAATGGTCCATGATGAAGGTAGGTCAGTGCTTTGCTGAGGTGCTTGCATAGATTTGCTGCTGGCTGCCAGATGTGCCATCTTCAGCTGGAGCCTGAGCAGAGGGAAAGGTTTGGGTGTATTTTCCTGACAAGAAAAATAAAGGAGGGTTAATCTTTGTCTGTAGTGTGGCAAGTGGGAGGGTCCTAATGGCATGGATACTCCTGGGTCTTCTTTCCAACAAGTTGCCTTTGTTTGTTTGTTTGAAGTGAATCCAGCATTGTTGTATCTTGTCCCAGATTTATTTTCCACATCCCTAAAACACGGTGGGTTTGGCACAAATAGCAACAAAAGGAGAGCTGGGACATGCATGTTGTAGATGAGGTGAAAAGATGCAGTGAGTTAATTAGTGAGGCATGAACCAGAGCTTCATAGTCCTTTTTTTTGCTGTAGTGCTGCTTCTTGTGCTAGACAGGAGGTACAAAAGAGCAAGTAAATCCTGCCCTTCACTGTGAAAATAGTAAGTGAACACTACACGAGAGGGCATTAAAGAATAATACAAAAGAGCAGATTGATATTCTTCCAGGCAAGGTTTTGTTAGAATTTGACTGATTTATTTTAATTGAAGTTTTTTGTATTGCTTTACCTCTCATGTCACTTGTCCACAGTAACTGCACAAAACTGGTACCTAGCAAGGCCCACGTAAAGATAGGCTTTATTACTAGCAACAAATGTATTTAAAAAGCAACATTTTAGTGTCTTGGTAGGGTCATAAAAGACTAGGTGACAACAGAAGTACTTTACTATTCCATTTTGCCAGTTTGTGCCACTAACAATCATAAGCATTATTAATGTAATCATCAAACAGTAATGAAACAGTCATGATACTGTACCAACAATGCATTTAAAGCTATCCTTTGTTGGTTATGTACTTGGTGCTAGCATTTATTTCCACCAATGCCTTGTGTCCAGATACTGATAAATAGAAGAGCATAGAAGATACCTCTTAACTGATTCCATTCTACATGGAGTAATAATTAATCTGCACCTTAATTAAACAGACTTGTGAAAAATTTCTTGAAGGATTTCTTTTAAAGAGTCTGAAAATGATCCCTTGACTCCTGAGTGTGACTATAATTTTTTTTCTCTTCCTACATGTTTGTATTTGTAAAATAATAGACCTTTTGCTGCTTTGTGTTGATCATTTTAGTATGGGGCATGTCTGTAACCTGCTGCTTGGTCACATTTTATGCTTTAATATATGGTAGATTTGCTGATGAAGCCTACCATGGCCAGCAGGAGTACAGCCATGTTCAACAGGAACACCCCTAATGCAGGACTGTCCCCACTGGAGCTAATTATTGCTGGGCCTTGCATTTCTCTGCTTGTTTGTCCCACAACACTTATGAACAGCTGGTGTTCATAATGCTGGCAAAAGACAGAATTCTCTGGTACTTTATTTTTGGCATTTCCCTTTGTCTCCCCTCTTGTCTCTTTTAGCTTCTGTTGTTGGTGTAGCCCCTGAGGGATTCCTCAGCCTTGCCATTTAAGACTGAAGAACCACAAAATCAGGATCTTAACTGTGTGTAGCTTGGAGTAATCTTCCTCTTTACTGTCTCTCTCTGAAAGTAGAGCAGAAATCTTGGGATAGACATGGGTTTAGTCATGAATACTGAGAAAGAAAACACCATACAACTGATAACTTCTATATTTAAATAGCTTTGGAAGACAAACTAATGATATGCTGCTGGTTCCTGAGGAAAAGCAGCTCAAGATAAACATATCCAGGATAAATGACCAGGAGAGAGAATAGCTCTGGAAAGAAACCTAAACAATAACTACATTCCTGCATAGAAAATGCATTCCATAACAGTGTTTGTTTGGACTGTTTTTATATTTCTAAAATTATAGCTTATTACTGTATTCTTAGATTTCAGACTTTTTAAAAAAATACAGTGCTTAGATTTATACAGGATTTGTTTAGATACTTATAACAGTAACAGTTTCTTTATTAGTCATTTAGTTTTCTTTATAGACAAGAAGATATTCATTATTTTTTACAAGACAACAATTTTAACCTTTCTTAATAGAATACACAGGCTTGTAGTTTTGTCTTGGAGCAATAATTTAGTGACCTGCACTCTTGAGTCCCCATCTGAGAATCTTGATTTTTATCCTCATCTTTCATGAAGATATCTCAGCTGCTGAGGTATGATCTCTACCAACTGTATTCATTTACTAGAATATAGATTTTAAATAAATAAATATATATAAATATATATATTTGTAGGTGTGTTCAGGCTGTAGGTCTGGACTGTACCTCTTGCCAATAGATGCATGGAAATCAGCTGCACATCTAAGTCCTAGGCTTAAGGATTCTGGGTTCATTTTGAAGTACAAGGCTTGTAACAGTATTGGTAATTTCTGTGAGGGATTAATATGAGAGAGCATGGAATCTTTTTAGGCATGTGTCCTTGAAAAAGAAAAGAAGGAATTTCAGTAATTCTATTAAGAGTAATACAGAGAAAATGGTATGTTTTGTCACACTGCTGTTTCAGTCAATTTTGCACTGAGGTTGGTGCAAGTTTTGCCTGAATAGCTTATCTGCATCTTAAATCTCTGAATTGGCTGTTTGGAAATATTGAGGTGAGAATAGCTCCTTGTATCACATTTACTTCTAAATTAGTGCCTCTAAGTAGGCACAAAACATGACAACCTTTCTGAAATCATGTGCTACAAAACAATTTTCAAGTACAGACAAGTCCCATATGAAGGATTTCAGGGCTGTGATCCCGGAGAGGCTCAACAAGCCTCGCAGAATTAAGTTCAGATAAGGACTAATAACTGATTTTTTTGGTTAAATTATTTTTAAAGTATCTGTCATGTATATACAATTTTTCCTCTGTTATTTGTATATACCTCAACTCTCAATTTTATAATCCCCTAGGAAGGGAGGGAGTTGTACATATTTAGCCTGAAGTGTTTTATGTTAGACTTTAATAAACTTGTTTTATAATTTTCCCTCACCTTGTGTCTCCTGTTTATAACTCCAAGGGGTAGCAACAAAAGCAGGAGGGAACCAGTCAGACACAACCTCTGGCACCACCCTGGCATGAGGACCATGGGGTCCCCTGGAGCATACAGTAGGATTTGGGGGACCTTTGCTGCACCCCTGCCCTGCTGGATCCATCATTTGCCTCCCGTCTAAAACTGGGGGGAACATGCTGGCTTTCAGCAAGGTACAGTGAGGTCTAAAAGCTGAAAAAATGGTTTTCAGAGCAGGATTATGCTTGCTTTAGCTACTAGAATAACTCAGAACATGGCAAAAAAATGCTAACCTATGTAAATTCTTTCATTCCGAAGAACAGAAGATGCATCTTCTAAGACTTTCAAGGTCAGAGGAAGGAAGAAATAAAAGTTGCTGGCATAGGCCTCTTTAAGCAATACAGGGCTTTGCACAAATAATTGTTTTAGTTTGCAGGAAGCTGTTTATACAGAATTTGGTAGGAATTACTCTGCAGACCTTTCTTACAAAGGAATATCAAAGCAAACTAACACATGAGCTGTTATTATGGATATTATCAATAATGGAGAGTGCTTTATGGGCTGAGCAAGTTGGTGTTAAGCAAGGGTTCAGGTAGAGTGCAAATACTTCAAACACATATACCAGCACTTTTAGATGCCATTTTACCTGATATATTTTGACTGTGATATTGTTGCCATCTTATCACTAAAACCAAAATACTGCTGTTGGTAGAGTTGGGTACTTGTTACCACCTCAGCTTAATAAATGTCATTCATACAAGTAAATTAAGACTTAATTTTAACAGTGAAATTAGCCTAAGCTTCATACACTTGACAAGGGAAAGAAAGATACATGGAAAAATTACCTGTCTGAATCTTGTAGTGGTGTTTCTGGCAAGAAATTCTATCACCAGTGTGTCAGAATTGAGACTGTCAGAATGTCACCTGCCATGATCCAGAGTAGCAGCACTCAGAAAAGTACCAAAACAGGCTTATCTAATTATTTCAAAATGTAGGAACATTCATAGTGTGCAGATTCTTCTCAAACCACCACACTCAGTGTATCCCCAACTTTGGTTCTTGTTGCTCCAACCTTCCTGTTGAACAAGAGTTAAAATACAAGCTCCTCTCTAGAGCTGGGTGTTCACAGGGTGATGCATGGACTTTGTGCTCAACACAGTGACTGCAGGCTGGGAGGGCCCTGTGCAGGTGTGCAGAACAAACAAACCTGCTCTGGGCTTGCCTGAGTCCTCTAAGGATACCAGGGGCTCCTGGAGCAACAGAACCTGAGTAATTTGTGTTTGGGGGTGGGAGCAATGAAAAAAAAAAAAAAAAACCAATAAACAAACCAAACAACAAACCTCCACCTACACCAGCTCTCACAACTGCCCTGGTCGTTTCAGCTGGGGAATGGGTGTCCAAATATCTTCTGTTCCTATACTACCACAGTGATAATACAGAGTCAGAACAGCAGCAGTTACATTCCTGCCTCCCAGCTATTTTTACTGAAATTACTTTTGTACATCTTTCCCCTCATGCTTTGATCTCACACATACAGTCACAGATCATTCTGGTACTTTATACTAATATTAAACAGGCACATTTAGAGGGGCAGAGGATTGCATTAATGAAAGGCTTGAAGCAAACCTCTGCTGTCCTGCTTGGTGACTTTTTCTGTTTAGGAGCTTAAATTAAGTCTCTTCTGCAGGGATGACAGAGTGAATGGAAAAAGGAAACTAGCTGAGTGATTTCCAAATTTGCACAAAGTCTGTATCCAAACCATTAAACAATGTTTAACTACATGCATATGTTGTCTTATTTATGTGTAGGAATTGCCACTGGGCTATAATGATACAAATGTTTTTAGGCAGTTTTCATGAGATGAGAGGAAATATGGCACCAGATTTGGTGGTGGTTTCCATTTGTAGAACAAGAAACCAGTATGTGCTACAGTTTAATCAAAATTCCATGTATATTCCAGCAAACTGGGTTCATCAGCTTTAAATTCTAGCATGGCTGTAGCTTAATGCTGAAGTTCACTTACCTTGGTTTGAAAAGTCTCTATTGGAAGATCAAAAGGATGCAATAACTAAGGAAAAGGAGAGAGTACATGGAGAACAGTGCTAACAAATGGATTCCCCTAAGCTCTCAGCTTCAGCAGGAATCTGACTGCAGGATACCTGATCTGCTGCCCAGCAGCAGTCCTGGCTGGTGCTTTTGTAAGTGTGCTCTGCCTGGGTGTGAATCTTACATAGTTACAGACTTTGAATAGATAAGGCAATATTTAGCAACAAATTTTGAGGTCATTTGTTCGATATTTTCTCTCTGTTGCCATTTCAAGCAGGCATGGATTCCTCCTAGACTCAAACCTTGAAGAAACAACATGCAGCAAGTCTTATACAGATACAACCTATTTTACTAGAAACAAGTAGGGAAAGCTCAGGACAGGGAGTGCCCGGGGGTGCTGCCTCACTCACAAATACTCCGAGACAGGGACGATTTCCAGGCTGGCGTTGGCGGCGCCGAGGACCACGGTGGGGCAGCGCGGGGCCCAGTAGCGGTGCCTGCCCAGCCCGTGGGACAGCTCTGCCAGGTGAACCTCCCCATCCACCTCGTAGGGAACCACGTCCGTGCAGTCCTGCCCCAAGCGGCCGCTCTCGATCAGCTCCGAGAATGCCTGGAATGAAGAAAACCAGGAATATGACACGTGGTGCTTCACCGCAGTGAAGGCTCTACAAGACAACACATGGCACTTAGTCCCTTCAGCGTGCTGATCTCCAGGGAGCCTCATTCCAGCACCACCACATTATAATCACATAAGAAAAGACCAAATAAATCAGGTGTCTTGTTCACTACTTGCTGTAGTCTTCCAAACAAACCCCAACTGTCTCAGGCAAGTTCAGAACCAAACACTTACCACACAGGTGATTCTATCCAATTTGTTCCCCCAGATGTAAATGTGGGAAAGTGTCGTGTTGGATTGCATTGCTTCTGAAAGAGCTAGAAGTCCTCTGCCAGTTATATTGTTGCTTACAATGGACAACCTAGAAAACAGAGAAGATGTGTGCCAAACCATGGAATTCCCATCTCTTAGTTAAAAATAAGACTTTAACTATTATTTAGTCTTATTATTAACATATAATAGATATATAGAATTTTCTATTAATAATATAATTATTTATTTGTATCAAAGCCAGTCCTACTCTAATATCCTTTTCATGTTGCCACAGGCAGTTGGCCAGTGAACTATCCTATTTCTCAAAGCACTTTCCTGACTCTTGCAGCCAGGTTGTTCAGTACTGAGCTCTTCAGTGTCAGTGACTTTGCTGCGTGGTGGCCAGGTCTCATCTCTAGTCTGCTTTGAAGCCCAAGCCTTGGCATTTATCCAGACTAAGCTTTGATCTTGGTGGAGTGGCAGTTATTTTTATATTAGTGAACCTGCAAGGCTTTCAGAGGCACCTCACAGCCGCCACCTCCTCAGTCTGCTACTTAGAACTAATGGCTTCAGGTAACACCTTTGATCAGCTTTTACATCCTGCCCGCGAGGGTTTAACGCGGCTGCAAAAGACACCCTGATGGAGAGATTACAGCTCCTCTGGGTTCACCCGGAAGCAAACTTAAACAGAGGATTTTCTTAAGTGTTGAAGATCAGAACCAACAAATATAGTGCCTTAACCCAGCGTGGAATCTGATTATCTCGAAATTCTGAAGGCCTACAGCTCTTGTTTTCGTTTGTGCACCACAGGGACCTGCGCTTCAAAGACGCAGGAAGAACGAATAGATCAATTGTCTCACCCCTCATCCTCTTGGAGTGATTGTGAGAGCTCTGAGAGCTCTGAGCAGACCTGGGGCTCACCTCCAGCACCCCAGGGTGTCTCACAGGTCTTGGGGCATCTCACATGGCAGCAGACACCGATGCTTAGCAAAGAAATCCCACCCAATCTCTCATGGCTTTTTTTTCCCAAAAAGGAAAAATTATCCAAAACATTTGAAACTTCCCAACTTTCCTATTTTGATAAACATCAAGACAGAGTTGTGATGCCATTTCAGCCACTGCAAAGTCCAGGTTTCCTCCCTGCAGTATCTGGGGAAGCTGTACAAATACTTACGCCTGCAGAGTCCTGTTCCACGTAGTCAAGGCCTCACACAGGTAAATGGCTCCAGCATCTTCTATTCGGTTTGCATTAAGATCCAGGATCTCCAGGGTTTGGTTCCTTTTTAGTAGCTCTCCCAAAAATTTTGCACCATCACAGGTTATGTTATTACTGAAAGAGAAATGCACATTTTAGTTTGTTTTTTTTCAAAGTCGCTAAGAAAATTATTTTCTAATGTGCCACATTTAATCACTCTCACCAGCTAAGGTCCAGGTATCTCAGGCTGGAGTTTGCAAGCAGGGCCTCACACAGTCGTTCTACACCGAAGTTTTTCATTTCATGCTTGCCCAAGTGTAGCTCCACAAGGGAAGAGTTAGTCCTCAGCATCCGAGCCATATGAACTGTGGTCTCTTCCTACAAATATACACTCAGTTTCATTAAGCTGGACTTTAGGATTAGAGATGGTCTTGCTTCTGTGAAAGGGAGATACACAACTAACTGCAAGATCTGGTCATCAGTAGTGTTCTATTTTGTATATTGAATAAAGATAACCACAAAGCAACATCTTACGATAAAGCTAAAAATGAAAAAAAAAAAAAAAAAAAAAAAAGAAAGAAAAATACTAGAGGGATATTTGCAAATGTATGGTACTTTCATCCCTGCAAATATCAGTGAAGCATCAATATTCTATTATGTCTAATCAGTTTCCCTCCCTGTTATTGTTCTTAAAAAACTGAATGTTTGAGTCAGTCTTTGCTAACATTTGAAAGTATTTTGTAATGATGCTAATTATTTCATACAAGAATGAATTGGTCAAAGTTTTTACTTGATCTTGGAGATGTTTTCCAACTTTAATGATTCTGTTAATTGTATGCAAAAGAAACAGGACTGCTATGGGAAAAAACATGTCCTGCCACACCAAGGCAAAGGAAGTTTGTTTGAAGTTGCCATGTTTAGTTAAGAAAATATCTGAGTGAATACTGTGAGTCAATAATAAAGGAAAAACCCATAAGCCTCAGAAGATGACAGAGCTGAAGGTGGAAACAATGACAAATAGAGTCTCTGAAAGGTCCAGACCAAGTCCTTACTGTTACCAATAGCAGTAGTTTAAATTGACTTCCAAAGCTGGGGTTAGGCAGAGCAAGCCCTGCCTTGAAAAAGAAGCAACTAAAATCTGTTCAAACCGTTAAATTTACCTTTGGGAATTGAGGAAGATCTGGCCTTCATGACAGTTTAGTTTTGTTGTTCTGCCATCAGGAAAACACTGATCTTGTCCCAGACACCTGAGATCTGCTGCCAGGCAGGTGAATCCACCTCTACCCTGCTCTGCAGCCAAGACCTGAGCAGCATCAGCCATGCATAGGGTGAGACAGCAACACCAGCCAGCCCAGAGATTGTGGAAATTGCTGCAATGTCTTCTTCTTTAAGCTCAGGTAATCAGCATCCTTTTGCTCCCCCTAATTTCCTGTTGCACAGCATGGATCCCTCAGTTTGCTGAACAATGCAGGAAACTCCGTGTTCTAACAGCAGAAGGAATACTTGCTTCTCCAATACCAACCCCTCTCCACTAGCCCATTATTTAGATGTTCCAACAAAGGAATTTTAAAAAATTCAACCTTCTAGTTAAACTGGTGCAGTCGGTGACTGCACAAAACTTGGCACAGAAAGAGGAGAATAATTTCTGCAACCATTTTCTCCAGTTTGTAAGGAATTCCAGGCAGCTGTGTAGTTCAGATGTCCATAAATACAACAGTACTGACTTGACTTATGCCTCTCTCTCTGAGCTGACTCCACAGTCACTCTCATACCTGTTGTGTGAATAGCAAAGGACGATTTAGGTTTATGGCTTTGAGTGATTTGTTCTGAGTCAGGGCTATGGCTGTTGTTATCAGACACTGCAGGCCCTGGAAATAAAAATAAACTCTTTAGAGAAACCTGTTCAGTGTATAGATCAAGCTACAAAATTACCATTACTGTTATTTCTGCCTTCATCTAGTCTGGAGGGATGGGACTACAGTAGGCAACTGCTTACAGACACATAACAGATTTTCTGATAATACCAATGCCAACTGCCTGTGGAATAGCAGAGTGAAATTAGACTAAGTAGTATAAATGACTTGGCAACTCAGAAAATAAAAAGCTAGAATAGTGGATCTCAAAAATACTTTTCGTTCAATTGATCCTCTATTTTGATTTCCCCGATTTAGGAGGCAAAATCAGCTTATGAGTGTTCCCCTAACATTTATCCATAAGGGAAATTCATATTTAGTATCAATCAGGCAAATTTAGATTTTTTTAAAATTTCCTTCTAACTTGCCCTCTATTTTATATTAATGCTACTTTTCAATCAGGCTGGTCTGTACCCAAAGCCATTTCATTTTAAACCAACTCTCTATCAACTCCCTACCAAGCACACACAGACCAAGCTTTTGAATAAATCCTACACTGCCTACACTTTCCTTGTTCATGTATTCATAACACCTTCACACTTTCTGAGGGGTATCCTCCCTTCTGGCTCAGAAGCAAATTCTGAATTTCCAGGAGACAAATGCAGGCTTTTAGAAGCAATTCACAACCTCCCGAGTCTCCCTGTGCACTGTGTAAGAAGTCTCAGTGCCCAGCTCTAGGAGGAACCACGTTGTCCAAGAGTAAATTGGATGCTTTTCTACTCAATTTAGCACTGCTGTGCTTATGTCCTTCATGGGTCAAGCTCTGAGAGGAGCAGCAGAGCAATGGGATGGGTGACTTTCAGAGGTTACAGCACTGCACACTTTAGAAGGAAAAGATTCTCCAGGGAATAAGAAGCCCATTCTTCAACATTAATTATACAGGACATAGCTTAACAGAAAGGAACAGCAGAAAAAAACCTCAGAAATTGTGCAAGCCAAGCACTTGAATTCCTAGAGAGAAACGGTGGCTCTAAAACATCCCCAGTTCTGACTTCACAGGTGCTTTATGCAATGTGCCTTTCCAAGCACACATTGCAGTATTTTATATTGTGTTATCTCTGGCTGTCACAAAATCAATGACAACAGATGGCATTTCCCCCTAATTAAGCATTGCAGGACCCTTGTAATACCCTTGAAAGACTTATGTCTTATTGCTTGCAATTTTACTGAGTTACTCACCACATCACAGTCTCCAAGATCCAGCTTCTCTAAGGCTGAGTTAATTTTTAGCATTGAAGCAAAGAACATCCCACCTTGGTTTCCTATTTTGTTTCCAGTCATTCTCATGTGCACAAGACTTTGATTCCTCTAGACAAAATTAAAAAAAAAATTCCTTTAGGATGGCCTGGAAAAAAAACACTGTCCTGTTCTTTTCATGTGAATTCTGCTGATTGTCACACAGAGACAAAACAACCTTCCAGAAGAATTGTGTCTAAGTGATAACACTGGCTCAGCTCTTGGCTCAGGCTCCCCTCAATGGCATCAAACATGAGAGTCTGCAAGCAAAACTCCTGTATTTGAAAACTTCTGCTTCTTCCAAGTTCATGAAAATAATCCAGGCAAATGTTTCTGCCTAAATTTTCATCTGAGATGCAAATTGCATCAATACTGATTTTAATCTGGTAGGCTGTGTATGGGCCCAGCATTGCACATCTCCTGCACAGCCTTAGTGTTTTGGAGGCCTGTCAAATTTAGTTGAAATCAGTTCAGGGTTCAAAGACTGTGGAGGAGGAAGAAAGAGCTCACGTGAGTCTCCTTTCACAAACAAAACAAATCTTACACACAAGCTTCATTTCCTTGGGAAACCACATTAAAAATAACAAACTTGGTTTTGTGGTGCTGCTGTAAGGCAAAGTTTTGAAAACATGTCTCAGACATCTTGAATCAAGACAAATATTGATGCCAAAGTAGAGACAAATTTAATTTTTGGAAAAAAATCATGACATTATATAGCCTGTAGCATAGCAGCAATAGTTCTGCTTTTTATTGACAATTACGTGTTTTTATAGATAATTAAGTGTTAATGGCAGCACAGTGCAACTTTCTCTTGTGTGAAATCTGATTTCTGGAGTGTGCCTCGGGAAAACAGGCAATCCCTGTGACACAGCAACGTGCTGAATGGAGCAAAGACAGAGGCCCCTTTCAGCCAGCTCTGGTGTTGGCAGCACAGCCAGTACTGGACATCAAAAGCAAAAATATCAAAGGAGATGCCATTGTCCAAATCACCCAGGCAAATACTCACATGGAGTGCTTCTGCTATCAGCTCTGCCCCACTTGTGCCAATGTCATTGAACATCAGGTTCAGGTACCTCAGAGTGGAGTTTTCCTTGGGAACAAACAAAGCAGGAAGCAATGAGATTTTTTTTTCCAAACCAGAGCTGTATTTTCCAAAAAGGAGATACACATACAAAACTCTGCCTTTTGCAACATTTCAGGCAGCTCATGACTTGGAGAAGTAGTTAAAGAATGCCAAATTATGTCAGGTGATGAGGGCAAGGCATAAAACCCTCATGGGGCCTCAGGAACCACCTGGGAATCCTGTGCTCAGCATGACCAAACAAGGCAGGTGGTCAAGCTCAAATGATGCACAAATTCAGACCTTTTGTGAACCTAACAGTGCCCCTCAAATTCTAGGAACACAAACTACTCACTAATTTCCACCTGTATCCCAGTGCTTACAATGACAAAAAGGTTGCATTAAAATTCCCTGTGTTTGGGTCTATAAAAAGGCTAATAGAGATTATAAAAGAGCTGAAAAAAAGGCCCTGGCACACTTGGCACAACCATTACCCCCTCTGTTGAACTGAACAGTGAACCTAAAAGCCTCATAGTTTATTTCATCATTCTTTTCTCCGGACACCCCAGCCAAATATCCAAAGGCCTTCTACCAGAAATCAAAAATCTTCACAGAGAATACAATTTGAGGTTCTAGTAGGATGGACTGGGATGTGATAGTGAAAATTATTGGAATTTTGCCAAAACAGGTCATTCTTGTCCCCAGTACACCACATATAAATATTACTACAGACAAATAAATTGCAAGTTGCTGAAGGATGAACATCCCTTGGCACCTGGAGGAACGTTGCCATGGTCTTTGCTCCAGCATCAGTCAATACATTATAGGCAAGATCCAAACCTGAAAAAGATGAAAAATAAGGAATGTGACAGATGCATATCTACAATGAACTGATCTCTGAACAAAAAGAAACAAAGATGAACTAAGGCTGAAATCAAGATTGATCATGTTTTCTTGTACTAGCACAGCAATGTCAAACACACAGGGAAAGACCTTACCTGTGACAAAGGCAGCTTCACTTAACACAGAGACAAGAACTCCAAGATCATCATCTGTAACTCTCGGCACAGGCACCAGATGATTATTTCCAGCTAATTTTAAAGTGATTCCTTTTGTAATTCTGCAGAAACATAAAAACATAAGCACATGGGGGGGAGAAGTAAAATGATAGAAATTAATTCTCTCTCCAGATTAGAAGTGTGCCACGCCTGCCCTCACTGGTGCTTTTGCACAGGGTTATCTGCTGCCACTGCTTTGCTAACACCACCACAGATGATGGGATTCAAGCTGTAGCTCAGCACTGCCCTTTCTGACAGAACTGCTCAGCTGCAAGGCCATGCTTGCACAGAAAGCAGGAATAACCAAGGTGAGGTGAAGGCAGATGGAAATAAAGATTATCTCAGAGGTTACTTCTTACTTGCTCTCTTTCCTTTGTTTACTTTATGCTACCCTCAGGATCAAAACCCAACACAAACCATTTCATTTTCTCAGTTTTCTCCCCCCAAAGAACAATTAACTTTGACCCCAGCACCATCCATGAGAAGAAGCCGTACCTAGACCCTTAATGAGAGAGAATTTGGGTGGTTAATAACTTGGCAGGGTTCAGAGACAGCTCAGGGAAGCATGACCAGCTAGACAACAACTGAATGCAGCTGAGGCTTTTTCAACTGGAGTGAGACACAAAGGAGGGAGTTGGGATGACTAAACACTGGCTTTGGCTTCTTTAAGGGACAGAAAGGCACCATCCTGTACATTTTTCACTTTTTTTGATTTCACTGCTTGTAAAGCTGCCCAGAAAGGATATATAGCTACAAACTTCTGCCAAGATGATGTCAAGATGAGTCAAACCAGAACTGCAGCAGTAAATGTTAAATTTGATTTGTGCTCAAGCCTGAAACTGCATGAACTTTCTCATTTTTCAATTCCTCATCATGCTACCCCGTTTAAGGCTTTCAGAAGCATCTGAAACACACCGTCTGTTATTTCCTTACGTTTCATCATTTTTATCAGCTTCTTGAAGCACACGAGCAATGAAGGGGTTTTCAGGCTGGCTCAAATTTTGACAGGCCTGCACATAGTGCAGGTGAAGATCTGGAAGAACCGACATGACCTGCTGAAAAACAAAACCAAGAGTTACTGCATGGTTTTGGCAGCCTAGCAACAGCACCAGGAGGGATCTGCATAACAATACAAATGGGCTTGGTCTGGAAAGGGTTGCAACTCGTGCTTTGGAGTAATAGATACAGGAAAAGTATGAGGGAAACCGTGCGTGTGTTTTTGATGTGCTATAGTTGGTTAGAGCACCGTGCTAATAATACCAAGGTGGGCCGTTCACTTCAGAGTTGAACTTGGTGATTCTTGTGGGTCCCTTCCGGCTCAGAGAGAAAAGGATCTGAGCTAACAGAGGAGGGGTCCCTGTGGCAGCTGAGCCCCGCAGGCCTTACCTGAGCGACGCCCGCCTCTCCCCTGTGCCCAGCTCAGCCTGCGCTGGGCGGCCCGCGGTGAGTTCGGTAACCGGGCTGCTCCGAGCTGAGCCCGGTAACGGAGCCCGTTCGCAGGGAAGGTGTCCTGGGCCCGCAGCAGGAGGGAGCGGAGGGTTGATAGGAGCCCCCCGGTGTCCCCTGTGAGGGGCTGAGCCCCCGGTACTGCCCGGACCCTGCGGGAGGGGCGGGGCGGGGCAGGTTCCTCACCGCACCCCCGGAGCACGGACTTGGTCTCCGAGGAGCCTTTGCAAAACTGTTCGTGATTACACGGATCAGCTGCTCCTTCAAAGATTCCTGTGCTGGCCCTTTCCAGCAAACAAATCCCTCCGGTGATTTCACCGCTGCCCTCCTAGGCAGGAGGGGGTGGGCTCCATTTTTCTGCAGTGCAGCAGTGCCAGGAGCCGGCTGCGCTGGCTCTGTCTCGCAATCTCCTGCACAAACTTGCCCCAGGTCTGAAGAATCTCCCTGACACAGAGCACTCAGACTGTCCGGACAGCCTGGGGGAGGTCCCACAGCAGCCCTGCTGCTGCCCTTCCCTTTGCCGTGTTTGTGTGAGGAGCACCACGTTACACACTGCACCTGCATCCTCCACCAGGGTAATCAGTGTCAGCACGCTAGATCTGAGTGAAAAACGCTTTGATGCAATTCCTAAAGGAATATGCACTATGAAAAATGTATTCGTTCCTTTGTTTTAATTTTTACTTTATTGATACCTCCCTTTTGCACCATCCCAATTCTCCATTCCAATCAAGTGCCACTTTTCCCTGTCACAGTGAGAAGGGCCATTCCACTGGAGCACAGCGAGCCTGGGTTTCTCATTATCAGCATCTCAGTATTCAGGCAGGGAGGAAAAAGCAAGAATGTGGAAACACTGACCTTTATGTTGAATCATAAAGATGGAATCCTGACTGGAGGGATTGCTGCAGTTTTTTGCTTTTTTTTTTTTTTTTTTTTTTTTTTTTTTTTTTGTACACTTTAAAATAAGAGCTGCATTTGCACAGAATCAGGTTGTCACAAAGTGAGCAAAGGGCAATTTAAAAATGATATGATATTGCTAATGTCTTTAACTCCATGAACATTTGCTGTTCATTTGATAATGAACAATTATGCACCCTTGGGCTGTAGTAAGAGTATTCATAGACATCCTCATTTTAGGGCTCAGAATACACTTTCCTTTTTATATAATGCGAAGCTTTTTTTCCAAGGATTTTTTCACTGGTGTAGTTTTCTTCTTGAAGGTTACATTTACAAAAGTAGTAATTTATGCAAAAGACTCACTTTCAGATTTCATTAATTTAAATTGCTCTCCCCTGCACTGTGCATACAAAGGAAATGAAGAAGCAGACTGATGTTTCTGCTAAAAAAAATTAAACCCCTAAGAAATCTTTTCAGCACAGGAAACAGCATAGATGTCTTTGCCAAAATTTCCACCATACTGTGAGGTATAATGTGACATTAATGAGCAGAATATTCTGTGTTCATCTATCAACAGTAATGCAGCTCCACAGAATTTTCTTAGGAGATTTCTTCCCTACAAACAAAATCCCAAAGATTACTATTTAATTGACATAATAGATCTTTTTAATGACTGTGTCTAGATACCTGCGGAGGTGAAGGAACTGAACATTTTAAATGCCTTAGCCTTTCTGAAAATCGATTCAGTATCTATCCAAGGGAGATCTTTCTCCTGGAGGCATTAGAAAGATTATAGCTGGGACAAGATAAAGGAATTAAAGGTCTGCCAGAAGACATAAGCAAATTGCAGGCAGGAGCAATTGAAGGGGGAAGATCTCAGTCTGCTGCAAAATGGAAATTCCATGGACTTCAGCTGCTCCCAAATGCAGGACTGAAGGGACTCTTAATCTCTTTAGGTACATGGTGCAGCATCAGGCCAGAGCTGTCAGAACAGGAATAATATCAAATCTCAGCATTTAAAACTCATGTTGCCCCTGTGTTTAGTAATGATCCCAAAGATATCACAGTTCACAATCCCTTATGCACTTTACCTCCAGCAATTATCAGTACCTTGTTTGGAAGTATGGAGTAGGATTCCAGCCAGGCAGAACACACACATCCACCAGGACCTGCATTACCATCCTGTCTTACAGAGGTGTAAAAACCTGTTTGAAAGTATCTCCACACTTTTACAAAACTGTTCACTGATGTTTTGGCAATCTGCAGCTACAGCACGTTTAATGACTGCAAGCTGTCACTTCCTTAGTGGTACTGCTCATCTCTGAGGTGGCTTGGAGACAGTTTGTGATGTGCCTGTGTATGACAGGTTTATTTGAAAGCAACAGGTCTGCAGGATACAATTTCTGCCATGATTCTGGTTCTGACACATCACCTTTGTTATTAAAAAGAACCATGACAAACATACTATTACTATAATTCTTGCATGCCAAATTTATACGCAATCATGTCTTTCCACAGCACTTGACAGGCAGACAGCTGCTTGTCCTTGGCACACGATGTCCTTGTCTAGTTTTTATTCAATATTTCTCAGCTACCCCTTAAGCCCAAGTTTATCTACAGTGTACTTAGAGCACAGAGCTGGACTGGGGCCAGCCACTGTGTAGGTTCAAAATGCAGAGTGGGTGGGAGCAGAACCCTTTGTTTAGTTTAACTGGCTGGTCAGAGCTGCAGTCCTGCTCTCCCTCCCCTTGTCTCGCCTCAGGGAAGGTGGTGCATCAGTTGATGAAGGCAGGGTCTCAGAACAGCTCTTCCCAAAGTTCCATCTCCAGGTAGTGCTCTCTGAATCTGCACCCAGGGTATACAACCCGTTTCTGTTTGGCTCTTGATACTGAAATCTCATTAATATGCTGGTTGGCAGGAGAGAGCTGGGACTGCAGAAAAGTGGGACGGCTCTGTTCTGATTTTCCATTTCACTGGGTAACTGAGGCTGTTTTGATTGTTTGGAAATGTCTAATGAAATTTTTTCACCCTAAGTGAAGGCAAGGAGGAACAGAGAGAAGGATGAATCTGAAACTACCAAGGAGGAAATCATTGGAAGGGAGATTTCTGGGAAGATTGGCAGATTGACAGGACATTCAGTCGAGGTGTTAAAAGGAACAAAAGCTTTTTATTGGCACAACAGGCATGATAGAATAATAAGAGGACAAAGGACTGAACAGGGGGATCAGGAGCAGGGGAGAGTTTGCCAGCGGTGGGTCTGTCCTGTGCTCTGGAGCTGAGAATGAGGAATCCAGATATGAAAGAACAAGAAAGCCCAACACTGAAGTTGAGTTCAGTTAGGAAGATTTCAACAGAATGTGGACATTAAAGGTAAACTGGAGAGAGGTTCAAATGGGAAAGGATTAATTCAGAGAAATTCTCACAGAACAGCTAAAAGATCAATTTCCCAGTTGGTTAAAGGCAGATTTGAGGAAGTCACATGAAGACAAATATAAAGAGAGCAGGTTGGCATCCTGCTGTTAAACAGAAATGATGGTATTTTTCCATTAAAACAACTGTCCTGGTTTAAGTCACTGCTTGTAAATCTCTGTTAGCACTATATGAAGCGGGGGCTCCTTGCTTTATTTCGGAGGTTTAGAATCCCACGCAGCAATTGCCTCCTGCCTCTGACCAAGAGACTCCATTGTAACTCACATTTCTCGGAGCTGGAGGAACCAAGTGTACTTTTCAAGTGGAACTGAAAGTGGAACCAGGAAGTCCAGGGTGACTCTTCCATGAAATCAAGGATTAAATGATCAATAGGTATCGGCACAGCACAGTCAGCTGCTGGTTATAACCCTGAACAGGCAGAAGCTGATGCTGGAGGGGTCACATGGACAGAAAGTTGAATATTGATCAGCATCTGCAGGGGAGAACTCGCTGAGGGGGGCCTTAGCAAGTTAGGAAAGTGTCACAGAATGGTCCTGTTGTGCCTCTCCTCCAGGAGATTGCTGCAGCATATAGAGATGCTCAGAGCTAATTCAGCAGTACTTTATCCCTCAAGCTGCCTCAGGATTTCTCTAAGACTCCTCACTCAGTGGGCAGATCTAATATCTTTACTTCCTAAAATACCTTACCAATGAATAATCCCACTGCAGTCCTGGAGCTCACGTGTGGGTTAACATGCTCCACGACACAAGTGACTGTGCCAGAATTTGGCACTTATTGATTGCTCTGTATCCAAAATTCTTGTTAAAGTAGCAGGACATATCTCTGATTTAATGTACCATAGCTTTTTCCTTGCCCCTGAGACTTGTAAAGACACCAGTTAAGTGTTTCTTACCTTGATTTTATGCTGATTCTCTGCACAGTACCCATCTACACTATGAGGTGGCATCAAGGGCCAGAGCAGAGGCAGACCAGCTTCTTCGGTATTCTCCTTCCTGGACTAATCTATAATGTTGAGTTGTTGGGATGGATGCCAAACCTCTCAATTATGATTTAATTAATTAATGAAGAGGCAAAAGTTTGGGGGGAGAAGAAACTAAGATTTAAAACATGGAGGTTTCAAGTATTTTCACATTAGAGGTATTTTCTGAGGCCACATTCACACTGCCCACCCATGTGTATCAACACAAACCCCAGCCCTTCCCTCCATAGCCAAACCTGCAGTGTGTCCCTCTGAACCCAGCATTGCTCTGTGGGCAGTGCCCTTGGCAGTATTCACAGCATGATGCTTAAGTAGAGTAAGTGTGGCCCAAAGAATTTGAAAGAATATGGTATTAAATGGAATGATCTGTGGTGCAGGAGGTTAAGTTACAGTTTTTATAGGAGGTTACAGTTTTTTATAATTGTGGAACAACTTCAAGAGATTATTAAAAGCTGCAGTCTTCTAAGTCAGAGACACAAAATGCTTGGTTCATGTGCTGCTCCCAAAAGGCCTTCCAGACACCTCCAGCCTTCATCAACAGTCAAACCGAATGTTTCTCTTGTTGTCTTGGTTAAAGTCTTCCATTTGCTTCCTCTGGGACTCTGAAAGGGCCCATCTCTGCATGCCCAGCTCTGCCAAGGCTGGCAGCTGTGGCAGTGCTGCCAACAGCTCCCTGAACCATGGCCCACAGTCCCGGCAGGACGACGGCCGCAGGCTCACATCCAGCTCTGAGAGTTCCTTGAATGCTCCTAAACCTTGGCAGAAAGCAGCCCAGCCTTCGTCAGAGATGTTGTTATTATAACTCAAATCCAGTTTCTGCAATCTGGCTAAATGGCCATCTTGCCTCAGGGATACTGCAAGAGATGACAGACACAAACACAACTAATAAATCCTGGCAACTGCTTTAAAAGCTTCTCAGAAAGGAGAATGGTATTTTAATACCTCATTTCAGCAGTCCAACAGCAAGATTTGACTCCTCAGCAACATAAAACCACTTGCTGCTGATCTCAGAAAGACAGTTTTATAACAGCTGGATAAGTGTGCAACACTTAAACCATGGGCAGTTCAAAAGGAACAAAGTATTGGGTTAAAAGTGTATGGCAACCTGAAAACGTTGGAGTCAGTTGGAAGGAGGTTATATCAAGTGCCAATTATAAGAGGCAGACAGGCTTTACAGGGAGATTTAGAAAGAGGAAAGCAAAACTAGGTAAGGCTGCATGACTACAGCAGCCACCTCTCACTATGGGAGGGCCAAATATACCCTAAACATATGCTTGGCAAAGGAGACCCATCGAGGGTGATGGTTTTTAAAGCAAAAATATTCAGGCTTCACCTCACCAGATTTCACATTCCAGGGCCTTACAGTTGTCACACAGCTATTGCCAATCTCAGACACTCAAACCCCTGAGTCAGGCCCACAGAATCATAAAGATGAGTATAAAATAAGGAAGTTTTTAAAAGGATCCTAGAATTTATTCCTTCATCAGGTCCCTGTTTTCCTGTATTTCTTAGCAGCTGCTAAGAGGTGGGTGAAAACATTTCTGGTTTAGTTCTCCCCCAGTAGTTTGACTCCAGAAAACCACCTAATGGATAGGGAGCTGGTAGTGCCTTTATTCCTGGCTGTCAGCACAGACATTTTCTCTAAAGTACTGAGCCCTAAAACAGCATCCGAGCAAAATAAAACTCCTCAGAGGCAGCTTTAAATATTTGATATAAAAAACACATGGACAAACATATTTCTACATGACACTTTTTTTTTTATTAATGCATAAAACTGCTTAAAGATTCTTTGCATTTTAGCCTTTTCAACTTTTCCACTGGGCATGTCCAGGACATGCAGAAAAATTAAAGCCCTTTCTGGGAAAAATACTCCCGTATTTTCCATGTTTTCATTTGATTTATGCAAAAACGTGCTCAGCCCATGGAACAAGCCCCTTCTGAATTGTGGTCTAAATGCCCTGGCTCCTTGAGTGCTAGTAAATACCATGTTATACGTACTTAGAAGTGCCAAATCTTCAGCCACTAAGTTACAGCTGCTCAGTCTTAACACTTGAATCTCCGTTGCAAGCTTTAGTGCTCCCAAAAGCTGCTTTAGGTTCCCACCAACGCACTTATTCCAAGAAAGGTCTAATATCTCCAGTTCAGGAAGGTGAAGGGCAGCCTCAGCTGAAAAGATTAAGACCAGCAACTTCTGCTTACTAAGAGAAAACAACATGGCCTCAACAGACACCTCACCTGCAATTCACCCGTAAGTAGGATCCCAACAGGCTGACTACTTGTGCTTAGAATGAATTCTTTCATCCCAATAAAAGTCAGCCAAAAGAAAATTAGAAGGGTCTGCCTATAGAATCAGGACACTATGGAGAGGGTTTTTTTGTCTTTTTATTCTTGTTATTGCCTTGTCCTTGTTGCACTGAATTGACTTAATTTAAGAGCTTGCTTTTAAACCATTTTATATCATTTTAAAGGCAGCAATTTTTTTTTGCTGTGAACTTACTATTTAAGATGAAATGCTCTGTATCTTTTGACAGCTCTGATTTCCATGGTGTCAGTCTTACATAATTGTAGTGATATAAACATAGTACTTTTTGTGCAAGGACCTCTGACTACCTTACTGCTTCTGCTGGAGGCAGCCAAGGCTTACTCCAGGTTTAATGTCACTAGTAAACACTACAAAATACAAGTGCACAAGACACAGTGACTGAGAGATCCCTCTGTACTAAGATTTCATGTGCCATATGGAACACCTATCAAAGGCCACTAATCCACAGAGATTTGCAATAAGAAGGCAAAAGAGGCTGAATTTACATATCCTGTGTCAGACTAGACTTTTTTTCACTGCTGTGAAATGTCTTTTCCACCACTGCAGTCATTTCTTCCATTGCCCCATGCTGAACTCTACCCCAGAGTTTCTACTGAAATTTTCACCTGCAGTGAGGTGAAAAACCCTCAGTCAAAACTTTGCCCCACTGAGTGAAGTGTTACACCCAGACTATGATTACAGCATAACATAAAATCATGTTTATCTTTTTTCCCCAAAATTAAGGAGTATATAAAGGTTCACTATCAGACAAAGGACTAGGAGAACTTCATACCCCCAGGTATAGTAGGGGAAGTCATACAATTGTCTTCCCTTGCAATCTGGTCTCACAAAAAAAGCACTGGTTTCATCACAGGTTTTCATTCAGGACCAGTGGTGTAATGTAACCATGATCCTTGGAGTTCAGCCAGAGGAGAAGGGAATGCTTTGTCCTGTAGGGATACCCAGAGAATGGGCACACTTTAAAGAAACACTCCTACCTAGTGATGAAAGGGACTCTTCACATAAGCCACAATTGCTGATGGTCACAGATCTCAGCTTCGGTAAAAACCTGAGCCTGCCCAGAAGAGGATCAGATGAGAGTCCCACATTTTTATTCGAGGATAAATTCAGCTCTTGAAGACTGGAGAGTAAAGGTATCACCTGGGCTACAAAAACATGAAATATTTATTAGAGAGTCACTGATCCATAACAAATGTGTAGTTGTATATTTGACTGACATAATTTCTTTTCTTTATAAATCAATCCAAAAGTCAAGGCCAAGTTTTTACACTCAAGTTCATGACGAGTAATGTCTTAGACTGTAAATAGCCTTGTCATTTTCAGCAAAACAGTTTCAGAAATTAAGTATTCCATACTGTATGGAAGTTTGTCAGAACATGGCTTCCTGGAAATTTTCTAGGTAAAGTAGAGAGTTTCCAAATGTCTTCATTGCTAACTGAAATTTCTTTGTCTTAATGTTATTATTCTCTATTATTCATTAAATTAAAACGAAATCATGATTGATATTACTAATACTGAATATTTCCTAAAGCTTCATCATCATAATCAAGTCTTCAAGTTATTTTCTTTGTCATGGAAAATAGGATGTGAGCAACATAGACTTTGAGTCATGGGATTTTTTGTTGTTAAGAGCAAAAACAAAGTTATGATAACAGAGAGAGAAAAATAAACTGTCTCACAAATTGATTAGGAAATGCTTTTTTCTTCGTAGTAGTTTTTTTACTTGCATCAGTTCAGCCTGGAGAAAGCACACAGCAGCAGCAATGCAAGACCTCCTAAAATCACTCCCTACTCGGTGTGCAGCTCACCAAGAGAGTTTAGGCAGTTATATTTCCATGCACATACACACCTTGGATCCATCCAACTTATACTATGGGGGAACTGTCCCTGGATATCTCCTAAATCACTGTTTATCAAAAAAAAAGAGTGCTTGGTGGCAGTTCCACATTCCCATTGTGGGTCTGAATCATGTGGGCAGATTCAGGTCCTTAGTTCCACATGGGACCAGACACTCTGCGATTTCCTTTGGTTCAGCAAAAAACCCCATTCCATACTGATCAAGAAAGCTCTCCCCCACACTGCACTTTCAGAGGTGCCTAATGAAAAAAGTACTGAGATCATCTCTTCTGCCAGGCAGAATCTTTTATGTCTTTGAGATATTTTCAGAAGGCAAAACAGAGATCCTTAATGGATTTCCTCAACATGTTCTTACACAAAACGGTCATGTCCTCTTCTGTGACACAGCACTGGTGAAGATCAAGGACTTCCAGATTTTTCAAGCTGGCCAAATGAGCTGTTGAGGCTTTAAAGCCACCACCAATCTCTCTGTTACACGAGATGTTTAATTTCCTTAGCTCTGCAAGGTGCTGTAAAGCAGTGTCTGAAATGGGAAAGGGAACAGGCTGGTCACTGGCTGCCACAACAGCCCAGGTCAGGGCTTTGGCATTTATTTACTTCAACGTCAAAGTTTGCACAAGGTATTGCAGGCAAAGCTCCTGGGCTAAGCTTCAGTGTATAATCACAGCAGACACAGTAATACAGCAAAGCCTCCCTGACCATGCAGCTCCATTCTTCTCTGGGACAGCAGGTGAAGGTGAGGCCAGCTCATCCCCCAGATCCAGTCAATCCTCAGCCTTTAGCAGAAATTACTGCTGGATGTGCTAATTAATGCCAGTTATTTTGCCACATCCACTAGGAAGAGACACAGATAATGATCCCATTTCATGTGGCTTCACTGGACAGTCTGAGTGATAATGGTGAATTTGGATTTCCTTTGGAGAGTAGGATTAACTTGCTAAAAGTTACCTGGCCTGTGTCCTTCTCTATGTTCTGTCTGGGGAAAGAGGAAGCAGATCCAGGGAGCCACAGCCCTGAGATGTGTCTCAGATAAATGGTGTGGAGGGTGACTCTCCCTACTGACTTTCACAGGCTTGAGCTCAGGGCAGATAAATTCAACTCCTGCTGAAAGGCCCTGTAGTCTTTTATCAGTCCTCAAACAGCAAATAATGATTGCCCATTAATACTGCCAAACCATCAGCAAAATCCCACCTCATTGCCTTTCTCAAATGGTTTTCAGATGTACAGTTTATTCAGAATGAAAGTCTTCAGAACATAAAGTCTAACCTAAGCCCTGGAGGCTGTCTTGCTTTAATCCACACATGTGCAAGTTTAACTCTTTCAAGCCTGGCACATTTTTCAGATTCTGAGCAATAACCTTCATGCTGCAGCCAATGCTTTTGTTGATAGAGAGATCTAATACTTCAAGGTTTGGGATCATGTTTAGAATTTCAGCTGGAAAAAAAAAAAGAAAAGAAAACTAGAATTGGTAATTGTCTGGAATACATACAGATGAACTCTAGAGAAATACAGCACCATGATAAACAGGAAGAGGTGGCCTGGGTTTGCCTGTAAGTGTGGTTTAGACTTGCTAAGTTCCTGTTCTACCTAAACAACACATTAAAATAAAAATTGGATAGGAATCAAGAAAATCTCTGAAAAACATTTATAAAAATAAAAGTGAAAAAATACAAGGACTGTTAGAAAAATACAGGGGAATAAAAGGCAGAAGTACAAAGAGGAAGAAAATTTTCTAATGTAAATATATAGGAATGTTACATATGGGGCTCCTCCTGCAGTGTAGATGAGAGCCATGGGGCTTCTTTTTACTGAACAAACACCTTTTAAAACACACAAGATAAAAAGACCACACAGGATTAAGCTGCTATGGTGAGAGGACAGAAGGGAAGGGTGGTCAGTGGCTGCCAACCCAGCCTAGATTCCCAATCCTCAGACCTTCTTTCCAATCCCATGGCTAATTACATATTCAGCTGCCTAATTTTAAGCAATCAGTGTTGGAAATTCTGGCACACATTTTTTGCTAAAGGCCTCAAAGGACCCAGAAACCCTGGGCCACTGTAGCAGCCAGGCTGTGGTTTAGATCTTCTCAACCCTCCCTCATATGATTACAGAGAACAACTTTCTTCTTTGGAAGAAGGTGCATTAAATCCCCACATCATGAATACTGTTATAATGCAGAGCTTGAAATAAACTAACTTTTCACTACTACTGAGCTCAATACAGCCATTATCTAAGCCAAACAAGTTCCATTTTTTGTGAAGCCACTCTCAGTCCAGCTCGATGGACACACATACCAAGGGATTCTCCATCCTTTGCTGTCAGGTTACAGTCTGTAATTTTCAGACATTTTAATTTGCATCCTTCCTGGAGTTTTTTTGTCAGAAGAGGTAGTTTTCCACCTATGTTACTGTTCCATGATAAATCCAGTTCTTCAAGCTGAGAAACCATTTCAAATGCCTCTCCTGCAACAGAAGCTTAGAATGACTCATTCTATGTATCAATTTCAGTGCAAACAAAAATACAGGTTTGAAATACATTAAAGAGGAAGGTTAGCTACTTAATACTCAAATTACTTTATAATGAATGTCTTGCCAGGAAAATTGTTAAAGAAATGAATTATTGCTTCTGCAGCAATGCTGTATAAAATCCCACATTGTCTAAGGAGCAACATAGATCACAAGTCATTGTCACAGTGCACACAGACCTGAAATTTATTCAGGTTCCCAAACCCTCATCAGGCTGTTTGGCCTGTGCTGGGACCAGAAAGTCCAGTCTAGAGGGAAATCAATACAAGTGACAAGTCTGAATTTACCGTCCTGTAGAGTTCTGCTCTGTTTCATTTGGCAAATTTCCAACATCCTCTGTGCTGTGTTCACAGGTCATTTTGGAGGGAATGAAAGAATTCCTCTCATGACTATTTCTAAAATGTGAAAGTTTCATTTCTGACAGGAATTTCTGACTCACTTCATAAGAAACCAAGATGAGCATTACTTTGACTCTAACTTTCCCATGATTTCAAAGCAGACAGAACTGATTTTCATTACGTTCAGAAAAATCAACCTATTCCAGGCATGACACACCTGCCAATCTGAACTGTGTTAGTGTTTATTTGAAATACTAACATCCCACTGTAAAATCCAGCTTCCTAACTTCCTTATTGAGGAGGGAGGCAGAGCATATTTGCATAAACTCATTCCCAAGAAAGATCAATTAACCAGACCATATGCAAATGCAATTTCAAAGTGTCATACACGATTTTTTTATCTCAAGTCCAATAATTGAGAATTATATTCTAACAGTAACATCCTTTCATGTCTGTGTGGTTTTCATAATTAATTTTTCACAAAAGATTTATAATAGAAAAATAATTATTTCCATAAGTGAATATCCATGTTGGAGAGGAAAGGACATGTCTTGATTTTTATTTTTGCATTTATTTTAAATTATTGCCTCAGTGTTGAACATTGAGCAATGCTTTACAGTTGATAAGTGCAGCAAAGCCTGTTTCTGTTTGACATGAGGACCGTAGAACTCCAGACACATTTTCCTCCCAGAAGATAAATAAAGGAATATAACTCCAGGAATGGTTTCCTATCAACTCTCACAGTCAAGCTCTGAGCAATCACATAGAATAGGCTGATATTATGGTTATATTTCAGACGTTGATTTCTAAGCAGGATGTGCTAAGTCCACAAGAGGCCACATTTCTGCAGGGAGATGTGGACAAGGTCACACAACCAGGATTGGCCTAAATACACAAGTTGTTTTCAAAACCACAAGCAAAATCAATGCAAGCTGACTCTTGCTATTCCACGTGTCAAGGGCATCGCATTTTGACTGGAAATTCAAGTCCTGTGATCAATTTTGTGTCTGTCCCAGCAGAAGCTAAACTGAACTGGGAAGGAAACAACATCGAAGAACCTGGCAGAATAAATCAATTGGAAAAATAACCAATAAAACTCAGATGGAAAAAACAAACAAAATCAAAACCCAAAAGTACGAGAAAAGGGTTTGAAACAGAATGAAATACATTTGAAAAAATGTTAGAAAATTAAATACAGATTTCGCACTCAGAAACAGAGCAGTTATTTTCACCAGCTTTTATAGAGATGCTTATTCCCTCCCCAAGAGATTGCATTACTCACTTTTGATCTATAGCCATAGATCTAATTTTATTTCTGAATCTTTCCTGGAAAAGGCTTGGATATGAATGACATAAACAAACCTCAGCTTTATAACTCAGACCCATTTTAGAAATTACCAAATTTTATAATTTTATAATTTCTAATTGATTGTGTTTGTCCTTTTTTAAAATACAAACCATAGATCCACCCCAGACTAAACTTCAGGCCCAGAGGTGACTCCGTGTCAGAACCTGAGTGTGTAACACCACCTTAAAAGCATTTAAATCTCACGCTTTGCAGAAAGCAGGGTGTAGGCACTCCAAGCAAAGAAGTAAGCAGAGAAATAAGCTTCTCCCAAACTTGAAAAACACCAAGTCATAAAGCTCTGAGGCAGTACTTCTGGTTTTAAGTCTCTCCCAGAAAGACCATCAAGGTTTTCATGATGAGCACTCACCAGTCCTGCAGCTCCAAGACCTAAGCTGACCCTATTGTGATTGACTCTGCTTCTAGCCACAAAAACACTAATCCAAATTAAAAATGTTCTTTCCTGCAAATAGGACTGAATTCTGTTTTCTTCTGAGTGTGAAAGCTTCACATCCTGAGGGATGAACTCTGAAGAGCTACCTGAAGGTGTAAGGTCACCCGTAAGCCCAAGTTTCTACTGTTTCACAGCAGGAGTTTACTTTGCCCAGTGTGGAAGCAGCAGGAGTAGGATGTAGGAAGAGATGAGATGGATTACATTAGCCCCAAGCTGTCTGGAAGTAAATGTAAATGAAATCCTGTACCTAAGGAGATGACATCCTCAGCTGTCAGCCTGCAGTTGTTAAGTCGGAGGACTTTTAACAGGTTCACATGATGAAGATGGACAGTGAGAGCTTTCAAAGTCCCTCCAACACAACCATTCCAGGCCAGGCTGAGCTCTTCCAGCTCTGGGAGAAATGGCAGTAAAGAAGCTGTAAGGAAAGAAAAGAAAAACTTTTCTGTTTGCATGTTACTGCACACCCTGGATATCAATACATCTTAATACTGAGATGTTTTCTACAACCAATACAGAATAATAAAGCCATGACAAATTGTACCTCACTTTTCTTGTCTGTATCTTGAGTGTAAGGACATTCATCTGCTTCACAGACCTGGATGATTCTTATATTTATATAAAGACATATATTACATAATTTCTATGATTTATTAATTAATATTTCTTAGGAACCTGGGAGTATTAGAAGAAATGTTAATATGGCCTGTATAAAAGAAAGGGAAGGAAAAAGAAGAGAAGGAATAATAGAACAGGCAAATAAAAATTTAAAAAATACACGAAGTGATTAGTTGAATAAAATGTGCATTTACCCAGCTCTGTTACATCTGCTGCATTTAGTGCACAATTATTTAGATCCAGATTCTTGCTGTTGGGTTTCTTTCCCAGTTTCTCCATGAACTGGTTAAGTCTCTGCTCACCAGATGGTGATTCTGCTTCAGAAGTGGGATGTGAAAGTCCATCTAAGCAACAAAGAAATAGGGCCCTGGTTACCTCTGCTAATAAACGCAAGGTGTAAAACCTGCCTGAGGCTGCCAAGTAAAGACATTAGGAAATTAATTAAATCTGTCAATAATCCAGGTTCTATTTTTCATCAATGTGGACCAACAATCTGACTGATATGATCACTATAGATCAAACCACGACAGAGCTCATGCTGCATTTTCATACAACAGCTGTGTAAAGCAGCTCCTGCTTTTCTGGGCTTTGCAAAGAAAAAATTACAGAAAACAGCAATCCCACTCTCAGTAGCTGCCCTCTCATTGTATCCCCAAACTGACCCAAGCCCCTTAGGACAAAGGATGGAGTTCTAAGCTTCACCTTCCAGCTCCTCTTGAAAAATAGTTCCATTTTCTCTGGAGGGAATGTAAAGAGTATTCTTGTGTGTGCAAAATGACAGTCATGAGGGATTCCCATTCCCTTTCCCTCCCCCTGCCCAGTGCCAAGTGATAGCAAACATCTGCTCCTGCTGTCTTCAGGCTGCTTTAACAGGATAGCAGGACAGAGACCCATCTTAAATACAACAAGCCAAGCTACTGCTCAAAGCTTGGCTCTGAAACCAAACAAGATCTGCAACTAATGAGCTGACTTCAGCACAGACTCTCACATTGCAGACCAAGAGAGAATGCACCAAAAAGCTTTACCCTTCCTCAGCAACATGGATCTAACTCCTTGCTTGGCACCTATCAAATCAGAGGGTACATCCTTGATAATGTTCCAATCAGAAGCCAATTCTGGCTAGAGGATAAACTGTAGGCAGCAAATATAGGATTTTGGCTGGCAAGAATACAGCTGATTTTCTATGAAATTAAAATACTTACACATACACATGTATTTAATTATTGTACCAACATTACCTTCTACAGGGAGATCTTGCTTTTCACTCTGATCATGAGCTTCAACATTGTTTATTTCTGTTTCTTCAAATTCCCTTCCATCCTCGCCTTCAGGTTTCCCTAGGTCAAAGCTCTTGAAGAATTGTTTGATGGCTGAAGGCTGCTCTTTCTTTTTTTCAGAAGCACATTTCTTTCCTTGGAACTGTTTTATAACAAAGTCAAATGGGGAACTCTTTGGATTGTCCTCTTCATGCCTATCCTGGCAGTTCTGGTCATCTTTCAGGGGATCAGCAGACAGAATTAGATTTAGTAATGGTTACTCTTGCTTACCTTTATACAGGATGGCAGATGCACTGAGAATTTACCACCACTGCCTCCATCCAACCAGATATCATAGCCATGATACCAGTGTTCAAGAGCAGAGCGCTTACAATTACAAAAAGCTGAGGCACTGTTTAAAGTCTGGCTCTTAATGTGTTGTCACAGCTGTATTCCTTAAAAACTCAAAAATGATACAAACCAAAGTACCTTGATGTACATGCACAGCCACTGAGCTGTAGAGCAATCCTGCTTTCCCTGGCTGTGATTTCCTGCTGCAGAGAAGCATTATTTTAAACAAAGAACATACCTGTCTTTTCCATGGGTACACCTGAGGATCCCTCTCACGCTATTCAGTTTTTACAGCACTTTCAGGGTCTGGGGGATAGGTGAGCCATGACATGCAAACAAAACCTCACTCCTTTCCTTAATAGGAACTTTCCGTGTAGTATCCTCTCACAAGTTTCTGTCTTCATCGGTTTGACAGCAGCAGCTCTGCACAAGTGGTTTGTGGGCTCTTTCCTGATGCCTCTGTTCATCTGTACTCTATCCCAGAGTCTGCCGCTCCTGTGGTTGACGAGTCCATTTAAGTGCTCCGATCATGTTCCAGCATAGATCGCTCTCAAGGCAGAAATCAGGAAGTGGCAGCAAAACCTTCGCTACTGCTCGCAAACCACTGCATGTCCCTGGGACAGCTGTTGTTAGAAGAGGCTGAGTCACCGCAGAGATCAGATTACAAAACTACCTGAAGAAAAGCTCTTTATTTTCCCACCCCTTTTGTCCATACGGGTCAGCAACAGTGCTGGAGGCTGAGCAGAGCCCTTCTGTCAGCTGGATGCTGCACAGCTCAGTAAGAGAAAGGGATTCAGAGAAGCAAGACACTGCTGATCATTTTAGAGCAACAGGAGACACAAGAGGAGAGGTCACGATCATCTTCTGGGCAACACCATGATACAACATTACAGTGCAATCACTGGACACACCTTATACATACCTCAAACTCCAGTACACCTTTTTTTTGAAAGCCTGATTTCCTCGATGGTTTTCTCGATGGTGAACATCACAATTTCTGTCTTAACCATACTCATGGCCGTTTATGCTGAATCTCTTTACCCTTGATAATCTTTTTCAGTCTATGAGGTCTTCCCTTTTGTAGGCTAAACCAGGCAAACCCTTCTTGTCTCCCCTCACGTGGCAAACTCTCAATTTCCTTTAACATTTCCTGCTCACCTTTGTCTGCATCTGGTGCAATGTATTTTATACTTCCTTAAATACAAGGAACCATCCACAGATATGTATACACTAAAGACAGATGCAAACTGGATTGATTGTGGTGGGGAATGATAAAGCTGGTAAACAAAACCAACAATTCCTTTGCAAGCAGCTGAGCAGACACCAGCCTGAGGGCAGGCTTGACTCAGTGTATAAACACACAAAGCATTCAGACAGGGTGGAATGAGGCATAGGGTGCTGCAAGGACCAAATGGGTAAGATGAGGAGAAGAAAATCTTCAGGTGAACATCAGGAAAATTCTCTTGCCCATGAGAGGTACCACACTGGCGAACATTTACAGCAGCTAGAAATGCACAAAACCATTGTGATCAACCATCCTTCTCTGTAGGAAAGCAGGGCACACTTCTATTTCCAAATAGAAAGGATCTCCAAGTTGGTTTAAGGGTTTCCTGGCACCAGGAGTGGCTGTTCTGTCCCAGTTTCTGAAATTAGCATCTCACTACAGACCTGGATCCACATCAGGAGCTTGTGCTAATTCATGTGTCCAGGCATCTCAGCTATGCAGGCAATGGAAAATCCCAGCATTTCTGTTGGTAAAGAACTGAATTTGACAGTTCTTTGCTTGTACTTAACAACAGAGTGACTGGGAATGAAGCAGAGACCAAGCAACCCATGTTTGTGAACATGTTCTAGGCTCTCCTGGCCCACGACTTCTCAATGCCCACTGCAGTTCAATGAGAACATGGAGTGGGAATATTTGATAATCTCTGTCCCATGAAACTGGGGAGATCATTAAGCACCAATTACAGTGGTCAGGCTGGGCTAATTCACATGCTCTGATCTCAGTATTTCAGGTGATGTGCTGCCAATTTAGAAGTTATTTCACCACTTGAGGCTGCTGAATAACAGTGACAATACCCCAGGGCAGCATGACAGCATCCCTGTAATCTGGTGAGAAGCAAAACACAGCAATCTGGTCTCCTCTTCCCAAAAAGCAAACCTTTACCTTTTTTCACATCAGCTATGAGGGAAGAGGTGACAACAGGGTTATCCCCCACAAAAAGCAGGATAATGAGAGTGAGGTGGCTGCACTGGGCTGAAAACATGAGCAGCTCTTTGCAATAGGCCCAGGCAGTGCTGTGAACATGCGATACATCACAACAGCCATGCCCTGTTAGCTGCTCTGTCCATCTCCTCCCTGCCACACTTCTGAACAGGTGTCCTGCTCCTGCCTGGCAGAGCCCTGTGTCTGCTTCCTGCAGTACATCATGGACAGCACAGGGCAGGCTTAGCTTTTGGAGTTTAAAAATAATAGACGCCTTCCCCTTTCTATCCAGTTAAACGGCCTGTGACCATCTGCCGAGTGCTCAGTGTCACACTTGTTTATATCTACTCTTCCCTCTGTCTAGACCGGGGGCAAGGTTAGGAACAGAACCAATTTTGGAACAAAATAGTTTAAGTTGCATCCCACACAGCATCCATCGGGGAGAGATTAATGTGGATTTTTGTACTTTGCCTCATTGTGACTCCTTAATCCGGCATATATTCCAAAGAAATAATGCCATTAGAGGATTAGTGCCACAAGTTCATTTGAAAAAAAGGATTTGCAAACACTGAAATCCTATATTCTATGTGCTTAATCACTGAGTATCATTTTGGGGATTTCCTCTCCCTTTAGGAGTGTCTCTTTCAATGAAACCCAGGCAAATCAGCAATTCTGTTTTGGATGGCCCTTATTATCCACTAAAGGAAAACAAACCCCCAAGCATCTGGTTAAAATAATACGAACTCTAAACACACTGGACTAAACCCATCCCTGCTGTTGTTCAATCAGGGAGGCACTCAGTCCAATATTTATAAAGAAGTAATGATTTGGGATATTTATTTGTCAGGGATTTCTGACAATCTGAGTCCTGCAGCACTTAAGGGTGCTGACCCTTGTTTCCTTCCCTGGGAGTTCCCTTCCCCAGCTTTGCTTCTGCAGGATTCTCTTGCTTGGTCTGATTTGTTGGGGGGCAGTTGCATGGAGCAAGAAATTGGTGGGGCTGGAGAAATGTTTATTGTCCCATGGTTGACTTTGCCAGTTCCAGGTGATGCACTCTTGGGCCATGCTGACTCAGAACACACATACCAGGAACAGGGAAGGGAAGGGAAGGGAAGGGAAGGGAAGGGAAGGGAAGGGAAGGGAAGGGAAGGGAAGGGAAGGGAAGGGAAGGGAAGGGAAGGGAACTCTCTTCATCCTCTCTCTCCTGCTCCATCCCTTCCATTCATCTTCTGACTCTGACCCCTCAGAACTGAGGCAGGAGAATTCAGCCTTGCCCACACAGCTGGGAATCCCTTCCTGATGCTGTATTTCTTGTGTCAAACATCTATGTCACCCACTAATTTGAAGCTGACTTTCTTTATACCCAGGCAATCCACAGAGCAGCAGGGTTTGGCTTTAGGGTCAGACAAAATCCTTCAGAAGAGACTGCACACACAATGGGCTGGAAGGACCCTTCCCCAGAGAATGCCTGCCTGACCTGAAGGGGCTGCACACTTGGCAGGACAAGGCCAGGTTCAAGGCCAGGTTGGATGGGTCTTGGAGCAACCTGGGAGAGTAGAAGGTGTCCCTGCCCATGGCAGGGGGGTGGAACTGAATGAGCTTTAAAATCCTTTTGAAACCAAACCATCCTGGGACTCTATGACAGTCTTGCAAGGGCATGTGCTGGATGAACTGGTTGTGTGCAGAGGTCTGTGACAGCCCCTGTTGTCACTGATTTATTGTTGTTCTAAGAATTCCAACCTTTGCATATTCCAGCATGAGCAGCTAAACACTGTAGAATTCTAAATTATATTCTTATTTTCAAAGTCAGAATTTACATTATATACTATTAAATAGTAGTGACAATAAGTAGATTTTTTCAACTGAATCATGTTGAATATGCATTTTGAATTCCATAAAAAGCAAGACTTCTAGATCTATTGCAGCAAAAGTATATTTATACACACAATGCAGATACTTTTGACACTCACATATCAAGTTACTCTCTTTTTAATGGAACTACACAAATGCAAACTTAACTTTCAGACTCCATTACAATATACTAGACTGATAGAGAAGATTTTCAGTCTGGAAAATTCTTTTTGGTTGAACTTCTGCCAGGATTAATCCCCTTTCAGTTAATCATTTACATGAATGGGCAATCTGCAGAGTTCATGCAAGGCCTGCAAACTATATTAATTACTAGAAACCTAATTACAAATCAACAGAGTCACAGGATCAGTGTTACCTCCATACGGTACCATCTGGTACAATGGGGCTGTATAGTTCAGCAAAACTCCCCCTTCCATTCAAACTGAACGTGTGTTGCCAGAGAGAGCAAATTTGTGCAGATATAGGAGCTGGTTATTAAATATTTTTAGAGTCATCCTAAATGACAGCATCCAACCCCTGTATTCTAGCTGCTGTTTCAAAAGTTACTTCAAAAAAGAGTATTTTTTTAACACTTTTCTTTTTGAAAAGATATCCATAAATACCATAAATCCATACAAAAGGTAATGAAAAAAAATCACTAAACAAGCAAATACGAAAACACGTCTGCCCTATAATGCCTTCATTAAAGGTACTGTGTGCATTGTCATTTTCTTCACTAATTACTACTCTAATTTAAAAGCTATGTTCAGAAATTCCATAAATGACAGGAAGATGGCACAGTGAAGCTTCCATTAAAATTTAATTTTACCAATACATTTGCTCTTTCAGCATGTGGCCAGTTTGAAAGTTTTGACCAAAACCTATCAGTCTTGTTTCACACCATGTTAACCAAACAAAAATACAGGTTTTTGAAACCTGAGCTTGTATGGTTTTAAATCCAGACCTTCTAAACCATTTTGATCCAAGGTCACATAAAACCCAGTATTCTTTCCACAAATAATGTTTGGCCAATTGACTTTTCAGAGGAATTCAAAGGAAGTTTCAAGGGTTAGCCACATTTCATCCCTGAGGTTCACACATTGGCTTTTGGAATTGAGATCAGCCACACTAAAAATTGAGTAGCTTCAGTTTTGCCCAAAGTTTGGCTCCAGTTCTGCCTGATTAATTTCCAGATTTCCATTGGGAATGAGAGAGCAGTGTAATCCACCTAGTCTCTCCAAATTCTTTCAAGAGCTGTAGTAAATGTAATGCTTTTACACTGAACAACCAATTGTGTTGCACCCTGTTCCCTTTGCAGTGAGTGTCTGCTGATGTGTCAGTGTGAACTGAACACAGGAAAACATCAAAGGTGGGCACTTTTCAGTGTCCTGCAACTCAGAAAGGAGCAAAAGCACCTACCCTGCAACCAAGGGATTGGGAAAATAATTAACTCCCAAGGAGTGTTCCAGCTTGAAGGACATTCTGTGCAGCCAGTCCATTACAGGGACTCTGACACGCAGGTTTGACTGTTCCATTCTCTGGTTGTTTTTCGATTTCTTGTAGACCAAGACCCCATTTCTAAGGCAGAGTGCCACTGTAAAGTCTGGTGTTTGTTTCTAATCCCAGGATTCTGGGACACAGCTTCTGTTCAAGTTCATTCTTGCAGTTCCCACCCTACTGGTCCCAGACTTCCTAACCCATCCATCAGACCACCTCCTCTTTACTTTGCTTGTGGCAACTGTGCTCTTCTAGATTAGAACTTTCTGGGGGAAACGTGGAAGGAAGTGAGGTTTAGCTAAAGAATCAGATATATCTGAACACAGATTTCATGTTGGAGAAAGACAGGCTGACCTGTGATAAATAAGCCATTTATCACATTCTATATCAGTTCATTTCATGATATATCTCCATTAAAGTGGAGATTAGTAGATTTTTATCTTGCTCCAGTAAACTTGATAAGAAGAAAAAGGGATTATCACTCTTTCACAGATTTCTCACTTAGGACAGGCAGTGTTTAGAAACAATGGATTAAAACCTGCTTAGGCAGGTTCTCTACTTCTACAAATCCATTCCAGCACTGCATTTTGTAACCAACATAATTATTTAAATCGTAGTAAAATTGTCAAATACAATTTTCACCTTCCATTTCTGGAGACCATAAATCCCATCAGCTGAGCTATATCTGCCATCAATTTTGTCAAAAGGGAACAAAGAAAGTTCTGACCCAAATCAATGTTGCTAAAATGTTTAGTCACAATGGTAAGACTGTATCTACCTTAGTGCATGGAGCTGATTGCACACTGAAAACCCACCCTGATACTTCAGAAATTGGGAAAGATGGGAAGTAGTTGACATTTCTTTGGAAATTAATGAGAGAATATCCTTGTTCTTAATTCAGTTTTAGAATAGCACCCAAACTGCCCAGAACCCTTCATTAATTTGTTCTGTTCATAGCTCATTTCCTACACTCCTCTCTCCCCCTCCTTTGGTGCTCTGCTGTTTTTCCTGAGGTGAAGACACCCAGCAGGAGCAGGAATGCTGAGGGACACACAGAGCACTGTGTGATACAGAAATGCACTCTTGCCTGATACCTGCAACATCCAGCCAGGAACAACCTGCTGTTCTCTGGAGAGGGACCACTGAAGCATCTCTGTGAACTGCTTGTCAGTTCACTACGGCACACAGCAATCCTGCTTCTGTGCCAGAAACCAGGGGCTATTTGCCAGAGATCTTGCAAAGCAACGTCTCTCTCTCCAAACTTCCCTCATTAGGTAAAACAGGAAAAAATAAATATATATCTTTATTGTATTGCTGGGTTTGTTTCTACCTCAGGAAGTAATTTTTCCTGGTAATGAACTTTTTGTGGGCTTCCTGAAACGTGATTTGCACAGACTAAAACATCTGATGAAAAACAGATGCTGATGCAAGGTTTTACTTTTATTTATTTGGGCAACCCCACATTTTACACAGCATTTGCTTCAGCCTCATCCAGACGATCTTGAAAAAATCCCAGTAAAAGAACTTTTTTCAAGACTGTATCTACTCATTACATTTCAAGGCACAGTTTTTTATAGGCAACTACAGATTGAGTGGACTGAACACAAGGTGAAAATTATCTTTAAGCCAAGAATGCTCCTTTGCTTCCTTATTTGCCTGTACCTGTGAAGATTTGGACAACCACATGAAAATTATTCTCAGTTTATTTTAACTGGTCTCTAATAATTTAATTTCTTTAAGGAAGACCTAGAATTATTTTTAAAACCCAGTAGTGGATTTTTAAACTAATATTTCTGGGTGTGATTTTCTTCTGTGTAAATAAGGTCCAGGCAGCAACAAAATAGCCACGATGGGATTTACAATAAAAATATTTAGAATCACAGGCACTTACGAAAATTAAAATAATTGCACATTGAAAACTATATGTTTTTTGTTCTAGAAAATAATTTGTTTTCTGTGAGGTTGTGCAGAAGTAGAGCAGAATTACACCCCTTTGCTGATGATAACACTTCCCTGAGTGGTTTTCAATACCAATAAGCCCATTTGCCCTGGGTTGAGGCACTGTATTAATGTTTGAGAGAGAACAAGGGGAAATTTTTTGTTTTTGCAGTGAACACCTGATTAATTTTAGGCAGGTGATTAAGGATTAACAAACATCAAGCCTGATATCCCATCAGCTGACACAGATATTGGAAGAAACTAAGCACTGGCTGACATTTCCAAACTTGCAATTTCTAGGCATTGGTTCTGAGAGCCAACTCATGGCCAGTGAGAATTAAAGAGTAAATTGCCGGCTTGAGCAGTATAACCAACTGATCCCTGTGTTAGCCTCACAATATGCTTAACAGGATTTCCACCTTGCAGCTCCCCCCAATCCCATCGGATACACAGCTCTGGGATATCACACTTCTGGGGTAACGCCTTGCCAAGCCAGAAGTACATCCTTTCTAAAAATCAGTATAAATAGGTAACACACCAGGGAAGAGCCAAGCAATTCCAACCCTTGTCTTGTATTTCTTGTTGGAACAGGAAGATTTTAAGTGAATGCATCAAGCATCTTAAAAGCTAACAACGGCTTAGCAGGTTAAATGTGAAATAGGTTTATCAGCTCAGTGTAGTGCTCTTCGTGTAATTATGTTTTTACAGCCTGGTTAGGGGGTGGTATTGGAGAAGAGCTTGTGATGTCAGAGTGGGGAGGGCTTAGGAGCAGGGATGAGAGCTAATCAAGACAAGTTCAGTTCGTATTTAAAGTAAAGTCAGCGTTAGTTAAGGCAGTTTTTGACACATTAATCTTGATGTGTTTTAAAAGCTGCCAAACACATTCCTGAGGCAGCCTGGAAGGAAGACTCATAGAGAAGGGACTCTTGGATGTTCATGGTGGCTCCATTGCACCCAAAACTAAGGTCTGCACAATAGATGTAAGTACACATGAAATAAAAAGTGCTGTTTTTTAATGTAAATGGTGATGAAACACCTGTTAAGTAATACCAAAAGGTGTGTGATTTTTCAGATTAAATAGAAAAGACTTGTCTCACAGCAGAAACAGAGCAGGTCAAAGGAAACTTGTTTGTGGTGACTTTATATAAGAGCAGCACTTGAGTGCACAGAGTAAAGTCAGGAATAGGCAGGGTGATGTAGAAAAAGTAAAGTATGTGATTATTCTGATTTCTCAGCAATCTGCTATAGGTATTCTTATGGGCAAATAATTCTGCATATTCAGGTGCAAATGCTGTATTTCTTATTACGTAATGTGATCATTTTAGAAATATTTAAAGATCTGTTTTGAAAACAGAGGATTTTACTTCAGGAAGGCTTGTCAGTATTTTTCTAGAAGACCTTGGATTCAGATTGCGTTGCTTGTTATATATGCACAAGAATTTCCCTGTCTCGTCTACCCATTATAAAATATTCTTATATTTTGTAATGGGTATATAGTATATATATAGTAGTTGTTAACATATATATCTTAATCTTTGTGCTAATTTATCTTTTAAGGTACCACAGGAAAATCTCAATATTTTATAGTTATTTCCTGGCACAGTGGATTTTCCAAATCAGCATGCAATCAGAATTAATCAAGGCCATCCTTATGCAGATGTATTTGGCTGCTTTAGTCTGATATCCCCACATTAGGGTTACCCAGTGAAAATTTTACTTAAATGTGTACAGCCATCATAACAAACCCCAGTGCTGGCAGCTTTGTGGGACACCAGTGTACACAGTGGGATAAATTTTTTTAAAATAATATCATAATGTAAGGAGGGTTCCTTACATTTTGTTATTATCTGAATATGTGGGCAGAATGAGCTGTAGACTGAGAAAAGTTTGGGCACTATTATCATGTCTTTGGAGTGAAAAATCCACGTTCCTTAGTTAGAGAACACATGAATTTCCACACCTCTACAGTGCAGCAGAGATGCAGAAAGAGAGGGAAGCAATCCTAACTCCAGTAATTCTCTCATGGTCAGATACTTTAAACTGGACTTGAAAACATTCAGTCTGTTTGAGATGCTGATTTCTGAGCCTGTTCACAGGGGCAGGTGTGCAATTTCACATGCTAATCTCACAAAGGAAGAAGTTTGTATTAAAACCTGAGACTTCATACATGAATTTGGATAATAATGGTGGGTTTAGTATCTGACATCTGTGATATATATATATATACATTTTAACAGACCGGCAAATATTTTTAAGATGTGTGTATGTGCTGTATTTTGCTTTGTAATAAAGGAAGCTGACCTGAAATGATTAATGGTGGAAACCCACATCATCTTGATATACCTTAGTGGTGGAAGATTCATCAAACATAGGATTTTGGAAAATCTGAGGGATACTGCTGCAGTATTTAATATCCTGTCTGAAAAGGGCACGTACCAAGGATTCAGTACAAATTTTCTAGATTCAAACTCTTAGCCAGTTAAGTTAGAGAGTTGCTAATTCAAAAAAGTTTTAAATAGCCTACCTAAAATTAGTTTCTCTTTCCACTACTTGGTTACTTTTGGCACTGGAAGAGTTGTCATTTGCACTAATATTTCATGGAAAAGAGAGACACAAATCCCACTAAAATTCAAATGCATTTCATCTGGAAGTACTAGCCTGGCCCTCCAATGAGCAGAAAGCTTTCAGTCCCATGGTTTGCATTTCCAGTATTCAAAAATAAAATTAAAAAGCAACATCTTTTTTTTAACACTTTAAAAGTTATAATTATCAAAAAGTAAAAAATACAGAGTTTAGTTTCCTTTTAGCTGATCCCATTTTTTGCCATATTTTGCAATCTCTAGGCTTCTGAGAGTCAAAGAAAGAGGATCATATTTCAAGTGTCACCCCTAATTATGAAATAAATTCACAAGGAAAACAAATGACATCATGCTTTTATCTCTATTACTGATGTAATAGAAAGACCCATCCCTTGTAAACATCATCTTCCTGTGCCAGTTTGCCAGGACCCAGGGTGGGTGTACAGTGTTCTGTGTGTGCATTCACACACTTTCTCCACTATTTTCATTAGTTCTAGCTTAGTTCTTGTACTAAGTTTTTTAACAGGAGTAGTTAAAGCCCTCAGAGTGATCCCAAAGTCACCTTTGGGTGCTGCCAAAAACACAAATCTCAGCCCTGTGGCTGTGCAGAGCCCAGTCCCATGGTCAGAGCACCAAGCTGGGAGCTGCCCAGCACAGTTCCCACCTCAGCTGCTGACTGTCCTGGATCTCTGTGCCTCCAAAGCCACATCAAACAGCAGGAATTCAGCTCCTTTTCCCCCCACCATCTGCCTCTCTCACCTCGTAGGCTTTGCAGGCCCTCGCTGTGTGTTTGTGCTCAGCACAGAGCATCTCCACCTCTGGGTTTAGCCCCTATCTCAGGCTGAGTGCTGCCTCAGTGGCACACAGGAATAAGTCTCCCCTTGCCCGCAGCCATTCCGAGGGGAACAAGATGAGCTCCTTTTATGAACCCAGCTTAGTTCCTGAAGGATTGAGTTTGCCACCACTAAGCTTTGACTACTTGCTGAGAGCAGCGTGTTTAAAAATCAGAGTGATTTACTGCCCACAATTTTACCAATCAGCTGGCTCAAGAACAGGGAGATCCGTGTCTCCCCATCAGTGTGAAGGCATGCAAATCAAACTCTGCTGGCTGACACACACAGTATAAATATAGTTATTTGCCTTTCTTTAGGGAATGTATCGTTCTCAATCCAGTTTTAGGATTACATTCTAATCTCAGTCTCTGAGCAGTCTGTGCCCACGTATCTAGGATTAGAATTTAGCCCCACAGCCTCTCCAATGGCACCTCACTCCAATTAAGAAGACATATTTCATGCTCCTGTATGACATAATGCTAGCATAATTGCTTTTTTCCTTTCCAAATGTTGTTTTGCTGACTGTGGATTCTGGAATAATTACAATCTCTAATTTTATGACTCTTAGCATAGATTCAGAGCAAGAACCCTTGATCCTACAACTAATCACATTAAGACCATTAATAATATTGGAATATTTCTCTGTTTTTTAAAACAGCACCTGATTTCTCGAGCAATCAGGTGAGCTTTTTCTAAAAGGGAAGCCAATGGAAAAGCAAGTGAGATTATGTATGTCTTCATTCATATGTCTCACTCATAAGCATGAATATATGTTCGTATCATATGTTTGACTGATTTAGCTGACACAAATTTGCCTGAGCATTTTAAACAACACTCAGCTTCTTCCAAACAGTCTGTGGAGCCACTGCTGAAGTACACTAAACATGGACTTTAAAAAATGCTAATTCCATGTGTTTGATGTAAATAAAAGCAGTATTAGTTAATGAAATCTCAAGGTATATAACTAAAAAACCAAGTCTTCCAACAAATCTATATTATATATAAGACTAAACTGTATTTTATCAATGCAATTGATAACATCAACACTTAGACTGCTTATAGACATTTTAAAACTGTTGCATGATTAGGTTTGCAAATGTTTGTGGTTCATGAAGTTCGTGTCTTGCCACTTCTCATCTAATAAATTGAGACAGAATTAGTCCTGGGTGAGTGGTTCTGCCTGCTGCCAAGAAGGGTTTGCTAAGGGTAAGACTCTAAAGGTGGAGATTAACTTGTCTTCATCCCTGTAATGTGCTGTACAGCCAGGATTTGTGCAATAGGATCAGAGCAGAGCCATATATGAATCTCACGCTGGACAGCTGGTGTGTATGAATTTATATGAACCCTGATGCCAGATTTTGAGCTACTCTCAAATCCCAGCTAATAAATGTATCAGAAGTGTACTTTCCCTGTTCTCCACAGATCCTCCTCCACTGGTGGGGTTTCTAACATGTGAGTTGTTATGAAAACAGTATGAACCTAAAGTACCCTAAATTTGACCTGCAGGTCAGAGCCCCAGCTAAGTAACAGATAAAGGTGTTTTTCCAAATGGAATAACGTGGATTAGTCAAGTTTAGTACCTCCTCCTGACACAGAGTTACAAACAAGTCTTTATATTAGGTTATTATGCTATTTATCTCACCTGATCACTTCAATGCTTCTCTAACAGGAAATTCAGGGAAATAAATAAGTAATTTAATACAGATAACAGATACATACAAAACATGTCCTTTAAACTAAGTTTCAACCATAACTGATATTTTGCCATTCATCTTGGAGAAAGAGATTAGAATTCTGGTGGAAACAACATCTCAACTTTATATCACAAATACCAGAGTCATTTTTACATATCTGAGAAGAAATCCAAGATAAGTTAGATAGGATTGATAGGCACACCAATAGAAAAACCAGAATGATTTAATGAAGCAACTCCAGTGAAAACCTCATTAAGGAATCAAACCCTCCTTTTGGCTCATGATGATTCAAAAACTGGGTCAGTGGAAGCAGTAAGCTACAGCTTTAGTAGAGGAAGTTGCCAAAGAACTTTTAAATAATATTATACAATGAGTTTTTCAATACTATATCTATTTCATGTGAAACCAAAAGACCACACTGACTACCTTTGCAAGGATAAGTTGTTTACCTGATGCACACTTTCTGAAATGGTGGTCTATGAATCTTGGTCATCTGGTGGATAATAATTATCAGTAAATATGGATCACTTTGCTCTGGATACTGCTGTATATTCTGTACCCTACATTCAGGGAAAATACCAACATTTAAAAGAAAACCACATATTAAAAATGAAGTTTTAAAGAAAGCTCTTACATAGTTTCTGCTTTCTGAAAGGAGGCAGTGTGAGACTGCCTGTCAACAGCCACTGTATCACCCTTCACATCCAACTCAAAATCCTGACTTATTTTGGGAACTGCACAGACTACACCAGTGATACTGGTGCTACTGGTTTCTAACCACTTACTGCTGCTTGATTTTGGATACATGTCTGTCAGAACAGGCAGGGTATATGGGATCCCACATGAGGGATTTGGGCCAGAACAGATGGCTCTTTTCCCACTAGGTTTTCCATGGTTCTACAATTTAAAGTTGCATCATATAATTTTAGCCATCAGTGTGATTTTTAGGGGGAAGTGTAGAAGTTCTAGGAAGGCCTGATGAAGAAAGTGTCTTTCTTCACAGGGACATTCACAACTGTGATTTAAACAGGACACTGACACATTCTAGCAGTTCCTAAAAAGCAGAAGTGGTGCAACTTGTCAGTCATCTGACAGGCAAAAATTTGTCAGCATTAAAACTTGCTATTAATTTTATTTTTTCCCTGATTTACTAGAACAAAAAGGTTAAAACCTCCTGGGTCTTTTTTTCATTACGTCTATCTGACCTCTGATGGTTTCTTTGCATCTTCATGTCACAGAATCACAGAACAGTTTGGGATGGGAGGGTCCATCTAGTCCAATGCCTCTGCAATAAGCACTGACATCTTCAGGTAGACAAGGTTTCTCTAGTCATGTTCACCAGACAAAGGCCAAAGGCCAGGCTGTAAGAAGGGCAGCACAAAATTTAAAATTTCAGTTTGTTTTGCAGAGTATTCAGTACAAAGTCTTTGTCCAAGGAAGAAAAACACCTTAGTGGCTCACTGAACAATATGGTATGGCAAATACCATCATCCCAGTTATCACCTATTTTTTGAGCTGCTGAAAAGTTTAGTCCAGCACTAAATCGCTTTAGTACTGAGCTTTAAAATGCTTTAGCAGCTCAGAAGCACTTTGGCAGCTCAAATGCTCTTCATGAGGCACCCAGCATCCTAAATCGCTTTAAGTCTGAAGTATCCTAAAAAAAAAAGGCAAATGGAAACATGTCCAGCAGCACATGTTCAGATACATATGTCAAGAACAAAGGCCATGGTGCTGGTCTGGGATTTGACAGACTTATCTGCTGCCAGGAACACCTGAACCTTTGCCAACACAGAATTCAACATCTACGCTTACAAATGTAAAGCACTTTTTATTTTGAGGAAACACCAGTGGTATGGTCCAAGTTCAGCCTCTACATTCATTGTAAATGGCTGACTGGAAAACTAATTTTGAGATTAAGTATTTACCAAAGAAATGGTAAATTCCTGAGGCACGTGAATTAGACTGATGTCTATCACTTAAATGATTTTAAACTGATCAATAGATCAAAGGCAATAAAAGAAATTATAATGATAAATCTAATTTATAAATGGCTTGGGTAACAAAACACAAAACTTGGCTTTTATCTCATTTTTGGATAATGAACAGTGCTCCTGTCCGCATTTCCCTCACTGTTACCTCTACCAAATGTTCATTGACTCCTGGAGCTGTAATTCTCTATCCACAAAATGAGAACACTTCAGCATTACATTTTCCTTCTTTTAGAAGGCAGAAAGAATCCATTTCATTAAAGCTAAATTCAATTCCTTACTTAAAAATATTTTAAAATCTAATCATTTACTGTGTGAGTCTAGTGTGAGATCAATGTACAGATGCTCCTGTTGCTGACTTTGGAGCCAGCCTGCTCCCTTTGCCAACTCCTCAACTCAATGCATTCCATACAGGATTGCTTTTTAACACCCAGACTCTAGGTTACAGGACTTGTTTCCTTTATAATCATTAATTTTATTTTAATTAATTTATTTATATTAATTTGTAATGAATCTGAGTCTTACTGGTTTTATCACTGTTTCCATCACAAAGCATGTTCTTTTACCTATTTTACTTCATTTGGCAGCCTTAAGGGGCTGATGTAATTTGGAACAGATAATTTCTACTATTTCTTTCCATCATCTTCACTTATTTTACAGTAGACAGAGCTACAAACTATTACAATTCTGAAATTAAACCAAAAACACCTGCTTTCCTAAGCATGAGCACATCACTGCTCTTGAACACACCAGGGGCTGAAGGTAAAGGCTTGGGTTTAATGACATCCTTTTGAGCAGCTGCTATTTTCCAACATCCTGATTTTCTTTGCATTGTAGGATCCAAGGACATGGAACAACTCAGCATAAGTAAGGGCAACACTTGCATTGTCTGAAAACTGGAAGTTTCTATATGGAAAGCACTACAACCCATGAGCACTGAAGTGTCCAGCTGTGACTGGCGGGACCACCTGCTTATCTGGGAAACAACCTGCATAACCTGCTCTGTTCTCATTGTTGAACGTCTTACTCCTCTCTTTGGTGCTGCTGCTTCAGTTCTTTCCCTCAGCAGAGCTGTAGCTGTCTCCCTGCAGCATGACTCCCCGGGAGCACATGAGGAAGATGTCCATCCTGGGGGAGCAGGGGACACTGGAGGAAAAGCACCTGTACCGGCTGGCGGGCGGCATGGCAGCAGGAGGTGAGCAGCAAGAAACCCCACTGCACACGTGGTTATAGCACTGCTGGTACCTGTACAACCTACCAGAAACAGCCAGCAGCAGGTCTGATGTCTTTAAAAGGTATTTCAAATTTATCTTAGGAGTAACTGCAGAAACATTTTTCTTAAGGTAATTAAAAATTAACACAGAGGGCTCTTGGAATTCAGTATTTGATTAAGAGATGCTGAGCATCTGGGAGACAAGTAAAGGTCACCCAAAACTCAGACCAAAAGCCACAGCTGGACAGTATGATGTTCTGGATCACCACTGTAGGCTCTTTTTTCTAGAGCTGTTTTCTCATGACAATGCAGCTTCCACCTAGTATGATTTTTCTCAAAATGAAACTGTATTAGAAATGAAAACCCTCTCAAGCAGAGAACTTAACATCCATGGCTATCTCCTGTTTCACAGTGTTCTGTAAATTATTATTCATTGTAATTTGTCCTTTGGTCCACTTGACTGAGCACATCTTGTTTGTTTTTACTGCAGTTTGATTGAATAAATCTACATTATTTAAACGAAGTAGTTCAGGTGGCAGTGAAAACATGTTTGTATTTGCTGCTATTTAAAAAAGGTGTGATTTGCACTTGAGAAAACAAAACAAAATACTTTTTACTGGTAAAGTTACACTGCAGCCAGAACCACTTCCTAACTTACCCACTGACAGCAGAACTGTGTGTGCTTTGTGTCAGAACTGCGGCAGAGGCAGGAGATGCTAATGAGGAACCAGCTGATGGCAGTAAACCCGCAGCTGATGGGGCCGGGCCAGCAGAGGATGCAGGCGATCCCCGCCCAGTTTGAGCCGCGTCTGGTAGACAGGTATGGGCACCATCTCTCCGTTCCAGCATTACAGTTAATCGTGATTCTGTGTGTGCTGTCCCTGAGCTTATACAGACCTCTGATTATTCTTAACTAAACAATATCCTCTGCATATCTGCTTTTTTTTCCTCTCCTCTCAGAGATCTGCTACCTTCAGCTGAAATGATGGCCTCAGCTGATCCCAGACAAATCCACATGGCATCCCACCTTGGACCCACAGTCCCACAGCACCCCAACATGCCAAACCTCTTGTCCAACCGTGTCTACCCAGGCCCAGGTAACAAAGCACTCTCTGCATCCTGAAAAGTGGAAGCATGTGGATCAGAAAGCCAACTGCACCTGCTACTTTTCCATAGGTGTTTATTGGTAGTGTCAGTAACAGTTTATTTTATCTTATTTAGAAAAACAGTAAAAGGAGGCAGCCTGTTCACCAGAGCAAAAGGCTACAGCTAAGAAAGAGCTCTTCAACAACACTTTTACACTGCATTTTATTCTTGCTCTTATATGAGCATTGGCTGCTTTATACTGATTGTGTTCTCTAATGATAATACCACATGCCACTTAATTCATGTAGGGAAAATACAAGTCCTTTTTAATAAAGGCTCAAAATTACAGGGCACAGCTCCAAGAGGAAGGCTTGACATCACAACTACGGCACTCATGTCATGCTGCACAAAAATTTGCGTATTACTTCACGCAAAGTGAGCTTAAGATTCTTTCTTTGAGATGAGTGAATGAATTCACAATGTCTCATCAATCTACAAAGAAAAATTTCTGACTTCAGCCTCTTCCCCCTGCCCTTAACATGGATCTCAAATAAGAGATTCCCTCAAGAGGAAATGTAATCTAAAGTTACACAGCCTGCAGGCTGAAAGCAGTCTTGAAGGAGCAGGTTTGCTTTGCTCAACTGATGGCTGTTATTTTCTGAGCAGTTACATGTACTTCAAAGGCATAAATCACCAAATAAATCCACCCTGCTGTCTCCTTCCTTTGTGGTTAATGGCAAGGTATCCCTAACCACAGATCTGATCCTGAAAACACCTGATGCTGGACTTCATGTTCTTTCTACATATTCCCACCAAAACAATGACAACAAATAGGATTTAACTTGAAAACCTATCACCTTCCTGGTGAAGCCCACAGTTGAAGACTTATAAAGCTTTTTAAAGTGTCTCTGCATTGCTTTGGGGGTTGTTCATTTTCATGAGGAAACAAGTGAATTTTAAAGGGTTTTTTTTTCCCCCTTTCCTTTAAGGATACAGCTTTCTGCAACCAGAATCCATGGAAGCTGTGGCCAGAAGACAAGAACTGGTTCAAAAGCAGAATATTGCCAGGTAATCAATAGTAAGCTTTGCTCTGAGATGCATGCCAGGATTAAAGTAGCAGAGTGATTGAGATTGTTTTTCAAGTCACCCAGAGAAGCAGAGGGCCCTTGAATATCAATTAAGACCTGAAGCTACTGACTTTCTGCTTGCTCCATTCTGCTTTTATTCTTAACCAATCCTTTAGCTTGGTTAAGGAAGAGAGCAAGCTACAGCCACAGCCCTTGAACTGTGGATCCAAACACCCTGAAGCAACAAAGGTTCAGAAACAAATTCTAACTTTACAGCTGTGTGATATGCCACACAAGATTTTAAGCCTCTTCAGCTAGGCCCTTGGGATGAGCAGCTGTGTCTCCACCCTACCAGGGTGGGGCGGCTTTCCTAGTTTGACAAAATAGTCAGAATATCAGAGTGACTGTAGAAAGTTCAGTTATTTGTACCAGTTTCAGTGTAGTCAGGAGCTGGTTAAGAAACCACCAACGCCCTCCCTCAGGGCCACACCATTTCCATAGTGGAACTCCAACCTCAGCCACTCCTGCAATGGGCTGCAGCACAGTACTCAGTGCCCCTCACACAGTGAGACTAAAAGCAAAGAACAGATAAGTGCTGTGTGTCTATCTGGAGAGAATTATGACAGAAGTATTTTGAACTCTTAAGTCAGCTCAAAGTGAGCTCTTGATTACTGAACTCCTCCCAGCACAAGATTTGCATCAGCAATGCATTTCCTATAGCTCTTGCCAAATGGCAAAAACCCTGCAAAAAACAAGTGAAATAACTAGCAGCAAACATGGCCATCTCATACACTCATAGCCACATCAGAACAGGTCCTACCTGTTCAGGCTCTTCCCTCAGCCCACCAAACAGCAAAATTCCAACATGAAACAGCTCATTTAAACCTTAAAAACCTTTTATCCTAGTTTTTTGCCACCCTGAGGATTTCCTCTGTGTTCACACAGCTTTCTGCAGCACAGGTTGCCTTTAGTGCTGCACTTGCTCCATTCAGCTCTTCCAGATATCAGGTGTTGACAATCTCCTGCACTTGATGCAGCTGTGCTGCTGAGCACCTGGGTTCAAATTCTTGCTGTCCAAGGGACTCTGCTTCATCCCAAAGCTCCGTCTGCTGGTCCTGGCAGGAACAGACTATCTCAGCTGGAGGAGGAGGCAGGAATGTAATGCTTTCTGCTGTTTATTGCCACGTCAAGAGTTGGGTGGGAGTAAAGATGTTCAGGCAAAACATACAAGGACATGGTACACAGACAAAACACTTCCTCTGTATCTCTGAAAGCAGGAGATCAATAATTTGGAGGTTGTTTCAAAGATGAAAAGAAGGCAGAGAAAAAGCCCTTAATTGTGTGACCAAATAATTCCTCCTTATACCAAAAATCTGTGTAGATAGCTTTTGCCCAAATGGTTTTCCTGACAATTTTACACTCTCCTGAAGATCAGACTCTCTCTGACCTATTATCCCCATGCAGTGTTAAGAAAGCTATCTCGGTGCACTTTAAAGTGCTTTACTTCACAGGCTCTTTTCCAAAGATGCAGAAATCCCACTGAAAGTTCCTCAAAGCTCCCCTAGGAGCTCTAGGTTTCTGTTTGATCACTGGCCTGGCTCCAGAGAAAGCTGATGCCAGCGAAGGTTGGTATAGCAGAGACAAATACATGTATTCTCTGTATCTCACTGGTATGCCCTCCCACTCACTATGACAGAAGCAGGAAACTGGCACACACTCTGGAGCATTCATCCACAAGGAAGGTGATCAGATGAACACTTCCCACCAGCATCTCACCCTTTCACACTCTCAGAACCATGCTCAGGTGACAGACACTGTGGAGGGTTGCTCAAGAGACTTAGCTTTAGCTTACTCTAAATAGATACACAGGTTCCATAGAAGATGTTCTTTATCATTTACAATATCACTGGAATTTTGCAGTTTTCAGTACAAATTTCTGACTAATAATATAAATCAATTGTTTTCTTTAGTCTTCAACCCTTATGATTCTGGAGACTATTTTCCAAATGTGAATATAATCTCCATGTCTGGATTGCCAATATACAAATAACACCTTTTTGTCTGAAGTATTTTCTAGAGCCATCACATAGAAGATATGCTTTCCCTTTCTTTTAGCTTACTATCTGTATCTGACAGCACTTTAAATACAGCCAGGTTTGCTGTTCCATCTGCAGTTTGTGCCCTCTCACACACAGCAATGTAGGGGAGAGACAAAACAAGCAGTACTCTTGCCTATTTGTTTAGCTGAGTTTTAATCTGCTGCTGGAAAAAAAAAAAGGTGATAAAGGAACTGAGCCACCCTAACTGCTCATGCTCTGTGTGTCTCTTAGAATGGAAATGGAGATGAGTGCTATTTTCCAGCAAAAGGAAATGGAGAAAGCCCATCGGAAAGGACTCCTGGGTCTGGAAGCCCCTTTCCTTTACCACGGGATGCCAGCGAGCCCCATTGCTTTCCGTGGCAGGCACAGACTCCCTGAAGGGCACCTTCCCAATGACCTGTACGTCCATCGTACCACCCTGGATGAGATCCATGGCAACACCATGCTCATGGCCAGCAGTCCGTACCCGCCGGTCACCACGCTGCAGAGGGAGAGGGGACGGCGCCCAGGGAGAAGAGCTGGAAACAACAAAACTGCCGAAGGCAGTGCCAATGGCACAAAGAACCAGGCAGATGACAAATCCACAGACTCTGCCTCAGCTGCAGTGGATGATGAGAAAGAAGACAAGAAAGAAGTAGAAGTGGAGACACCAAACAAACACGAGCAGAGCAAAAACCAGACTGAGCCATCTGTGGTTGCAAAGAACTGCAAAGAGTTTGAGCAAGGCTTGAGAAAAAACTGTGCTACTCATGAAATTCCTACTGAAACCAACAGCTGCAGCAACACAAATGAGAAGGAAGCCAACAGCTCCTGTGCTGCTTTTGATGACAAGTACCTGTACCCTTCTGCAATCCCATTCTCAGCGTTACCATATGGATTTCCAGTGCCCAACAACCCACTGCTACCTTCAGGTTTGTCAGTTCTCCAGATTACAGTTAGAATGGCATGTTGATATAATCTGGTTTTATTGATTTGGTCTCTCAATTCTTCCCTCTGTTTTAAGTGAATTTTTGGTATGGTAGAGTCATTGCAACTAAAAGTAGAATTCTAATGCTGCAAACAGTGATACCTCTATTCAGTTCCTGTTTTAAAAAGGAATTTCAATTAAAATAAACAAAATTGCTGAATGAAGTTGAGTTAGCCTCTCCCTTTGGCCCACAATTTTTCTATATGTCCTAACTCAAAGGAGGCACTATGGGCTAGTGAAGGTTTGGATCTGTTCTGCTGAAATATTAGTCAAAGTAACAGTAAAGTCCAAAGAAGAAAAAGCATTGGATAATATACTAATTAAAGGAAGTTCTGCAACATGATTCGTATGTGTAGTGACTGATAGGTACAGTGCCAGCAGTAAACAAAAGAAGCCACCAAAAATACCCTCTTCAGAACCAGGTTCTGCTCATTACCTGGTGATTTTGTGTCTGGGACTCCTATATCTGCCTGTGACTACACCCTGCTGTTAACACCTTAGGTTCTGAAAAGGTGTAAAAATTCTGATGATAACAATCATTTCCTCCCCATTTGCCAGCAAAATTCTACCAACATAACTTCTGTGTTTCCTCCTCAAAGGAGCTCATGGCCTGATCCTGAATGGAGAGGACATTTCTTCCATTGAAGACATTCGCAAGTGGACAGTTGATGATGTGCACAACTTCATCGTCAGCCTCCCAGGCTGCTCAGATTATGCCCAGGTGATCATAAACACCCACCACATTTTCTGGTCTTTAGGACCATCTAGATTTGAATGTCAGCAAACAAATGTAAATGTGGGAGGGTAGTTGATTGTCCCAAAGTTACAAATATAATAGTAGTTTTCTTTGTGCAGTTAGGAGATAAATACAAAGATAAAACAGTAAAACTACTATTTCTTCCTTTTGTTGTCTGTGCCTCATGATTAGGCATAAAAAAACACCTCCAAAAACTATTTTAGCACACTATGATGTGTTTTATCATTTCATCAGGTATTTAAAGACCATGCTATTGATGGAGAAACCCTTCCACTGCTAACAGAGGAACATCTCCTAGATACAATGGGATTAAAACTTGGACCAGCATTAAAAATCCGCTCTCAGGTATGATCATTAAATGTATGCCAAGATGGTGAGTCACAGAGACGTGAAAGAGCCAGAAGCTGATGGGAGGGAATTTTTTCAAACTAAAGCACTTTTTTTCCCACTGGTAACTGCCACAATATTGGGAGAAAAGAAATTTCTCCAGTAAAGTTTTTTTTTGCTTCCCTGTATGTTACCACAGCACACCGGGAGACAGTAAGGAATATGATCTTACATTTTTCAGGAACAGACTGTCCCTCTCTGTTTGCAGTTTTCTGCCCTTAATTTCATCTGTTAATTTCATCAGCTCTCTGTGTTTCTGTTGTTGCTGATTCTTTTCCTTTTCTTTAACCCCTTGTAGTCTCTCACTCTTCTCTTCTTTCCAACCACCTTCCCCACTCCTGACTGGCAGTTTGTCTCCCCAGGCTTGATGTTTAATGGCTTTAACAGCAAGAATTAATTGCTGCAATTGTGCCTTTGTTTTTAAAGGTGTCCCGACGCCTGGGCAACGTGTTCTACATGATGAATGTACCTCTGTCCGTGCCCCTCCCTCCTGCTCCAGGGAAACCCTCGGAGCAGCCCTCTGACATGGCCTCCCCTCTGCACTGCAACATCGGTGACACGCTGGACAGTCCCTGCTCCCAGGACCCAGAAACCTCCCAAGCAGTGGAACAGATCGTTTCTGAAAGCAGGGAAAATCCATGTGACACAGCTGGATCCCAGGCTGTCTTCCAGATGATTGCTTTCCAGAAAAGTTGAGCTAGGTCCAGGACATAATATGTTTTTAATAATCCAGGAATCTCTAGTTACAAAGTGCTTGAGAAGAAGCTACAGTCTGAAACCTCTGTAAGGCTGGGGCTGAAGGAAATAAGCTGCCAGTGCAGCAGGAGGAAGTGTTGTATCTGAAAGGTGTTCAGAAATGCAGCTACAGGTTAGTGCAATTACTTTCAAGTGCAATTCATTGAAAAGAATACCAGTAGAGTTAAGAGGTAAATTGAATTTTTCATTGAAGTCCAGGGTCATCACTGAAAACTGTCAGAGACTCAGTGTTTGTCTCACAGTGTGTTCCATTAGGCAGCTGAGAAACTATGTGGAAAAGTCAAAGCTTCCAAACACAGCTGACTTCTGCTTCTTTTGAACAAAATTTATACAGAACATTCATATGGAATTCATTGGGAGAGTATGGAACCACCTGCAGAATATAGAGAAATATACCCCAGACTCAGCAATTTGAGTTAATCCATTGCTACTCCAGAACTCAGCTTTTTTAAGTGCCTGGCAAGCGTATACATCTTCTAAAGACACACAGATTGAACATGAAAATACCATGTGTGACAGCAATTTTAATTATTCCAAGACATTCTTATCACCAGGGCTGGAATTTGCTTTGCGTGACTGCAAGCTGAGATGAGTCACCAGCCTCTGCCATGAAGGCCAGCCACTGGGACAGTGACATTAGCAGGTTCAAAGCCACCTGGTTCCTGCCAGCCTCTGCCAGAACATCCTTCCCATTAGCTCACTTGGGCCGGCCATGAAAAGCCATTCCCTCAGCAGCACGTTCAGTGTTCTTCCCTTTGGAAGAGGCCATCAGTTTAGACTGAGAGCTCCCTTTTCTCTGGAAAAATATGGTTTCCCCTCACTTCTGCTACTGATGAGTCATTATCTCACAGCAAACAAGGACATGAAATAGAGCTTTTACCTAAGGACAAATCCCCAGCATTTATTGTGATTCCTGTGTGACTTATCCTTGTTCCCTTTTTAGGGGTTTGGTCCTACACTGGTTTTCCAAGCAGACTTTGGAAGTCAGTACACCTCCACTCTTCTCCTTGCAAGAACTCTCCTTTACTCCAAAGGACACACAAATGTCTTTGACAAAATCAAATTCTGTAATTGAGGGTTGATAGATTGTGGACTTTCTGTATGTTGCTACTTTAGATTCTCTCCCCTTAATTTAGTTTATGTGGCCTCAAGTACTGAAACCCCAAAAAGTATGAAGCTGTTTAGTTGGTGACTGGCTAAACTCAAGGAGGGGAAGTATTTCCCCTCTATTATTCTATTAGTTTACTTTAGCCAGAGATAAATTGTTTTATGTCTTTGTTATATGTGTGCATTAGATAATGTGTGATTAGATGTTTGCAACAGCAACTTCAGATGTCCATCTTACCATACTGTCCAAACTTTGCATCTTTTGGAAGAATGGCAAGTATCTATATTCTTTTTAGCACGTGAAACAATTTCTTATCTTTTGTACAATTGAAAATCGTTTTGACAGTGTCACCTAATTAAACACAGTTGATGGCTTGGTTTTCAAATGGCATCCTACCCTCTCTCTGTGTGAAATACTAGACTCAATCCACATGAGACCTTCTCCACCCTGGAAGAGGAATCTCTGACACTGTTCAGGGGAGCCAGGCCACGAGATGTCGCTGCAAAGCCACTCGGTCACCTGCTGCCCCTCCGGAGGGAAACGCAGCGCACCTGAAGTACCAGCAGCATGTAAAGGGCGACGAAAGGGGGTACGACGAAGGGCGTACGAAGAAACTGAACTTATTTTTCAAAAGCAACAGCACAAAAGCTTGCCTCGAAGTCCCATATGCCAGGGAGGAAGGATTGAAATGTAGTTCTGACAAGTGTGATTATTTTTGTAAATGGGTCACACATGAACAATGCCAAAAGCTGAGGAAGTTGGGATGCAAAGTTTGCAGTCTTATATTACTTCTGCAACTAAAAAAAACCCACCACACATACGATCCTTTGCACATACTGGGCTCTTCTTCCCAAAATGACAAAAGGAATGACTTCATAGCTGCCTGCACTGGGGGAGATATGCTGGAGCAGCCAAAACGCAATAAGCACTGAACAGTAAACAGCTGTGAAGAGAAATAGGAAGGAAAGGGATTTACCTGAACAGACATAATAGATTCTGTTTCTAATGGAGGAAATACCACTCGTAATGAATGTTTCCTCTCCTACAAGCACTTCAGAGAAAATGAAAATAAAAGGTAAAAATAATTAAAAAGTACACAGAATCAGTAGACAGACCAATATTTCCAGACTCTGATGTGTTTTCAGGAGTTGTGCTTATATGTAAACATTGAGACCTTATTAATTCTCATGTTCTTTTTTGACATTTATTGTTTAATCCAACTGCAGAGGGGTTCAGGTAGCAATCACAAGTACCTAAGAAAGCTGGCAGAACTCTGCTACCTAATGACTTTCTGGTGCCTGTGCCACCACTGCATTCATTTCTCCTGCAATGCAACTAAAACCACAATGGGATGCAGATTATGTGTTTTAATACATTTTGCATCATTAGAAAAGTTTCATTTAACATCTATTGCTGTATTAGTCCATAGCAGTGATGCAGTTAATGAAGAAAAGAATGGTTTTTATGAGGTGTTGTAGAAGTTCTTGGTTTTGTCTGTGTCTACACTAGATGTTGGGCTCCTAGGGACAGGAACTTCAGTTTTTTAATTTCTGTTTTTTAATTTCTATTTTTTAATAGGGCCAAGGTTAAAGACAAGATTCATAAAATGGTAAAACAAACGTATAGCAAAATGGTCCTGTACCATAAATAACAGATTTAGGAAAGTCCTGAAAAGAAAGAAGTGGCTTGTCTTTCCTACAACAACCTGGGTTTCTGGCCTTATGTAGGCTGCAGATGATGATGATGAGGAATACAAACTCACATGGTCATAAAGAGATCAATTCCCTATAAGAAAAGTCATGCAGAATTCCCACCTGGTCCAAGTCAGGCAGTCACTCTAATCCAGCCCACAAACACAAGAACAGGCAGGTAGGTCTACAAGGTGATGGTATTTCAAACTGACCCATACCCATGCTACCAGCTACTTCATAAAACTTTATCTTCTAAGACCTTATACAATGCAAATCTGCCACAGAACAGTTTTCAGAATGTTAAATTATTGTTTGAGTGCGAAACAGAAAAAATGACCCCCTCTGGTTTTTAAAATCACCTCTAGTTTTTAAACTATCTAGAAATTTATCGTATTTTTGACTTTCCAAATACCCTCATAAAAGTTTGACTGGTTGTGCCGTGTTTTGAGTCACCTTCAACATCAGAAACTTTACAGAAATGCATCCAAAACTAGATATAGCTCTTGTTTTGGTACCTTGCCATGGTAATGTTCTACCTAAGCCCTTTTTTATTCACTGGAAAATAACAAGTCTACTTTATGAGGCTGAGTGCTCATAGAATTACAGAATGGTTTGAGTTGAAAGGGACCTTAAAGACCATCCAGTTTCAAACCCCTGTGTTCATCAGGGTTCTGCTGCCTCTGATGGTTGGTTTTGATTAGCTCTTCATGCTATAATAAATAGCTGCAGCTTTATTGCTATGGCAATTTCAGTATAATAATACATCCTATATTGAGAGAAAAGCTCACCTCTCCTTTCTCATTTGTTTAGGCTTTGGGGGATGTTTGCAGTTGCCAGGCTCCTTTCTTTCTGTGGGAAGACTTTGCTCCTCCTATCACCTGTATTGATGCCACAAAAACTACTCTGTGGTTTTGGCCCTTATGCTGTCCTTTCCTTTGTCCCATTCCCTAGTTTACCCAAGTCTGGTTTTGTCTAGACAGACATTAGTTCTGCTACTATCCCCATGCTCTTCTTGAATCACCAGTTTCCCTGTGGGTGAGGATGCAAATCTTTAATTCAGCCCAGAGTAAAGAATAAAGTGTTGTCTATGTTGTGTAGGGAATGATGCCGTACTTTTCCCTATAGCACAGCAAAGATATGAATAGACATTTTGATTTATCAAAATTTAAAACCACATGTAGCATCTCTGTGTGTGTGAATTACTGACATAAAGATCAACCAACCAAAATGGCAAAACAGAAAAAGCACCACTGACCATGGAAAAAGCAAGAAAGCATCAAACCAACCTGGTTCTTTGCTGCAGCCTTGGCTCATCAGCCAATCTCTGCTCATTACCTTTCAGTTCCAAGGTTCCAACAGCTCTGCTAGAGGAGCACTGTGCAGCTGGGATTTGTGGGACTCCAGCAGTCCCTGAATACTCTGCACAGGAAGATGGTCCGTGAAGCACTAGCTGGCTTCTGGTTCAACCTGTTAAACAGAGGGATGTAAACTCAAGACTTGCATCCTTACATAAAAAAATATTTTTAACTCAAACACTTGTAGTCATAACAACAAATTTATGATTTCATAAAACAGTAACAGGTAGTTTTTCCTGAGGCTATACCCTTAAATATATGTAATTCGATCCTCCCCTTCTGCCACTGGGAAAACCAGAGATATAAGCAAGCTTTTTTTAAACAGAATTTTTCCCAAAACTTCATCTGTTTCTTCCAGAAAATGTATTGATGTATTTTTCATTTATGTGTCCATGTACATCCTCACTGACTCCAGCATGGTCTGATTGACTGTGGTCTTTAGAAAGAGCTGATGTGCCACCCCACATCAGGAGAGACACATCCTTACTAGAGCTCACCAGTTATTGCTTAAATGAAATTATATTATTACAGTGAACAAAGCCACTATTAGATGCAATTAATTACAGAAGGACCAGAGAAATTAATTTTTAGTTCTATTAGGATTTTTGTCAGTTATATGTACCAAGTAATTCTGGGTTGTATAGAAATGAAAAGGAACTTGCAAGAGTGGAAGTATTTAAGAACTTTCTTAGTGAAAGATAATTATGGAGATTTGTCTAATAAACCTTTGTTGTTCTGCTAAATTAAAAGCTAAGTGGCTAACTAAATATTTATAAGCTTTTGATATGGAAGTGACTCAGGATATGTCTACATTGGAATATGTTTCTGAGTTATGACTCATGTATTTGTGGGTGGATTTTATCTGAACCTTTCTTGACAGTATGTGATGCTGTACAGCACAAGGCCCATATTCTTTATATTCTGAGCCCATTCAGTGTTGAAGCTGACTGGATGAAAAGGGAGGTCACTCCAGAGCCTGCAGCATGCTACCATGTGTAGATAATGGAGGAAATGGCTCCTAACAGATTGCTGGGGAATTGCCTGCCTTCCCTCCTTCCTTCCTTCCTTCCTTCCTTCCTTCCTTCCTTCCTTCCTTCCTTCCTTCCTTCCTTCCTTCCTTCCTTCCTTCCTTCCTTCCTTCCTTCCTTCCTTCCTTCCTTCCTTCCTTCCTTCCTCCCTCCCTTCCCTTCCCTCTCTTCCCCTCCTTCCCTTCCCTTCCCTTCCCTTCCCTTCCTTCCCTTCCTCCCTCCCCTTCCTTCCTCCCCTTCCTCCCCCCAAATTCAGGATTATCTGTGTATACAGAGGAAAAGCCTCTTGCAAGTTTGTTTGTTCAGAACTGACACTTGCTTTGACTGCAGGTCTCTCCAGCTCTGTTTTGCAGAAGGCCCTGTCATTCCCCAGGTAATTAGTGACATGCTTGCCAGTAATTCCATTGCCAGCATGTGGCCCTGTCTTTCTGGTGTAGCTGTAGTTGTGGTAACCCCACATCATTTTATGGATCCAGGATGATTGAACCCAAAGCAATCAGACACAGCACAAAGGCCAATAAATTGACAGGAATAAGTGAATATAAGGGTATAAGAAAATATGTACCACAAAGAGTAAAACACATCCTAACTCAGTGTCCTGCCCTGGGGGCCAAGAGGAGATACCTAAAGCAGAGCACAGGAACAAAGCAATAATAAGTTCAGGATAATTCCTTTATTTCTAGGGTCCTATCTCACAAACAGAGGTGATGTCTATATTTAATAGTAGCTCATGATGCATTTTTGTTCCATCAATGTATCCAGCTGGTTTTTGAGCCAAGCTTCCAGCATCCATACTGCTGTATTAAATCACACAGCTGGGGTAAAGAAGAGGGAAAAGAAGTTAATGAAATGCTCTTGGTTTGGCTTCAGTTGAAAGGAAACCACTCCACTTGTATGCAACATCCTTCTCAACAGTAACTGAATCTCCTCTAATCACAATGGCAGTTGGCTCTTTAGGGGCTGTGTCTTCACTGCCTGGTTCTGAAATGCTTCTTTTTGCAGCCTGCCCCACAGCTGACACACACTGACCTTAAACACAAGCCGTTTGAACCTTCATTTCCACTCCATGGCTTTCTTGGAATTCAGCCACTTGCTTCTCTCCTGCTCTGCCATACTGATGACTGAGAATAAACTTGTTCCATGTTCTCCAGAGTGGTAGGAATTCACCATCCAGTGCCTTACACATCCCCTTGCCCATTTTCCATCCCTCAGTCCTTTCTTAGAGACCTGCTTGAAGTGATGGGTTTGCTCCCTGTGCTGCTCCATGCCCAGCTGTCCTGGGAAGAGCTCCTGCAATTTAGTGTTTCTCAAAGATGAATTAAAATTTCTGCAGGAAAAAAAAACAAAAAAAAGACATTAACCTGATATCCAAGGTGCTTTTCTGGCAGCAAATAGCTTGATGTACTGCAGATAACATACCATGCCAAAAAAACCCTGCAAAATGAAGAGCTGAGCATTAAAAGTGGGTTTGTGAATCAGCAATAGATTCAAAGAGACAGAAGGCATTGAGGAGTAAGACCTAAGACCCTAAAAGGGCCCTAAAGTAGAAGAAAGAAGGATGATGACCCATCAGGAGGTGATTGCACTCTTCAGGAGGAGGCCAGAGTGCATCTCCCATGGAGCAGGGAGAGTTTCACAGCTGAAGCTCAGCTTGTGCCTGTGCAGGGAGAGCAGAAGGGTCAGAGCTGCGCCATGCCAAAGCCCTTGCTGCAGCCATAGTGTATTATCAGCAATCTGTAAGTTACAGATGGCTGAAACTTTCTGCAAGAAAGCCTCCATGTCAGATGTGCTTTTATGTTACTGTAAGTCAAGCACATGAAATAACTGCTAAAATTATTGCCAACTTAAAGCATGTATTTTTTAATAAATGCAGTCTGCCTGCTTTTTACGAGGCATTGTTTTATTGCAACCATAAAAACTTCAACTGCCTCTACCTAGAAGTTCATCTTTTGAATTACACTTTTCTAGTTCACTCACTCTGCAGTCAGCCAGCTTAATTTGTAACTTGTATAGATTTTCTGCCCAGCAACAGCAAAAGGAAAACATTCAACAGAAAAAGATGTCGTACCAGAAGGAGCACAAAACCTGGCACTGAAACTGAGGGGCAAATATGCTGCTGGAAGTATCGTTTTCAGGCTCTTAATTGCCCAATTTTCAATCTGAGAGGTTCCAAATTATAGGAACAGGAAGGGGCAACAAAATTTGAGGGGACTGGACAAGACGATGCAGCACTGCACATACTTTTCCATCCCAAAGTGCCAGGGTGTGGTTTGGAAACACAGAGCCAGGATAAATGATTATACGCTTTGCTGACTCCAGTGACCTCATAGCACAAGTATGTGGGACAACCTCTGGCAAAAGGCCCTTCTGCTTTATATAGGTTGCTTTCTGAATCTGATTCTGTAAGTATATGAGGTCTGAGCAATGAGTCTGTTTAAATATGTACCAGCTAACAAGGATGCTGCATTGAACATCTTTAAAGCCTTACACCCTATTTCAGTGTATCAAAATTTAAACACAGATTTTTACAGCCACAGCTGGAGCAAGGTCAAGGGTGGGTCAAGGGTTGAGGGGGGAGAGGGGCTCTTTTCAGTGATGTCCAGTGACAGGACAAGGAGAAGTGGCCATAAAGTAAAACACAAGAAGTTCCACCTCAACATGAGGACTAATTTCTTCACACTGAGGCTGGCAGACCACTGGAACATACTGTCTGTAGAGCTTGTGGAGTTTCCCTCTGCGGAGACATTCCAAACTCAGCTGGATATGTTCCTGTGTCACCTGCTCTTGGTGACCGTGTCTTGGCAGGGGAGTTGGACTGGGTGATCTCCAGAGGTCCCTTCTGGCTCTAATCTGGCTGTGATTCTGTGAAGTGAGGGCGGTGAGGGGCTGAGGGGCCGAGGTGCGGTGGTAAGGGCTGAGGGGCTGAGGGAGGTGTTGGGGGGCTGAGGTGGGATTAGGGCTGAGGTGGGATGAAGAGAATGAGGGACCGAGGCGGGAGGAGGAGGACTGAGGGACAGAGTCAGGGCGCTGCGGGGCCGTGATGGACCGAGGCGCTGAGGCGGGGTAAGGCGCGGAGGGACCGGGGTGGGAGCAGGCGTTGAGGGGCGGAGAGGGGACGGTGAGGAACCGAGACAGGTCGGTGAGGGACCGAGGCGGGTCGCTGAGGGAGGCAGAGGGGACGGTGAGGGAGTGAGGCGGGTCGGTGAGGCGCTGAGGGAGGCAGAGGGGACGGTGAGGGAGCAAGGCGAGTCGCCTAGTCAGGCAGAAGGGACGGTGAGGGAGCGAGGCGGCTCGGTGAGGCGCTGAGGGAGGGAGAGGAGACTCTGAGGGAGAGAGGCGGGTCGGTGAGGCGCTGAGGGAGGCAGAGGGGACGGTGAGGGAAAGAGGCGGGTCGCTGAGGGAGGCAGAGGGAACAGTGAGGGAGCGAGGCGGCTCGGTGAGGCGGTGAGGCGCTGAGGGGCGGAGATGGGCGGAGATGGGCGGAGGCGCTGCGGGCGCGCCCCCTCCCCGCCCCTCCGCCCGCTCCCGCCGCCTCTCGCGAGGCCGCCGCCCCCCCCGCGCGCGTCACCGGCGGAGCGGACGGGGACAACATGGCGGAGCGGCGGCGGCACAGGAAGCGCGTCCAGGTACCCAAGACTCCCCCTCTTCTCCATCTCTCCCTCCCCGCCCGGTGGCTCCCTTTCTCCGTGCTTAGAGCGGCTTCCCCCGCGGCCTTCCCGCCCGACGCTGTTGCGAGGCGGTGACTGCGGGCGGCCCGCGGTGAGGGAGGAGAGCGCCCCAGTCTCGGGGCACCGGGAGCCCCTCAGGCCGGGGCCGGAGCCTGGGCTGGCAGGTTTTCCTCAGAATTTTCTAGCAGATTGGTAAACATTGTGGAAACAGAGCGGGGGAGCTCAAGTTAGGAGAGTTTTGGGGCTGAGGAGCGGCCGGCGGGGCCCCCCGGCACATCAGAGGCGCCCCCGCTTCATCCCCGTGGGCTCTGCGCTCTCAGAAGTTCTTCGTCTCTCTGTCACCGAAAAATGACATTTGGAGCTGTTCCCTGTTTTTAATCGCCGTGTTGTACTCAGAATCTCCACCGTTATCAGTGTCGAACAATAGCTTAGTGCGGGTGACACCAAAACACCCGGGAGCTGCACCTTCAACCCAGCGTGTCCGGCCCAGGGATCGTAAGCAAAAGACGTGGGACAGATGGTAAAAGCATCTTAAAAGCAAGCGTGCCCCAGCCAGGAAATGATGCGGGAAGGAAGGGAAATTTGTGTCTGGAAAACATAAACAAACAGGCGCGCCTAAAAATAGACCTAATCAGCTTTGAGATCGTGTTAAAATGTAGTGATAACTGTGTGGTGGCACTGAGAGGCAAACTGAAGGCTGCCTCGGTGTTTTCACTTACCTGGGAGCCTCGTGTGTAATTTTTACAGGGAGTTTTACAGAGTTTTCAATGCGTGTTTTGGGCGTACTTACAGTATCAGTGACCATAACGCTTGTTACTGTTATGTGTTATCAACACTCAGCATAAATAGTGTTTGTTTGGGGTTTATTGCTCTGCTGTAAGAGCAGATAATATTCACGGCAAAGATCACAGAGCCATTCAACAATGCATGCTTCATATGTCACCCTTCTGCTTGGCTGCCCTCTCTCCTTTCTCATCCTTCCCTTTCCCAGCCCACTTTCCCTTCCCCCAGGAAGATGGAGATCTGCCTGTACTTGTAAAGGTTCCTTTTTTTTCCCTTTTAATTCAAATCAGCAAGGCAGGAGAAGAAATGCAAGGAGTAATTAACCAAAATATTGTTGAACGAGCCCTATCCATTACAGCATTCAATGAATTACTGTAAAACGTCTCAGAATTATTCTCTTTTTAGGATTTTTATAGGTTGTCCCTTTCCATGGATGACAGCAGCTCAATGAAGTGTCCATCAAACCAAATTTGAATGTAATTTAATGTTTGTATAACACCCAAGGTTGTGGTCTTGCAGGCAGTTAAGCACATACTTAGTTTCCAGCCTGTTAGCAGTAAAAGTATTTCCCAGATTGTTAGTAATTAAATCGATGTCTGGGTATTAACACTTAAGGTCGTGGCCTAAATTTGTGATATAATTATGCAAATAAATGTGTATCTTCATAGGTTCCCAGTGTAGGTCAACAACAATGGGAGGACAAGACAGAGAACAAAGAATACCGTGAATGCCCAGGGGGTGTTCTTAATTGGTCAGTGAATAAAACAACTCGTGTTTTTCTTGGTTGTTGGTTTTGGGTTTCATTTTTCTTAAGCTTTTTGATCTTTACGGACGTATTTGTGGTATAATTATCACGTTTTCAGGCTCATGCTGCAAGTGTCTTCTTTTAAAATGAAGTGTGGGATTTTTATTCGTAGGTGCTTCAAATGATTTAGCAGTGTGTACTTAATTTAAGGTGATGTTGGCCCCCTAAAGAGATTATTTATTATACTGCACGCAAGTCTGACATCTGAATACACTGCTGTCATTAAACAGAGCTGTATTTCTTGACAGGAGTGGGGTTCTTGGGAGAAGTTGGCGTATTTAGCTGTGGAAGAGGCTGATGTATTGGAATTCAATTAGAAAAACCATGGGCACAGAACCTGAGTTTGGAATTAATTTTGTAGGACTTTATGCCTGCTATCAAGATTGGAATCGTGGTAGTGAGGTCAGGTAGCTAGACATGAAAAAAGACTCAAAAAATAGTTCAAAGTTCTGTCTAGCCTGCTCTGTGTTTCCCATCGGAAGCAGTCACAGGAAGGATGTGTTTTATGGAATGCATTTTCATCAAAAGACACATTGCCCAATCTGTGTTGCATAGCTTAGACTCTTCCTCGGAAAGTTACGAAAGTTGCAAGAATTTTAACTTCACAAGTTTGAGCAAAGATATTTTAGAGGTAAAATTCTCCAAGTGTCATTCCTGATGGTAATTTAACTGTAATCAACACGGAGATGAATTCAGACATGCAGTAGTGAAGGGAGGCTGGTCTGCAGAATGCAGATTTCTTACCCAGTGGCTCCTACATGATTCAAATGTCTGAAATCAAGAATGCTTGCTGTGTACAAAGGACTTACTGACAGAAAAACAACATATGCTGTCTAATGGCTAGTTTAATCTTTTTATTTTAGACAAAATACATCTCAAAAGATGGGAGATGGCTTTGAATGCCTTTTACTCCAGCAACCTGATCAAAGCTATTTCATGACTTGGAACTATATTTTTTTCCATATGTGTCCTGAAATACTCACTTAACCACAAAATGTTCAGTGTTGTTTCGTTTGACAGGCGTTGGGCCGGGTAACACGTGGCACTGTGCTGGCAGCTCTGTAGTTTGACTGTTAAATAGGCATTAAGTTTTCATTACCTTGGCTGCTTTCCACATGCACAGTTTTAGTCTGCCCGTGTCAGGTTTTGGGCTGATCTTTGCATTGGGATTAACAACGCTTGTGTTGCATCTTGGTGCTGTGTCCTGCACTCCAGAAGTGTTAATTCACATAAATGCTGCTCCTGAAAAGAGAAAACAGCTCCTGGGCAGCTTGAGGGTCAATGTCTCACTGCAAATTGATGGCTGAGGTGGCATCAGTGCCATTAATGACAGGTACTTTCCTTGTTGACTTTTTTCCTTTGATTCAAGCTCTGAGATTCTCCTGATGAAGGACATCTACTAATCATTAACTGTTGTAGCCTACAGTTGTGTTCTGTCATGATTTGGGTTCTGCTGCAAGGAAAATGAAACAGCTACATTGCTGCTCCTGTGCTGCACTTTTGTGTGAATGACTCTGAAAAGGATTTGCAGAAAGGACAATGCAATGGTTTTCCAGTAATGCATATTTTAGTTCAGCTTGCTCATTTGGCTTTGTTTTTTTCATAAATTCTAGTAAAGATGAGTGGGATGATAACAAAGGAGAATGGTTAAATTATGTCTTCAAAAGCTGAGTGGTATCAGCTGATGGAGAAACAAATATCAGGAGGGCAGAAAAGTGGAAAAATGGGAATTAAAAGTAGCAGCCTGACTTGTCATTAAAACAAGAACAAGTCTTTTGGAAATCTTGAGTTACATTTTTGGAGGTGGGAAGGGAAAAAGTCAAAACAGCTGGCCTGGGGTTGGAACGGGACTGAAGCTGGTGTGTTTTGGCTTCAAAATACTGTACATTGCTCCTTGGATCTGTTTTAGAACTCTGTATGTTTATAGCTTTTGCTCAAAAAATTAGCAATGGTTGAAAAGAAAGAGGGAAGAAAACAAATACTTCTGTTTTCATAGGATATGTACTGAACTGAAAAACATCTGCTAATCTTTTTCTGTAAAGAAAAGTTAATGTTTTGTGGGCAGCACATGGCCACGGTAATCCAGAAGAACTGGTTTCTCCACATGGCTCTGCCACAGTTTCTTTTAAGAGACTTGGGGCAGTCCTTGTGCTGGTCATCAGTGCAGGAGTCAGGCAAGTTTATGTTTGTTAGTCACTGAAGAAAACAGAGGTGTCCTAAGAGCAAACCCTGGTGTGTTTGTTTTCCCCCTGCCCACTCCAGTCATGCCAGTTTGTGTGTTTTTTCTTTGTCAATGGCATGTTTGTTTATTTTAGGCAAAGTACAAATACCTCAGCAGCACCCAGTCCCCTGTCACAGAACATCCACTCTGAGGTCCTGACAGTCAACAGGGAAGGGAAAAAGACAATCCTGCAGTTCAGCCCAAGCTGTGATGTGCTCAGTCCTTCCAGAAAAGACAAGAGTAGGCTCATGCAGCTGTGGTGTCTTTATAATGAGGAGAGGTGTGTGGAATGGAACCTCAGCTGACAGTGTCATTTTGATGTAGCCTCTCAGCTTGAAAAACAGGCACCACATGATAAATGTGCTTAAATATCTTCTTTTCCTTATCTGAAAACTGCATAAACTATTAGGCTTTAGCAGTCTGCTTTGAGGGCTGGTGTTCTGAAAATCTAAGAGCAAAGAAATAAACTAGATACTTGTTTCGTTGAAATAAAAGAATTTTGATGACCCCTTTGAAACAGAGGAGCATCAATCCTTGTAATGCATTTGTCTGCACATGGAATAACTTGTCTTGCTAGTGACACTCATCATTTACTCTCTTCTGATTTTCCACAAACCCTGTTTATGTTACCAGATTGTGGAAGGAAATTGTCTTGTCTTGGGTCATGCCTGTCTTCTCACAGCTGTGATGCAAAGAGAGAATAAAATGAGTGCAATTTTCAAACTAGAGATGTGCTCTGCCCTTTTGTCATCCATTGAGTGTTCCAGGAGTAGGAAAACCTGAATAAGTCATGCTTGGGTAGAGCTGAGGGGGAGAAGGAAGCTCATGGGCACACTGGTTTCAATGGCTCAGTTCAGATTGTTATTTGTGATATGTTCAGGCCTCTCTGGATCTGCAGTCCCAACTGGGGGTTGAATTAACTGGGAACTACATCAGTTTATTGAAGTGTAGAAGGGACTGTGCTGTACTTTGATTTGGGAGATAAAAGTAAATTTGATTAGGATTTTCCCTTCAGTGGGTCTGGAAGGTCCCTGGGTTTGAAAATCTCAATGTCATTTTATGAATCCATATAAGGCAGAATTGTGATTGTGAATTATTCTTAAAAATTTAAAATTCTTTGCATTTCTGGCAAGTCACTAGGCTGAACACTGCTTTTCCTGTCAGTAGGTGGAGTTCTCCTGTCTAGACAAGTAAGAAATTTGGTTTGATTTTATTTTTAATGGCCAGAGTTTGTAAGATACCAGGGATTGTAAATCTCTAAATTTTACATGCTGTCTAGTGACAACACGCATTTTTCAATATATAAAACTAAAGTGCATCTAAGAGTCTAAAACAAAATCTAGAGCAGAAGTATTTGACACTATCCTATTTTTTATAACTTTATAATAGTTCAATAATAGAATTTTAACATTTTACAACATTCTAGAAATAGATTACACGAGGTGTTTCTTGACTCTTTCTGTCCTTCCTATAAAAGGAAACTTGAAATAGCAAGAAATTTTCATACTCTTCTTAAGACTTTGTTACTTGGTTTAAAGCTTTGTAATTTTTTCAGAACTATCCCTTGGTTAACTTGTATAATCTTTTCCTAAATGTCTAAGAAGGCTTAAAATGCCTGGATTTGGGCTATATTTAAAACTGAACACAAAATTTGGTTAAACTGCAACTTTTAACAGTTGTGCCCAGGGTAATGAACTTGCCATTGCTTTGGTTGATTTCATTTATTGATGGAATATAGTATTATTTTCTGTCAGTCAACTATTTTCATATTTTAACAAAAGCTTGGCTCTGCAAACAAAGTGATTAAAATGAGATGAAAAGTGGGGATTAAATTGCAGGGGACACTTTTCTCAGAATGAGCTCAGTTAAACTGTGGCAGTCTGTCTCACAGGGAAGCTTTTTTTGTTTGAGCTGTTATGAAATTATCCCTCATGGACAAAGCAATAGAGAGAAAGGAGTAATATAAAAAAATCTCCTGGTGCCAGCCCCTGCCTGTGTAGTGCATCACATGACCCAGCAGGATCATAAATACTTTAGGAAGAAGGAGAAAAACCACCTTAGCAGAGAAATTAACACTGCTGTCAAATCTGCAGCTTCTCTGACTGTTTTACTGTCTGCTGTGAAGAACACTTGCCCTGTGAATTGTTCCAGATTTCATTTGCTTACAGGAATTACTGGAAAAGCAGCGTTTCACACCCAGTGGCTGCCTGCAGTCCCCAGCTCCTGGAGCCTTAGCCCATGTGGTAGTGACAGGACACAGTCACTTGTTTTATTTCAGTGCATTGGAGCCCCTTCTGTTGCTCTTCAGTTACTCTGGTACCAAGTTTGGTGGTTTGTTTTGATTTACAGTTACTTACAGTAAATAACAGCTGTACCATGTAAGAGGACCTGAAACCATGAAATATAAATTATGTGCATACATGCACTGTCAGGGAATAGTTTTCTTACCTGATGTTCAATACAGATTTTTAAAATTTAAAAGTAAAAAACAGATTGACCATGCAGAAAGAGGTAATATCCATTTGAGGACTGTTAGGATCATCTGACCTCATTTGGGCACGTGTTTTTGATACTAACTGGTGAGTGACCATATTTCTGTTTTCATATGGAGGATTTAAACTTTTTTAAAAATCTCAGAACTAACAACTGTGAAGTCTTTTGGTCATTTGGATACCTTGTGTCTGTATTATTCTCTTCAAAATTCTCCTCAGATAGGAAAAGCAACAATCTCCTGTAGAAGGATACTCATTAACCAGTTGGTTTTGAAAGTTAGCTGTTCAAACTGTTGAAAATTAACAACTCTTACCATCTGAAGCTTTTGATCTAGTGTAGCCACATCTATTTGACCTTGCACGTCCATTTAACATGCCGCTTGTGATATTGTGATTATCCATCTTAAAAGCAGTAATGGAGGTTGTATATGTTTATTGACCTTTAGGAAAACTAGGTCCTTAAATAGACTCTAAAACTTTTATTCCAATCTGGTTTGTGGCTTATATAATCTATTTCTTCAGGCAGCATGAGAGGAGCAGGTATAGAAAAGGCACTGCAGTGTGGAAAGCTGTCCCAGTGTTTCAGTAGCAGGAGGGGGTTGGAGAACTAAACCTTATGGATTAAAAGAATTTATGGAAAAGAATTTTGAGGAAGTTAGCATAAGTCAGTTTAATATCTTAGTCTATGTTTTTTCAGATATGTTTTTGTGAAGCAGAAACATTAGAAAGTTCTTCCATTCCCTGCTTGCAAATATTAGATCTTAATTTTACATAACTGAAAATGCCGATCTCCTTCTGCCTTACTCATCTCAGAGTTCTGTTACCTCTCTGCAAGGTGGTAAAAGCACAGAATTTGTGAATGTATGCAGACTAAGGCCTCCCTTTTCATAAAACATTGATTTTGATGTTCATGTTTCATCTTGCTGTGCTTTCATCCTGATGTTCTTCTCTTTAGACTGAGAGAATCTCCTCAAGGGTACTCTTAAAGTCTCATTCTGTAGTCATGCAGTGGTAAAGAAATTTTCTAGCCAAATGTTTCAGCTTCTTTTCAACATGGTTTTTCCTTTTCATGTGCAATCTGGGCTGCTCTGTGTTCTGTCAGAGTGCCTACATTGCTGTCATTTCATACACTCTCATTCCTCACTCTATTTTTCCTTTGTTCCCAGCTTCACAACTCTTTCCATCCCAGCTGTGTGTCTTAAGCAGCTTCCCATGTGCAACTTTCCTCTTAGGCCTTCCTTTAGTTTGCTCTTTCTCCAGATTGCTAAAGGAGTTTTTACTCTTTACCTTCAGCTCATCTCACTTAGGATTTAATGCGGTTTTGCTTCATGTAGACAGAAAGTTCTCAGAAAAAATGACTCGACCAATTTTCATATCCTTTATATTTTATTTGTTATTTACATAGTGCCATGAAATAATGAAGTCTTTGCAATATCTGACTTTTTAAGCCCAAATGAGTGATTTCCTTACATGTTTAAAACTGTATTAATAATTTTTGACTTTTCCCACTGTAGGAAGTTGGTGAGCCATTCAAGGAGGAGAAGGCTGTTGCTAAATACTTGCGCTTCAACTGTCCAACGAAATCCACCAACATGATGGGCCACCGAGTTGATTATTTTATTGGTAGGATTGCTTTTAACCAGAGAATTCAGGTTTCTTCTAACATTGCACTTGGAGGGTGGGAGAGGCTGTTTTGTTTTTTTTAAGGGTACTTTATCTAATAAGTACTGCTCTTACAGTTTGGGTTTGAAAACTTATCTGGGTATTAGGAAGCCATTAAATTAATCTCACTAGCCTGGAGTAAATGCAATAAACTTTTCACTCTGTGATTTAAAGGTGTGTGTTGTCAAGAGGAATATGTTTCAGAATAGTGACTAGTCTTACTTGAAAGATTGAAAGGATGTGGGACATCACCAGAACAGACTGGTCATTGTGGTTCAAGGAACGTAGACTAAATGTTAAAAATAATATTAATTTTAATGCATTTTTAATTCCATTTTTTCCCTCTAGCCTCAAAAGCTGTGGATTGCCTCCTGGATTCTAAATGGGCAAAGGCAAAGAAAGGAGAGGAGGCTCTCTTTACAACCCGAGAGTCTGTAGTTGATTACTGCAACAGGTATGACCCAGGCTACTTCTTCAGTGTCATTAATGACTGCAGTTGTCCAGATGTCATAGTTATTTAGGAACCAGTGCAACTTGGGCTTCGTACATCCTAAAACTTTAGTACTTGTATAAAAAAATAAGGATTGTATTTGTATTGCTGTGTTTGAGGGTGGGAATGATGTAGGTTCATTATTTTTGTCCCCAAAACTCTCTCAGACTTTCACTGCACTGCTTGGGGCATCAAGGTGAACCAAACAAATTTCCTGAATTTTGACGGTATTTGAAGTTAGCAGGGTCAGAGTTCTCGAATATCTCTGTCCTTGCCATCTGAGGAGCAGGATTCCGTACTGCTCTTCCTGTTGGGAATTTGGCTGTGCTCCTTTCAAGGATGTTTCTGGTTGGTGATGACCTTAAGAATACCAAATACTACATCCTGGTGCCCTGGTGGCCATGTATTTATATCTTTATATCTCTATGCATATATAGAGACTATATGCACTTGCAGTAAGGTCTCTTTGTAGGTGGCAGGAAGGGAATACTTGGCGTTGGTACCACAGTTCAACAGAGCAGTTCTGTTCATTGTGCATCACTTACCAATGGTCTTGATTAGCTGTGTGTCCGCTTCCTTATTTTGGCTATGAAATACACTGACATGAACTTGAAAATAAATATTGAAGGAATTGCATTAATGGGAAAGATAAATGGATCTGGTGGCTTTCTCTATCCTACATCTTGTTTGTTCATTTATATTTGCAAAATGCTGCCACAGAGAAGTACAGTTTTTACCCAGTTTTGAACAGATGAACCAAAAAAAGCAAAGCAACAGGCAGGCCATGGGATAAGTAGGTCTGGTGTGTGTAGCTGTAAATAGAGCAGATGATGGTGACCTTGCCTTTCAGTCATTCTGGTCATGGTTATGTTAGAGAGATAATCTACAATGGTGTCTAATAACATAAGTAAGTGTAAATGTTGTTCTCCCAGTTGCACTTAAATGAATCACTTAACTTTTTCATTTTAAGACTCCTGAAAAAACAGTTCTTTCATCGAGCATTGAAAGTGATGAAGATGAAACCTGACAAGGATACAAAGAAAGAAAAGGAAAAAGGAAAGGCTGAGAGCGGGAAAGAGGAGGAGAAAAAGAGCAAGAAGGAAAGTGGCAAAGATGAAAAAACTAAGAAGGAGAAAGAAAAGGAAAAGAAAAAGGATGGTGAGAAAGATGAGTGTAAGAAGGTAAGTATTGTGTGTAAGAGAAGAGACAAACCTGTAACAAATACATCCACTGATTGTTAAGATTTCACTGGCTCAAGAGTTGGTTATTCTAAAATATGCCTTGCTTTTTTTTCCCTGTTTTCATCTCTAAAATATGCTGCTTTTTTGTTACCTTTTGAACTCCTCTTATTTTGGTTTAGATCAAAAAAGAGGCTTCAATTTGCCTTTGTGTACCTTGTCATCTTTTAATGTGGGCTGAGTTAATCCAAACCTGTTTCTCTGCAGTGGCAGCAGGCAGGGAGGCTGTGTACATCAGTTACCGTAGAATGACACATGTGCATGTGACCAAACATCCAAAGCAGTGCAGCTGCACCAGTGAAACACAAGCAGTTTTGCAGTGTTTGGTAACAAGAATGTTTGGAATGTCACATTTGGTATGTGGAGCCTGTAACTGGCCCTGTTGTGTCACAGCTCCATGGCTGAGCTGCATCCTGCCTCCTTGCACTTGATCTTCCAAGTTTAAACTACTACTACTGCACAGGTTTTAATGTGGTTTGAGTTTGTTTTCACTCCTGATTGGTTTTATTACTTATTAGCAGAAGAGACTGTCTTAATTAAAATGTTGAGAAACTGCAGGGGAAACCTGATGCGTGAATATGGTGTTCCTTCTATATACAGTGGTCTGAGTCAGTGAGAGTTAGTAGGATAATGCTCCAAAGTTATTCCCATTCAGACATTCCTAACTGAAATAATGGCACATCTGGTGAGAGTTACAGTCTGCCTAAAGAGGTTTGGGTGTCAGAAGAAATCTAAATGGTGAATAAAAGAATTATAAACAGAACAATCCCACTGCAGTCCCAGCACAGTGTAAGATTACCCAACTCTGAGGTACTGCAAAATGCTGATTGTGAAAGTAACGAACTTCTCCAAACCACAGTCATCAGGGGAGGTACATTTTTAAATGTATGTTAATTTTTAAACTAGGCATTATTTATTGAACAGATATTTAGTGCATTATATAAGCCAGTGGGTAGGAACTTGAATGAAACACAGGACCAAAATCACAAAGTTAATTTCTCACAACAAAATAAGCAAAGAGAAGCAAACAGGAGACAGAGGAGAGGAAGCACAAGATCCAAAAAGAGATTGAATAAGACAAAGAATAAATGGGCAGAAACTGATTCTGCCAGGTTGCCTGTTTGGTAAATATGGCACTAAAATAGGAAATAATTCTAACAAAGTCAGTGATGGTGAAGTGTTGTTCTTGATCCCTGTACTGACTTCCTGTTAGTATCAGCCCAGCTTTGCTAGGTATTTGATGACACAGTGTAATATTGAAGTCATGGTCTAGTCCTTAGACACTAACTAAAAATGAGATTTCTCTTTAATTACAATTTTCCTTGGTTTTTGAAGTATCTAGTTGGTAATAAATAAGAACAGGAGGAAATAAAGTATCTTTACTAAAGAAAAAGTGTGAACGTGGTCTTAAGTTTGTGAAAAGTTATGAGATTAAATATATTAACAGATACTATAAATTAAATAAAAATATATCATAAAAATAATACACAATATTAAATGTAAAAATTAAAACATATTAAATTTTGTAGTTTATATATATAATGATTTGTATGTGTATTTTCATATCTAATAATTTATGCATATAATATATTAGGTATAGATAAAATATTTATGTTTGTCCTCAGGATGACACCCCAGGAACACCCAAGAAAAAGGAAACTAAGAGGAAATTTAAACTTGAGCCACATGAAGACCAAGTTTTCTTGGATGGAAATGAGGTAAGATTCATAGGTGCTTTTCAACTTTGGGTGTCACTATGCTGTTGTCAGACAATAGCTTAATTTACTGGATTTCTGCAAACTCCTTGACATGTTAAAAGAAAAATTAATGGCAATGTGATGGCTTATCTTGAAACCAGATTGTCAGATATTTGCAAGGAGGGTAAAAACAGGTAAATAGATGACAGTAAATTTTAAAAAATCCCAAAGAAAACTTCCTTACCAGTAATGGAGGTGTTGGTGGCCTTGAGGTGAAATGTTTGTCCTCGGGGTACATTCAGGAGCTGATGGAGCTGACCCTGCCTGGGACAGGAGGGTGGGACAGACACTCCTGAGGTCCCTCCAGCCCAACTTATCCCACAGCCACTGCCATGCCAAAATTGTTCTGAACCAAACAAGCCTTCCAGGACACCAGTCACAGGAGGGGAAATAAAAAATATGTGCCTGGCTTTGTGATCTGAGCAAGCAGGTGAGCCTTTGGCATTCCTGAATGCTCATCCTGCCTTTACCACTGGAATTGTGGCATTAAATATTTCTCTGTGCTTTGCTGCTCTGGAAGACAAAGAATTTAATTATTTACCAGCTCTGTAATGTGCAGAGTCACATTTGTGCTTCTCAAGTTTGGGATAAGTGGTAAGTTTTACTGTGCTGTGTTGGTCCTGTGTGTGGCTGTACTGAAATCTCCCCCAGGATTCTTGTATTCCTTTGGTTATAAAACATTCATGACAGCAAATTCTGTAAATAAATCACTTGTGCAGAAAATGTGCTTCCCTTTTTTATCTTGATTTTACCTTTCTCAGTTCTTCAACACGTGCTTTGCTGTGTTTCATCCCGTCTCATGTGGAATCACAACCAGCTCTCATCCTCCCCGTCATCTTTACATGAAGTGCCAGTTCCAGATGAGGCTGCAGCACAATATTTACTGCTTGTCTTAACATCAGTTACTTCTCTATTTATTAATGAGCTGACATTTTTTAACAACTGCAACTTAGAAGAGCTTTTTTTAAGTAGTAGCTCATTTAGAGCCAAATCTTGTGTATTTGCATTAGAGCTGGATTTTTCCTTTTCCTTCATTGTTTCACACTTACAAACAGTGGATATCACACACTTACTGCCCAGTCACCATCTTCAGCTTATTGAGGCTCACAGAACAGCTGACTGGCAGCAGCTACACCTGAATACAGTTAACTTTGGCACCCTGTGAGAAGAATAATGTTAAATATTTATTGCATCACATGGAATCACCGCTGCCTCCCAGGTGTCCTTCTGACAGTTGGTATTGACACATCTGCATTGAGGGTTTCTGGTTTCTAGTAACCAGCAGCTTCTTTTCACAGTTAGAAGCTCATATTTAAACTGTTTACTTTGCTAACAAAAAAACTCAGATTTTTCTAGTTCAGAAAATCCTGCACTTTACCAAGAAGTTTTTCCTTTATGGCTGAGCAGCTCAGATTGAAATGGATCCCCAGTTCTCAGAGAAACATTCGGCTCTTGAGTGTTCCAACTGTAGACTTTGAGATAATAGTGCTGTGGGGCAGAGGGTGCAGTGCCACTGGTCTGAGCCCAGCACAGGCCCTGCAGTGAGCGTTCCAGCTGCTTCCTTTGTTCCAGGTGTTCAGTCTGGGTGTTTTCTCTTCAAAGCTCACAGGACTTTTTGTTTCCACTTGGTGGACTTGGGAAACTTTTTATTTTTTTGCAGAAGTTTTTTTTGTTTCATGCTGAACAACATTAGTGAATAAAGAACGATACAACCAAACCTTGATTCAGTGATATTTCAGAATCTTCCATTTTCCCATCAGTTCTGCTGTCTGATTGTTTTCCTCAGGATTACATCACCTGTCAGTTACCCTTCGTAGGAATCACGACCCCTTGCCCTGCCCGGGTGCTGACCAGAAGGCCTTTTGTTCAGCACCAAGCATTGCAGCCCGGCAGTGAGTGTTTGGGTGAGGGAATACATGAGATGTTTATCAGAGAGCTTGTTCTGAGTGTAAACTAGATCATTTCTGTTGTAGGTGTATGTGTGGATCTATGACCCCGTTCACTTTAAAACTTTTGCCATGGGACTTGTACTTGGTAAGTCAGAGTAGACACAAGTTGTTTATTTCTGTTGCCTTAAACTAACCAGTAAGTTGTCCAGTGGGCAAATGTGGGTTATGTAAAAATATGAAATATGTTATGAATGATACATTTCTGACCCTAGAACTTGTATTTGTGTAGAGTAAGACGAATCAGGTAATTTTATTTTTTAAATCTAAAATAGTATAGATGTTAACTGAATCTAAGGCACTACTTTGAATGAGCAGTAAGCCTGGAACCTCTGTACGTGTACCAGGAAAAACTAATGATGCTTCTCGTGCCTCTGTCCTGCCCTCCCTGCTCAGTGATTGCCGTTATAGCCGCGACCCTGTTCCCGCTCTGGCCAGCCGAGATGCGCGTCGGTGTTTATTACCTCAGCGTGGGCGCCGGCTGCTTTGTCGCCAGTATTCTGCTCCTTGCCGTCGGTGAGTGTGGCAGGCGGGCTCTGGGAGAGCAGAGGCGCAGCCCAGCTCTTCCCCCGGGCTCGGAGCTGGGCGGTGCCGCTTCCCAGGATTGTTCAGCCGCAGCTGGGCGCATCCTGTGTGCGCTTCCCTCCGGCCAGCGGGTGTCACAGTTGTGCCATGGGAAACGAGAGAGAGCTTGGGCTCGTGTCACCTGTTGGTGTTTCCTATGTAGTGCAGATTCGTTTACTGCCTCTGTTTGAACAAAAAATGTGCAGAACAAACCCAGAACTGCACATACAAACAGATTTAGAGGTGAGAATGGTGTCACCAGGATTTTAAAGCTTTCTGTAGCAGAGGGGTTAAGAGCTAAATCAGAGAGCTTCTCCATGGTGGAGAAGACATGGTAAGAACAAACTGCTCCACAGAGCTACTGTGGGATGAGGAGTTTCCCCCCAGTATCCCCCAGTCCCTGGCTGGGGGTGGGAATTAGTAGTGAACATCTCTTACACCATGGTGGTACACTGTGTGTGTCTGTAACAAAATCCAAAATTTCCCTTGTTTTCACACAGCTCGCTGCATCCTTTTCCTCATCATCTGGCTCATCACTGGAGGAAGGCATCACTTCTGGTTCCTGCCAAACCTTACAGCAGATGTGGGATTCATTGACTCCTTCAGGCCCCTGTACACACACGAATACAAAGGACCAAAAGCAGACTCAAAGAAAGAGGAAAAATCAGAATCCAAAAAGCAGCAAAAATATGACAGTGAGGAGAAATCAGATAGTGAGAAGAAGGAAGAGGAGGATGGAAAAACAGAAGCCACGAGGAACTCGGGAACAGACGGCTCGGGAGGAGAGCGACATTCAGACACTGACAGTGACAGGCGCGAAGATGACAGGTCCCAGCACAGTAGTGGCAATGGAAACGACTTTGAAATGATCACAAAAGAGGAACTGGAACAGCAAACAGATGAAGGGGATTGTGAGGAGGAAGAGGAGGAAGATACCGAAAGTGGGCCTTCACATGGAAAATCATAACTCACTGTGGTTTGGGACTAAGTATGTGCAAATGGTTGGATTTTCTTTGTTGGCTGATCACCAAAACATAGACCATACAGTAGCATCTTTGTTTGCTGAAATATCTGTGTTACCAAACAGTTTTATATCTAGTTCCTTCATTTTTTTTTTAACCATTAACTTGATTACTTGGTACTATGTTAATCATTAATATCCATTTACGGAAGTTTTATCAATTTGACAGGTTTTTTATTGATTGATAGATTGCCCAGATTGTCCTCAAACATACTGAAAAACATCATTTTCTGGTACTTGCATAACTGGTCAATTAGTTTAGCTTCTCAAACTTGCTTTTGTAAACCAGGTAAAAGTTGAATGACCAAATCTCAGATTATTCCTAGTTATACTCATCTGATAGTTAGGTAAAGCCCTTCTTAGCCCACAGCCTTCTTGATATTTTTCTTGATTTTGTTTTCAAAAGATTGTGAGAACTTTCCTGAGAAAACTAGTTTTAGCAGAAGTATTTTGCTGACAGTAGAGGAGCTGGTAGTGCTGAATTTGGCTGCAGTGTTCTCTGTTTCTCCAGCCTGTGTGCCAGCAACTGAGGAAATCCAAACTGGTTTTGTGCATCCGGTGCAGAGAGAGAAGTCATCTCCAGCAGGTGAAGGAAGCAGCATGGTTTGGAAATGATGGCTGTTTTCTTTCTCCTGCTCCATCATAATTAAAAAAAATGTATTCTGTACATAATTTACAAATAAAGCAAACCATTTACTTTAACTGCTACTTATTATTTAGAGATTTGATCCAGCATTCAGTTTGTATTATTGAAGCCATGTTGTGGTGTATCTATCAGAGAAATGCAAGTCGAGAGGACCTCACAGAGTATTTGTGTATGATTGGTAGCTGTTCCACAGAAGCTTTAGTTTTGTGCCAACATTCCATGTATTTGAGTCAATTGATCTTTATTAAATGAAAGCAAACACCACAGCTGTATGGATGCCTTAATGTTAAACCTCTCTGTACTCTGGAATTGGAGTAGTTTTAAGCAGAAGAGGCAGCAGTGTTGGTGTGCTCCCCAAGCTGGGTGGCTCAGAGCTGATGTGAAATGACCATTAATAACCGGTGTGTAAATTCCTCGGAGGAGCCGGTGCGGTGTCTCCTGCACGTCCCTTCCTGCTGCCTCTGTGGAGGATGGACTGAAGATCTTGGCTGACTGAACATGGAAGAAGTTACAACTCAGCCTCTTTCCTCTCAAGGACTTTATAGATTTGATTGTCTCCCCAGCCCACTCAGAGAAGGTGAGGGTAAGAGAATTTTTTTTCCTATCCTAAATTGCTTCCCATCCTTCCAGCGTCGGCATTTTGGATGAAGATACCAATTTTTCAGATTGTGCAAATATATACATCATCATGGGTGATAAACAATTCATGGATATGGTGTATTTGCTTCTTAAATCCTGAATAGTTACTCCATAAGGAAACAGATAAATTGGATCACTTTTTTATTAATATAGCAAAAAAATTAAAGGACCCATTAACTAAACAGATTGACTCCTGGCCACTTGTGTGTTATCACTGATGAAAAGAGCTGACAAAGTTCTGCTGTACCTGAGTGGGGTGTGCACGGTGTGATGGGGAGGGCAGAGACTGCACTGGGCCTCCACAGGGCAGCCAAGCCCTGGACAGGGTTTTAAGCAGTTAATGCAGTGGTTTTCAGTTATTTCAAGTATGTTTCCTCCTCCAAATGAAGTAACATCTTCAGGGCCTTGCTGAGCAAATCAAGTAGAAATGGTCAAATAAAAACTCTAATGTTGCCATCTGCTCCCTGTTCAGGGGGTGTGTGCCACGTGCCAGCACTGCCCACCTGGGGACAGGTATCTGTCTCTCAGAATTAACCAGCAGACACTTGTGTTGTCACCTTGACAGAGTTCCGGGCTCCTGCAGCCTAGAAATTGAATTGGCCTTAAACTCGTCACTTGATCTGCTGTGAACAGCTGTGAGGTGGAGTAAGGAAGATCTGCTCAGTGGTTAAGGAAAGAACTTCATTACTGTAAGTTAGTTTTCCTAGAAATATCCCCCAAATACTTCTGAAGTATTTTGTAATAGGATAATGAAAGAAGTGTTTGCAACATGGTAAAATTATGAGTGGACTTAAGAGTATCATGACAAAGACTTCCAGTCCAAAGAGGAAATCACAGAAGGACTTGGCCACCTTTAGATTTTTGTATCAGGCATTTCAGAGTTCTTAATGATTTTGATTTTTAACTTCCAGAGTCCAGGGTGACCTCATGAGAACAAAGATACAGATATTTAGTGCAAAGTTATTCAAATAACTACACTGGTAAAATGTCCTTCCTCCAATAAAATGTTATAGTGGTCTAACTGATACTCCTCCCACTATATTTTTCTGGGTTTTTTTCTTTTCAAGAAGATATGATTATTCCTATATATTCTTTTAAATTAAATAATTACTGGTAAAACACAAATGCATATTGATGCAGATCAGTATTTAGCAGAGATGTTACACCCAAGTGTGCTCTGCTCTCGTACAGATACAGTAACCTCAGCTCATATGTTGTATTCTGGGGTCCTTAAACATGCAGATCTCCTCTAGCAACTAAGAAACGAGTAAAAATTATTATTTGATGGACTTGCTTGTTTCCTTATCTGTAGAAAAGCTACAGCAGTGGGGGGATGATACGCAATTTTCAAGCAGTAAAGTTTGTTTATAGCAGCAGATCAGGGGCAGCATTTATGTTCCCCTACTGTGGACCATACAGGAGATTTTCTTGGGGTTTTATATAAAAAATAGAACATAGATAGATAGATAGATAGATAGATAGATAGATAGATAGATAATAGTTCATTTAGGCCTTTTGCTGTTTGAAATAACACTGACTGGAGTTCTCTGAGCATTGTTCTGCAGGAAGAAGGGCAGATAAAGAAAACTGGAGAAAGTCTCAGTTCCTCAGTTGACTCTCATTACACTTTCCCAGGACTCAGGAGAGGTGGCAGAAGCATCTGCCCCATGTAAACACTAAATGTAGACAATGTAAACATGAACTGTAGAAATGGAAAGCACCTGCCAGGCTCAGCTTTTATGTTCCCTCCTGCAACCCCTGGCAGTTCTCACTGTGGCACTGAGCCCTCAGAGCCTTGCCAGGTTCTCTGCAGCTCCTCTGAGGATGTAATCCTTTCCTGACAGGGTCATGGTGACAGCAAAGCAAAATTCCAGCCTCACAGCTGGCATCAAAAGCCCTGGACAACAGAGAAACATCCTCTTCCAGCTGCAGGTGATTGACTGGCAGCAGCTGAAAGTCCTGCCAGAATCCCTCCTGGATCTGTTGGCAGGATCAGTTCAAGTGAGCTCAGTTTACAGAACAATCCCATTTCCTCTCCTGTGCCCTGCCCTGTGCCCCCCTTAGGCAACTGCTGAGCTGGGCAACCCTTGCAGTGTCTGTGCCAAAATTTCTGTATTCCAGTCACAAACATAAGCAATTTGCACAATAAAATACACCTAAAAACCACCTGGAAAAATACCACAGTGGAAAATTCAAGTCTCAGAACATGCATACCTGGTTTCACCTTCATTGGGTGTCCCAGAGCCCAAATGAGCTCTTGGTCCCAATGAGCCTGACTGTAGATGACACAGCCCAGCTGTCTGTAAGAGGGACCTATCCTTGCCCTACCTCTTGACCCCAAAATTTGCCTTATCCTGACCTAGATCAAGTTTTCCAATAGGAAAATTCTATATATATTATTTCCTTGAGTTCTAGAAAACTTGTGTTTGCCTTACTTCCTTATGTTCGAATCTAAACTCTTCAAGGAGTTGTACTGGGATAAATTCAGAGTAGATCCACAAATCCACCACAAAACCAGAGCAGGAGACAGATTCTGGAGATAATTTCCTGCTCACACTCCATGGTCACAAAGGAGATGCTCAGGACCTGCACGTCCTCCCACTGCTCCTTCTACCCTATCCCAGCTGCTGTGGGAAGGGAGGGCTGTATCCCTCACTCCCTGGCTGACATTTCATCCAGCTACTTCTCATACATTTTTAAAACCAAACCTTGAATCATGCATGTTTGAACACCATTCTTTGTGTACACTATTTGTTCAAGAAAGTCTGTATCAAACATTTCCCAAGATCCAAAGCAGTTGAGATGCAACTTCTCAGTGGTTTTCACACAAGGCTTGGCACAGACAATAGTGCTGGACTCACCTTTTCTTTAGAATGAGGCAGCTCTTGTTAGGAATCACAGTCTGTCCTGGGAAAGAGTCTCCACCTACTTGCCACCGCTGCTGTGATAGATGTGTTGACTTTTAAATACAGCAGATGGATCAATTCTCTTGGAGACCTTTAGCAAAGGAGTGGTGACATTTAACTCTGCTGAGCCAGGCTGACCCCCAGCTCACTCCAGGGCATTCCTCAGGCTGTTGAGGTATTTTGTCTAATGAGAAGGGCTCACTGATTTGATTCTCAGCCTTTTTGATCCACCCCTCTCTAGAGAATCAGAATCAAACAGGAGATTTTTACCTGTTTTATCACTGTCAGGATAAGCTGATGTTTGCAAAACACTCAGATGCAAGGCCTGGGACACTGGTTTCTAACAAACTTCTACAGCTCCAAGGTACTTAATTGTTGAGCATCATTTATTATTGATTCTGACCAAGTCCTCCTCAGGGAGCGAAGGCAGAGTGGTGTGAGATGGTCCAAGACACTGTGCCCTTCTCACTCAGAGCACAAGGAGAAGGGTGGAACAATCCTATCAGTGTAAGTGAACTGAGCCTGAAGCAGCTGCTGAATGTTTTCAATAGACTTCCTGGTAATGGCTGGTACAGTTTCATCAGGGCTTCTCATTTTATTTAATAAAGCTTTGGATTATTTTATTTGTAATTCAGAAACAGGTGCAGGAAAACAAAAGGCACATTTCCTGATAGTGTCCACAAAGAGTCCATTACTGCCTGGCTGACACAAAGGCATTCGCTTTGCCTTGTGTATTTTTGTGTGTGTGTGAAAATAATGATCACAGAAAAAAATTGTTTTGTGATAAAAGACTTCAGAGAGAGGAATTCCTTTGGAGTTAGCAACAGCACTGTGCAAACGGTTTCAGTGCAAGTGAAGGAAAGAGGGAACGAACAGGACTGGGTAAACACTGATTCTGCTTCAGATAAAGATCAAAGATTTTCTGCAGGTGGTAACAGCCATTAATCCTCGTCATGTACAACAGAAGGCAAACACAGAAAGGGCTCAGCTTGTGATCCCTGGAAGTCCCCTGTAGCCTGGATCCAGTGAAGGATGGAGGTGCTTAGGAGAGAGACGTTCTGGCAGTTTATCTTTGCTAATCCATAAAAACACAGAGCAGAGCCCCAGGTGACTCTCACTGGCCTTCACAGTAAATTCTTATTTTCTCTTTCTGACATGTGAGTGTTCAACCAGTAATTAAGCTGTTTGTTGGGAGTCAGAAGATGGAGTGATGGAGTTTTGAATTCTTCACATTGAGGGTGGGATTAAAATTACATTTCCCCCCTTTTTAACTTCCTTTTAAATAAATGGAAGTGCCACGACAGAATTTGCTTAAAATTGAAGTCTACCAAGAAGTAGTTATAAACTAAAAGGTTACAAAAGATTTCCAGCTCTGCTTTCATGTTTGTGAGCAACACAAGGAGAGTCTGATCACACCCTGCACTCCACGTTGGCTTCAGTCTTAATTTTAGTTTTGTGTTACAGTGGCCAGTAAACCATGAAGTGGGTTTTTAAAATTACCGGTTCATGTAATGTAGTTTTTAGGGCTTTGTTTGTACCATCTTTTTTCCAGTTCCTTGAAAAACTGTATGTGTCAAAGACAAGACAAAAACCCACCAACACTGCAGTGACATCATGAGCAGCAGGAAAGGTTACACCTTGTGCAGTGACAGCACACAGCAGGGACACAAACCAAGGAAACACCACTCCTGAAAACCCAGCAAGGCTGACGCCAGCCCTGTTCTGTGTTTTCTGGATTTTCACTGAATAAGCAGAATTAGACTTCTATAAAAAATACATTCAAATTAAAATTACTATGGAAATGTGTTTCTTGTTCCTTACAAGATCTTCCTAAGAACAAACTTGTTACTTTTAAGATGAGCACCTCAAGTGATTGAAATGAAGATCCACCACTGTGGATCTTGTGCTTTTAAAAGGTTCTTGAAAAATAAAACATCTTACAAATGGGACATTGGTCTTTAAAAGTAGAGTTAGTTAAAAATAAAGTTGGTTAAATAGTTTACTGGTTACATATTCTATTAGTTAAATATTCTATTAAAAATTATAAAATCTGCATAAACTCTGTCTCTCGGAGCCACTCAGCCTTTCAGGACCAGCAGCCCCACAACCGCTTGCCATTGCAAAACTGGGGTTGCAAACCCAGCGCTGACAAGGCACTTACCCAGGCAGGGCATTACACAGCCTCAGCTGGGCTACACCCAGTTAAAGGCACAGCCAGGGAAAAGGGGAGTGTGCAGGCAAGGCTGTCAGACTGGTGCTCACCCTACAGACTAAGTGTTCCAGAGAACATTCCACAGGGACATTCCAATGATCACTGCCCCTGCCTGTGGGGACCATCCTCCTCCAAAGTGAGTCACCCCCAGCCCCTTGCTGCTTGAGAGAGGAAATTTTCATAATCATTTGTGCAGGAGTTCACAGTGTGCAGCTTTCCCCACATGTGACACCAAAATGCATAAAGATGCTTTTATCTCCCTGTCTTTGCCCACACGGCTTGAGGTGTCCAAGATGCCAACATAGGATCACTTGAAATACACAGAGGTGGGGTTTAAATTTAGTCCTCTGACAATAAAGGGACAGGTGGCAATGAGCTTCTAAAGCACATTTCAAACAGGAAGAGCAGGGGGAAGGTTCAGCTCTAACTGCACAGGAAGCACAGCCCACACTCCTCTGTATAGAGTTGTATTCATTATCTGCACCTGCTCTGGTCTGAAGGAAACCTCCTGCCCTAACTCAGGCAGCAACATGCAGGGACTCTGCTGGTCCCCACTGCTCTTCCTAAGTGACTTCAGAGGCTGCAGTGACCCCTTGGGCTGCAGTGCTGAACTCCAGCACAGCAGAGAGGAGAGGGTAGAGCCCAACACCTGTTCAGTGAGGACAGTTTGTTCAATCACTGCTTCTTTCAGAAAATTATCAAGTTAGATTTGAAATTGGAGGTGATCTTTTTTCTTGTTCCTTTCCCCTAAAATCCTACCCTTACAGTGAAGCTGAACAACAGAACCCAAGATATGAGTAACTAGCAGCAAGAAAGAGCCCTGAAGAAGGAAGGAAGCCTCTATGCAAATAAATAGGCAACACAGAACCACTACATGAGCTTTTAACACACAAACAGCTTTTACAAGAGATTTTCTATATTATTTCCTCCACAAGGAAGAGTCTCCTGTCTTGTTTTCACACACAGCTGCCTCCATGCAAATACAAGCTAATTTCTTAAACCTTTCTATTGCTGCTCATGGACATAAATGCAGCCCCTTTGACCAAGCAGGATGGGCTCGAGCCATTATTTAGCACATGGTGCTTGTCAAGTACCTGCAAGTTTTCCTGTGAAGAAAGAGGCAGCCCTCATCCAACATGGAGTGAGCAGCTCCTGATACAGCAAGAAGGACCCGCCAGCACCAAACCCTGCATTTGATCTCCAGGGAATCCCATCTTGCACCATCTTGCACCATCATTTCTCTGAGATGGAAGATGAGGTGCACTCAGGAGCAGAAAAAAAGAGTTATGAATGAGTAAAAAGCAAACTTTCAAATAATCACAAGGTGGTGGAGGGAAAGGGAAGCTGAGAAGTGGCCACAACATGAACAGGGGATGTAATGTGGGCAGCACTGTGCTCTGCGGGCCATGCTGAGGAACTGCCCCAGAAGGCTTACTGAGAACAGAACTGACACAGCCTGGAGGTCACACACTCACTGGGATCTTTATCAGCAGAAAAAATGTCTAAACTGTCCCTGTCCCCTCCTGGTTCCTCATTTCCACCATCCAGGCGTCTCCTCACACCAGCCTGTGCAGTGGTTTCTGCAGTCAGAAAGAGAGACATGAACAGAAACAAACCCAGACATCCAAACAGTTCACTTGCTTCCACTGGGAAAATCACTCTCATTGCTTTGCCCTGGGTTAGAAATAAGAAAACAACTACTCTGAAAGCATCAGTAGTCAGATACTTGTGGATGGACTGGATGCTCAGAAGGTGCAATATCCCTCTCAGGTGTAAACATTTTCTTATTATACTCCAATTTGTGCAACAGTCCTAGTAAACCCTGTGTGGATAAGTAACTATGGCCACCATGAACGCTGCTGAAGATTACTTTAAGCTGTTCGGATTTACAGAATACCGATCATCTTGTTTTTCTACAAAAAAAACCCCAAACCAAACAAACTTCAGAACTCTTTTCCCCCTCAAGTTCTTTAATCCTTAAGATGAACCATGGAAGGAGAAGAAGGAAGGGGGGAGGGTTATTCTAGAGGGTTAAGACCTGCCAGGCACTTTTGTACATACCTCAAACATCACCCATCATGTGGGCTCAGGTCTTCACAGAGGGAGCATCCTGTGCTCCCTGCCAAGTCCTGGGGGACCCGAGGGCTCCTGCTGAAGCACCCTCGTGCCCCACCATCGCCTTTTTTCACACACATCATGCATTTAGAACCCAAAATATTTACCTGCTACTTTTATAAGGATCTGGGTGTCCCCCCGTGCTGCACTTGGTGCTGTGGCACCATGAGGCTGCTTTCACCTCCCCTTGCCAGGGGATCAAACACAGCACACAGAACCTGATCCTCAGGGTGGTTGTGTTGTATGTACTATGCATGTCATATGTGTTATGTGTGTTGTATGTGCTATGTGTGATGTCTGTTGTGCGTTGTGTTATATGTTATGTGCTATGTGTGCTATACGTTACGTTGTAGCTGTTACATGTTATGTTGTCCTGTTGCATGTGTTCCATGTGCTGTATGTGTTATATCTGTGTTTCCTGTGTTATGCCCCGTTTCCCCCGACACGAGCCCGCACCGCCGCTCCCCGCCCGGTCCCGCCCGGTGCCCGCGCTGGGGCGGGCGGAGGTGGCGGCCCCGCCGGGCGGGAGAGCGGAGCGGCGGCCGCAGGTGGGTGCCGGGGCCGGGCGGGGGTAGACTGGGCGTCCCCTTGGATCTCCCGGGCCGCCTCCCTCCCTCTCCCTCCCGGAGAGGAGCAGGAAGCCGCCGGGAGGGCCGGGGACAGCGGCGGAGCCCGGCCGGGAGCGGCCGGGACGAGGAGCGAGAGGCGCCGGCAGCCGCGGGGTGCTCTGTGCGCGGGATGGGGGCTGTGCCCGCGCGGCCCAGGACAGGTGATTCCTCCTTACAAGATACATTGTTATTATTATTGTTGTTGTTACTATCTTACCGAACGGGACCCTGTTCGCGTGCAGGTTCCCTCCTTTCCGCGTCCACAAGTGCAGCGTCCAGTAGATAAAGACAAAACACCGGAATTCAGCCGTACTGTGAGGACAGAACAGATTTTAGAGGATGCACTTGTGCCGATGAAGAGTGACGCGGCCAGCCCAGGTAGGTTTGTAAACAAAGGCCAAGGATGCTTCTCAGGTTGTGCTGCCGAGGGCTCTTATTCTGCCGTGATTGCTCTTACTCTGCTCTCAGGACACACGAACTCAAACGTGCACTAACACAAATGCTGACTGACTCTGGCACATTGGTCACAAAATGCAGGTGTCTGTTTAAATCGAAATTCACAGTTAACACACAGCCTAAAAGTCAGTTCCTTTTTACAGCTGCCTTGGCTCCACAGCTCTTCTTTGCTCTCACTGAGATCACTGACACCATCCTGCTTCTTTAAGGAAAGAGAAATTAGCTAAAACTGTCCATGCTGTCTTGCTGACACACAGAGTCACTCTGTGTTCATTTTCCTAAGGAATTAACACTTGGAAAAGAGTTACCATAAAGAAACTTGTGGAAGCCTGAAGGGAAAACCAGCTGTTCTGAGATCTCTGTCATTGTAGTACTTAGAGATGAACAAAAAAGCCCAATTCGCTAATGAAACCCTTGTGCTTTGGATTGCCTTGGAGTTCCAGGATTTTTGCACCAAAAAAGGAGGTGATGCTTGATGCTTTTTCTGCTTTCAAGATATTTCTGCAGTCTCGATTTCCTTCCGATTCTTTGAGCATAATGAACTGTGAGGCTGTGCTGCAGCATCTCCTACAGTGTCTTGTATGATTGTTGTCCTGTAACCTCTTCAAAATATGTAGGAGCTCTGAAACCTCCATCCCTCTGCCCAGCTGGACAGCAAGACCTCTCCATGCCTTCTAAAGGAAAGGAACACAGTCAGCCTTATTTCCTAAACCATTCCTTGGGTCATTAGCTAGAAAAGTAAATTATGTTGATCTTTTAACTCTCAAGAATGTAATTCAAAGAACACAAAATTTAGGCAGTTGATAATGTAATGATGAGTTAGAGAAAATATTCACTCTTCATTAAGGGGCCTGAAAAATTCAGACAAACTAGGTAGTTGCTATGATGGAGAATTAACTAATGAGTAGAGGTACCCAGAAATACATTTCTACAATTTTTTTTTTTTTTTCCAGAGATGAAGCACGGTGTCCTGTGACATTTATTTTTGCTCTTTTCACCACTGGAGGATGGCTGCCAGATTCTGTGAAAATGGTTCTGGTCAGTTCCACTGCACCCACGCCAGCCAGCCTCTTGAAATCAGCTTCATGTTGGTCCTGATTATGCTTGGAAAAGTCTTCCTTGATTTCTTCATGTTGCAAATTAAGCCAAAACCTGTGAAAGTCAGTTTTATGGGATACTTTTGCATTTCAGTGGCACTTCTCGATTTCACACTGCTGCTGAGTATCTGTTTCATTTTCTGTCTTGAGGACTTTGCGGTCTGGGGCGTGCGATTCACAGAGTACCACATCTGCCTTCTCACTCAGATCACTTCTCTGACCTACGGGGTTTTGCCTTACCCAGTGTATCTTGTGGCTGCTCTGGATTATTACACCACAGTCTCCCAAACATCCCAATTCCCTAAACGAGGCCGGAAGTTACTTTACATATTTGCTGTGGTTGCTATATGGATTTCCGGGTTTTTCTGCACTCTCCAAGTTCCCGCTGTCTCTGAAGAGCTGGGAATGCAGAACAGAGTTTCCCCCTGGCAGTGCCCTCTCTCCGGCAGCCTGCAGAGCTACTCGGTGTCGTGTGCCATGGTGCTGCTGCTGGCCACGGCGCTCCTGGCTCGCTGCAAGGAGGTGACAGCCATGCTGCTGTCTGCCAGGCTCCTCTCCTTCTCCAGCCAGCCCGTTCTGATGTTCTCCTACGTGCCCAACAACACCACCACTCGCTCTAAGTGGCAGCTCCTGAGCAGGCTCCTGCTGTGTTTCCTTGGCACCTGGGCCCCGTTTGTGGTCCTGCAGGTTGCAGTTCTGTTCCTGGGGGTGCAGATCCCGGCCTACGTGGAGATGAACGTGCCCTGGCTGTACTTCACCAACAGCTTTCTCCTGGCAGCAGCCTATTGGTGCCGGGGCCACGATGTGGAGCTGGCAGAGGAGGGCTGGTGCACAGACCCGTTTGTCAGCTGGAAATTCTGCTTTATGCCGTTCAACAATGAAAGCACAGAGCCAGCTGATAAGCCAGGCGCAGTAATTGTCAGCTGTTAACGAGCTGCCGGCTGAAAAGGCTGCAGATAAGCAGAACTCTGATGCTCTGTGGCCGGGTCCTTACAGACAATGCAAGGAAACATCTCCAGAGCTTCACTCCCTGGAAACAAGTCCAGTGTCCAGCAACACTGGAGTGAAAATTGCACTGGAGTGCAGGACACCAAGTCACAGTGGGCAGCAAGCACTGCCAGTCCAGGGAATTCAACTTCAAATTACATGTTTAAAAAAAACCACTGCTTATATAGGACAAGTTTACAGTTAAACTTCATGTTTCTGACTAGAATTCCACACTTCCTTTAAATGGAATTATCTCAGGTTTTACAGTACAAAATGCAATGATGTCTTCAAGGCTGGAGTTACACGCAGATGCTGACCTAAGGGTCAAATGACTTTTTGAAGTGTATTTCGTTGTTAAAATGCGGATTTTTGTCAGCTTGATGGGACGTAAGCGTTGCTGTCTGTTTAACAAGAAATAACTTGTTTTAGTTTAAGTTACAGCTCCTACAGAAATAGAAACTGTGTTTGCATAGTACAAAACCAGTCCAAAACCAATGCAAGACGTGCAACTTCCACAGCCACAGGAGAGGTGCTGTTTCATTGTTTCTTTGCTGCTGCTTCTCTAAGGTACTTGTACATATTAAAAATTAAACAATTAGAGCAACAAACATCAAGGTTAGCTGCTATACATAAATACATGCCCAAGGTTAAAGAACGGTTTAAATTAAAATATAGTTTATTTTAAAGCCAAAATTACTTCAAAATAGTTAAATATGAAGTGGGACTACTTTAGCAGGGAAAGAATTAGGCTTCTAGCAAAAATACTATTAATTTTCAAATTCTTACAGTTTTATAATGGACTTGATTTGATTTTGTATAAGAGAAATAAATGATACACAACCAAAGCAGACAAATGAAATTAGCATTTATTTCTGAAGCACTAAACTCACAATACAAGGTTGTATTGAAAGAGAAACTAAGTAAATGATGCTGTAGGTTGGTTAAGTGTCCCCCAGACCCACAGGGAACGATGATTTCACACAAGAATACTCATTAAGAAAACTCTGCAGATAACAAAAGGTGCAATTACAAGCAAGTTTAAGCAGCATAGTATAAGGTGCTTTGTTTCAGCATTTGTAGGATGGATTTACCCATTAACAGACAGATTGAAGAAGTTTCACTTTTACAGATCATAACAAATGAGAGAATCTAAAATTCATTCACATGCTAGTTGGCAATAGGAAAGTGCTTCTTAAAAAAATGATTCACAAAGTAAAGATTATACTTTTACATAGTTCATTGTGTGCTCTTCAACTGTAAAATTTAAATTTTGGGTAATAATTTACTTTATTATATATCAATTATAGAGATAGATTTAATCACAGAATTTAATACTACATGGGTTAAATTTTCTTATAAAAGAATATTCCAGTATTTCACTCCATAAGAATACACAATCACATCTCAATCATAAATTAATCTTTGATTTCTGCAACATATCAAAATCTGATTATTTTGATTTATTACTTCACCCCACATAGTGCTTCCTTCACCCACAGTCTGTGGTAAATTTCTTTGAGGTTTCTGTGATGTAATCAAAAGGGGACAAGCGTTTTTTCAGCAGTAGAAAATGGTTTTGGAGGAAAATCTGTTAAAAAGGCCATCAAAAGGATAGTAAATGATTGAAAACTGAATTTTAAAACTAGTGCAATAAGAGGAGGCAATGCTTAGCAACACAGTTTGAAGTGTTTGGCACCACAGATTATTTCATTTTTTATGCTGGAAATGTACTTGGAGGAGATTTCCATGTTCAAAGTAGGAAAGCACAAGCAATGTTAACTGGAAAAACAACCCTAAGCAATCACTCCCCGCTCTCTCAAACTGTAATTGCTGTTAGAGCCGGAGATGTTATAGGATAAACCATGGCTAAACACAGGGGTTTGACACAACATTTCTTCAGGTTTTATAGAAACTGGACACCCACTGAAATGGGGCTGGCAAAATATTTACAAAACCTAATTCCATTTAAAAATCAGCAAATAGCTCAAATATAGGAATGCACCAGGCATTTCAGAATCATGAAATAACTAATCCCTACAGACTCGGCAGGCAGGGGGAAATTCCTCTTCAGAGTTCGTTCTACACCAGATGAAGGCAAAGCTATTTTCAGGTTCATTTCAGGTGTGTTTTGCATGATAAGTCTCACCCTTCTGAACCACTAACATGCACAGAACTGGAACTGCAACCAGTTGGGTGAGGCTGCTGACATGTTTTATTTATCAGTGTGGTTCAGCTTCCCAAGCCCTAATTAAAGTTTACACAACCCCATCTGCCCTAATGTGCCAGGATTCCTGTAGCTGCTGCAGTGCTCCTAAAACCACTTGAAGTTTTTAACATTTTTTACAGAGAATCTACAGTATGCAGCCAAAGCAAATATTAATGGACTGATGCTACATACATTACTTGCCAAATTTATTCTTCCTTACTTTTTGTGGCAAAGTGCCAAAGAGCATCAACCTTTAGGCTGCCAACTCCATCAAGGAGGCAACAGTGACACTGCAGGTCTCCACCAATACCCAACTGTGGTGCCTGAGCCTGCCAAGTGACTCTTTTTAAACATATTAATGGTAACTCTCTCTGCAAGCCCACTTTTATCCTTGGAATTCATGGAGGGAGACACCAGCTGTGCAGTGATCTCCATCTCACTGCCTTCCTAACAATTATGTTTTTATCTCTGTGCATTTTCTTTTACCTGCTGCTTCTGGGCAGTCCCAACACTGGTGCCTGCACTATCCCTCTCTAGAACAGGGTGAGTTTCACTGCCAGAGAGGACAGAAGCTATGCCAGCAAGGTGGTAATACCTGAAATAAAAAGAACTACAGATAACCACTGCTACATCTCTGTACATCACTTCTAGGGCTGTGCCAACAACTAATGGCCTTACACCATTGAAATACCTTACAGTCCTCAATTCTTATAGGATTATTTGATATTAATGCCAACAACAGCTAAAGTGTGAACCCTTTATGGGAGACTTCTGTACTTTTCTCATTTAAAGAATATCTCACAAATCAACATTGATTTTAATGAGATATTCTATGTGTTTTCAACTCTAAACAGAGTATTTGGCACTCAATGATAAAATCCTTCATCTTTACATCTTTACACATCTTTCCTGGTCAGTACTGGCTTGTTCATTCTATAACACAAAGACTACTTGGAAAGGAAGCTGAGTGTGCAGAATCCCTCACTGCTCTTTCCAAAAATGAATTTGCAAAAACCTGCCAGAGGATGGAAACATTCTGGCCAGGTAGTGGAGAACAACACAAGCCTGCCACAGGCTGCCCAGGCTTCACCCACAAGCAGATCTACCTCAAGAATCAAAGACATTTGTGCTTTGAGCCTAATCCCATAATCAGCACAGATACCCTGATTATTACCTAGCAACAACACCACAAGCCTGTCAGCAACCCTATGTATCAAAATAGTGCTTCCTAAACACAATTAGAATGCTCCTTCAGTGTTATGTATTGCAGCTAAACAGTGTTTCTGATCACAATACTATGAATGCACAATTGTGCTCAAGTTACAATTACTTCTAGATGGAAAAAATCTTTTTAAATCTCTTTTTTCTAGCTTCTTACTGTACAGAGTCATTTGGATAATTCAACAGGAATACTTGCTGGAAGTTTAAAGAAATTTAACTTGAAATCTGTTCATAACACTGGCTCCCAGAACTGTGCTTCAGAAAAGTTAAATCCATGGCTACAAAAGCTGGGCTATGAACTTACTCCATACCTGCAATTACCAGCATATTCACATCTCTGAACTTTGCTTTTTCCCTTCCACTTTGCTGTAAGAGATCAAAAAATACTGTGCAACCTTCAAGTGAATGAGCAGGTGTGTGTTTTAATGCAGAGGTTACACAAACCTACACAGCAGCTTAGGATGGGGCCTTGAGCACATATGGAAGTGCTGACCATGACCAGGGGATAAAGCAGGACACAAAATGCCCCAGCCCCCAGAGCTGACACCCAAGAGAGCAAAATGCCACACTCAGAAATTGAGTGGGGAAGGAAATGTCAGAGTTCCAAAGAGATGAGGATAGTAAAAACAAACCAGGCTGATTGCTATGGGCCAGGGTAATGTGTGCTCACTGCCTTGGTGCTCAGTCCATGCCCAAGGCCCTGACTCCATCAGCTCAGACCAGGGACAGCTTCCTGAAAAAGCTTCCTGAAAAATCCACACAGCTGGCACTTGTCTGGACCATCACTACCATCTCTATTCCAAATGTCACCATTTGCAAAGCCATCCAGGGGATGTAACTACATAGAAACTTTCAGGTCTAAATAAATTTGCATGACTAAAGGCAAATTCTTTTAAAATAAATTTAATTTCAGCTCATCTTAAATGAACTAAGCATTAAATGAATTTAAAATTTCTGTCTCCTCACAACATTTCCTGTCTGAAACAACATCTCACTATCCAAGAGTGACTTGAAACTTAATTCACTATGAACAATTAACACTTTACACTGAAATTATTAATTGATAGCTCTGCTCGTACCTGTTCCACTCAGCATTGAACAGAAACAGTGTATTAAAACAAAATACTATAAAATGTTAGCTTTTCTCATACACTGAAAAAGTATCTTACATTGATTCTTTTGCACAGTCATTATCTGCAGCCTAAAACAATCAATGAGGAAATACCTGGTTAATGATGACAACTATATCTCTAAGCATATGCTAACAGGACATCTCTATACAACAGTGGTGAGAAAATAACCCCGCAAGCTTTTCTACGTGCTGAATTTTAATATGAGCAGTCTCAGTACAACCAAAAGAACTACTCATGTTATAAATTATGGGGATGTCTAATTATTTGCAAAACCAGGACTCAACACAGCTGTCACTGAATTCTTTGATCACTCAGAGCTGCACATTTGTCACTATGTAAGGAATCTGGAGAGCTCTTGAGGTGGACGTTTCTGCCTGGATATTGCGAGATTAGAATGAGAACATCCATCTGAAACTGGCATTAGTTGTAGCTGCCGTGCCAGGCAGTGACACACCATACCCAGCCCAGTCTCACAATGAACTTCCAATCAAACCACACTTCAATGCGTTTGTACCTGAATATTTCCTTACAGCTCAAGATACAGAAATAATGCAAAAGCTGTCACAGACCTGCCCAAACAGTTGGTTTTGTCCTATCCTTTCCTCTTCCTGCCACATCTGCAGTTACAAAGGACTACCTGTTCCGTCCAAACGGCTGGATTCCTTTTTGTACAAAGCACTAGTGGAAGTCAGGGGGTAAAACACCTGCTTTCACAGGAAAGAAATGGATGCTTGTGGAACATAAATCTTCTATTTGAAATGTCTCAGTGACAAAAATCTAGCAAAGGCTTTACCCTCCATCAAGAACTTCATTTCTGGAAAAAAATATGATGGGTTAATGGGTAAAGAATGGATTTACAATGCAGCCTGTTTAAAAACCCTTCAAATACTCTCTGGTGATCCAAAACAACTGGCACTTTAAGTCAGTGGAGGTAGCCAGGCTTCCTCAGGGGAGTGCCCTGTTCCTGCTGCAAAGCTGGGATGCTGAGTGATACAAGCCAGATGGATCAGGGGAGGCTGCACTCCCATTCTGATCATTCATGTGCAATGCTTTAAAACCCCAGACAAACCCTGAAGCTGAGACAAGTGTCACAGCTCTATTCTATTGGATGAAATCTTGACAGCCATCTTCAACTCAGTGCTTTGCAAAAAGGCCTTGCCCTGAGCTAATGCTGCAGTTTCCATTAAGGAGTAGGGTACGATGGACACTGGTGGAGAAAAAGGAGAAAAAGGAAGAGAAAAAGCCATGGAATCTCCCTTCTGAGCTATTCCTTCCTACAGAAGCTGAAATACTGCAAGCATTACTGTGAGGGGTAGCCTGCAACACCAGAGTCCAAACACAGAAAGTAAAATCCCAGGAAATAAAGCTAATAAAAAGGATTTCTTGTAGACACATTCAGTAGGAACAAGTGCTAAAAAACATTTAAAATCTTCAATACTACTTCTTTTGCAAGAGGGTACAGCCTAATGTGGGGGAAAGCCATGGGAAATGGTGTATAAGCCTGGGAAAACCTCACCTATCTGAACACCAAGTAACTGGTATGTAAAATGGCTCTGGAGGACTGCTACTCTAAGTATTATCTTGCTTTTTTGAGCAAATTCATAAGCTTCTCAAGTAGATTCCAGCTGCCCTTGGAAATTTTCCAGCCTACTTTCACATACAAGTGTGAATTTTTTAAAAATTAATCTTATTGACACAGCTACACTGGCAAACACTCCTATACAAGTGCACTTCTACCAGTACAGGTTGGCATAGCTGTGCCTTCTTTTAAGTTCCAATTAATTGCCAAAATCACTGAAGAAGAAAAAAAACTTTCAATATGCATAAGGCCCACATTCTAAGCTGCTGCATTCATGAATATTTAAAGCATAACTCATTATCTGAGGCTCTCCCAAACCCACAGGGAATGTTACATACCAGAACAGGACCAGATGTGCCTTACTGGGGTCTGCTCTGAGCTCCTGGCACCTGGCAGTGATTATGGCTGAGCTGGACACAAACACTAGCTGGAGAAGCTCTCCTGAAAGCTGCCTAACAAAGCAAAATTAAAGCAGCCATGAAATTCTCATGCATATAACACTGATTAACTACAGGTCTAAATAAGACCCCTAAGTCCACATTTTCTAGGTACACCTTAAGCCATTATCAAACTACATTAATGTATCCCTACTTTTTACATTGCCTAAGAACAGTACAATCAGAAGACAGATTAAAAATTAGCCAGTGAGATTTCTGTATAAAAATAATAAAACTTTAAGACAAAAGCCAAAGGATAAATATCTAAGATATCTTTAGTCTTCAGTTAGCTCATCAAAACAGAACATATCCTTTAGAACATATGTTACAGATATGCTACACTGTGTATCTTACAGAAATGCTACAGATGGGAACCCACTGTCTCCATCATTTGAATGTCTCTCAAATGAACATTAGCAAACGTTGGAACTTCAACTAAGAAGTTTATTTTACAATAGAAACTGAAAACAGAAAAAAACAAATTAGAAAGTGCTTAGCAACTTCCCTCCAAAATAAATCCAGGCATCAATTCATCCTCTAAAGCTTTGGTGCCATTTGGATAAGGGTTCTCACCACATACCAGCATGTAACTGCAATGTGTTGTCCTAACTTGCAGCTTCAGTGGTTAATACAAATATTAATAACATCTGCTACCAGCAAGCTCAAACACTTGTAATTAAGAGCAATGATTCTAATGTTGATCTCTGGAAGGTAATGGTAGAAAATCTGTTAGTGGAAACAAAGCAGTAGTCTAATTAAAGGAAAATGAAGCACAGATTTTTCTGGAATCCAAATTTACTCTTTAAGGTCACCAGTTAAATAATATACATATTAATCTGTCTGTCACAAACCTGCCTTTTGGCCAGTGTATGTGCATTGACTCCTTTTGATCTAGGGCAGCAGTTCTCAAACTTAAGGTCAGTTCCTCTTCTCTTCAGGAATACTGTACAGCTCCCTGAATACCTCCCTACACGATCATATATTATGCATTAATTTGCATAAAATACAAAAAAATACATTATTTGCAGACACATACACATATTTAATTCAAATATACACAATGACTATCAGCACACGTACCCTTCTTCCCCTACACAAGAGCTTAGGGATCAGGTCTGTACATAAGGGGAGTGGAGCTGCAAAAGGGAGGGAACAGAAGGACAAAATACACCCATGAGCATCTGTGCACAGGTGGTGGGGAAGCAAAGGCCAAGAAGGTGCTGCTGCCTCAGAGTCCAGGCAGCTTCCAAGAGCATCAGTAACTGAGGAAACATTTGTTCCACAGAGTGTGAGGGAAGATGGAGTGGGACACTAAAATCCCACCACAAGGGTCTGCAGCATCCACGGTAAAATCTCCAGCCAGAGGGACGAAGCAGGGCCTCTGGATGTTTCTCCCAGAGCTGCCAATGCTGGCATTCCTCCTGCTGACCTGCAGCTCCAGGCTCCCTCATGGCAGCAGCAGCTGCTCCTGCACAAGCTCTGAGGGGGCCTCACTGCTCCTTCCTAAGAGTACTGCAAGCACAGCTCACACTGGCCACTGGACAAGGAAAAGGTGCTTGGAAGCTTTCAGTGAGGCAATGGGAATACACTACAGGGAAAGACATGTTAGAAGAGGTATCAAGAAAAAGAATATCTCAGCTATGCTGTCCCTTCTCTACCCTCAGTCTCTAAAGTAACTTGTCTCAACATGAGCTGGTCCTGGCTGCAGTTTTCAGCCCCTCACACCCAGGCATTTGGGAACCTGAACCCTGAGTGCTCACACACCTCCTCAGTGTCCACTCTGACCCCCCATTTGAGAACTGCTGGTCTAGCTTAACTAGCAGCATGTGAAACTACAAACCTAACACTTAATGCCCCCTTAGTGCATAGCAGCATTCAAAGAGTAAAGTAACATGTGCTTCAGTTACCTCTGGCAGGAGTATCAGTAGCCTGATCATGAGGATTTTGATGAGACATCTACATGGTTTATAGTATTTTACAGACTTCAAGAAAATACTACAGTGGCAGAGATGAGGGTACGCCTACATGAGGAAAACCAGCTGCCAACCTACCCCTTACAAACAATTTGCTCAAGACTAAAACAAACTCAGAGAGCACAACTAAATGCATAGCATTTTACTGGTACTAGTGCTTCCACAGGGCCTGTGGACACTTCTGTTAGTTCAGTCCAAACACTGCTGTATGTGGGAAAAATCTTTCAGAATACAGCAACACAATTTAAATGGTGTCTAGATTGGGGTGGGGACTGGGGTGTTAATCATAACTCGTAAGATGAAGTACATGTTGCGGAATATTTAACCTACCACAGCATATTTCACTTCTTGTTTTTCCATGAAAAATTTCAACTCAAAGTATTACTCAGGCTTTACCATAAACCCTATTAGTTGTTGAAAACTACAGAGGACTCCTGGTATAATCAAAGGAACATTTTACAGTCTTTATGTGGGGAGACCCCCACCTATTTAACAAAACATCACAGTAACACCCATGCCACAGTGAAGATGTTGGCATATTACTGTCAGTTCTGTCACTGAGAAACTGTTGTTTAAACCTTCGTGTTCACTTCCTAGGATTCTTTCAAGGAATTGATACGTGCACAGATTTTCAATGCAGGTCCAAGCTTAATATTCATTGCACTCATAAGGTGATCCTCCTTCAACAAGAGGAGAGCTTGTCCATCAATTTCTTGTGCTCTAAATTCATCCGCAATATCTTGACAACCTAAAGGCAATAAAAAACATGATTACTGGTTTAGAAATGTCCATTCTTAGACCCAATGATTTTGTCCACATTAGAGCTTTTCAGCTACACATTTTCCAGTGCTCATCCCCTTAGCCTGTTGAACCTAAATTACTTGTAAGAATTCAATAATATTATGGGAATTCTGAAATAATCAAAGTAATTTTTACTACAGCCTCTAATTACACTGTATTTATTGGAGAACTACTCGTTGGGAATTTCAAGTCCCAGCAAAGACAGAATTTTCATTTCATTAAGAGGAACAACCTCTCATCATTGGAAGAGACTGGGAAAACAGCACTGAAATAGCAATCAGGAACATAATTCAAGTGGGTCTTTTCCAGCAATAAAAATATACTATTATCTAAATCTATAAAAGATAACTATATTATACTGCTATGTGCAATGACAACATCCACATAGCTACAATTTTCAAAAGAAGTTCATTCCATCTGTGTGTTACACCACTGAGTTAAGGAAATGAAGTTTTGATGTATGGGCTTTGTCACAACCATCTCATGAAGATATTTATTAGTTATCAGAGTGAATATTCTACACACAGCAGTGACTCACTTCGCAAGTGCACCTTTAAACTGGTTGGATCTTTCTTCCCACGTTAAACTCCTTTTCTCAACATGAAATACCAGTCTCAGGTTACTGAAGCTTACAAGATAAGAAAAGACTCTACATGGGTGGGACTGTCCCAAGTAACTGAGGGCCCCTTTCCACGGAAGAACACTATGGAAATAAAGGTTCCTCCAAAGAAGTTCTGGACATGTGCTGAGCAGAATCAGCCAGCTCTGCCTGGGTTTATGGCAGCTTTGTTAGATGGATAAATATCTTTTAACAACATTCATGGGAGTACTCATTGTCAGTTGTTTTTCCCCCAGCCATGTTTTTAATGGGGTTTTTAAATACATTTCTGTTCTTAATCCAGCAGTCTCTCCATTGGTCTCAGAGCCTTTCAGACACACTTGAATTTGTGCTCCACCTTCAATTCATGATTTCAATTCTTTCTCAAATACACTTATTTTTTGGCATTTTTACTTTTTCCCTTTTAAAAGGTACACTATCACAGAGATATGGAATTACTGTGAAGAACATTTCTACCCAGATGACAGCAACTAATTTCGTATTCTTATGTGTGTTCAGATCTAAATTCTATAAAGAACAGATAGTCTAATTTCCTGATGGATTTACAAATATGTACAAGAAAAATGGAAAGGAAACGTGGAAGGAAGTATCAACATCCAAAGCTGAATTCATTTGGATTATTACTGGGTGAAGGTTGTAACATACAAGGCTGGAAAAAGTTAGCTTTTTGCAAAGAATAAAGCACAATTCTTTTCTAAATTATTTGTTAAATAGACCTCATGCAACAATTAGCTCTGACATCATCATAAAGGTTTTCTTATTGAAGTGCTGACAACAGATAAAACATCTGTAAGTCAAGGATTGAGTACTTCTGGGAAAGGTATCATGGAATGGCTGATTTAAGACCTGAATGTTGTGATTGTCAGACCACACCATTTACAAAGAATCTGAGAGATCAACAAAAGGAACAAAACTGGTCCTATTAAAATAGGAAACTGGAAGTTTGCTGTTGCCAGCTTTTTCCTTTAAGTAGGGCATGAAGAATTTCCGTGCAACTTCTTAAAATACTTGTGATCAAAATCATTTTGGAAAAACAGAGGATGGAAGTTGAAGGTATTGCAGTTCCCTCATCCAAGCACATCTGGGTATATTCTTAAGCACTTTTGCAATTGCTTCTTATGCAATAACTTGGCCAAAAAAAAAAGGGTGGGAAGCTGGTGAAAGGTCATTTATCCTGCAACTGAAGAAAGAAAGAACAATTCTGCTCAGCTTAAGCTGTTCTGTCTCTTCCCCCAGAAGAAGCAGCTAACAGTGCAAGTGTCCTGGACATTGACTTCTCCAAAAGGCTCCAGAAGAACTCAGGAAAAGCCTGACAAGGACAGGAGTCCATTTCAGCTACAGACTGTGCAGAAAGCTGTAAACGAAAACAGATGTCCCTAATGTTTATGGAAAAGTGACAAATCACCATCTCCTACAGCATGGCAGATGGTCTGCACAGACTGCAGCAAGCAGATATATAATATAAAATGCCATAATGAAAATCATCTATATTATTTCCTGCATTAATCAATCTTGGAAGTATATGATAAAATATTTTTTCAAGAGAGTGATTTGAGAATATACTGAAAAGAATGAACTTCAGAATTACCAAAAAACCCAAATGCAGTGATGTAGCAATAAAACTTCTGGCAGGTTGTAAATATAACTTTAAATATCTATTTAACTTTTTTTTAAAAAAGTATTTTTGAAACTAGGCATTCATATGGATAAGAATGAGTAATTATAATAAATTTTCATTAAATACAGATAAATAAAAAGTTTGTTTAGTATCAAACATCACCTTGTTTCTAGAATACAAAAAACTAAACCAGATCCAGCAGCTGGTGAAATATTGTAAAAGTAATGGTTTCAAAACAGAAACCACATTTTAAGAATAAAATTTTTGGTTTCATACTTGCAAGTGAATTGTGTTTCTGTGGCACTACAATTATTCTAGTGAATGAACTACCATTTATTGAGAGCCTAGGATTAGTTATTGAATTAACTAGAGCCTAAAATCTATAAACCCAGTAACTGAAACCAGCAGTGATAGAGCTACACTCCGTAACACTGCTCAAGTACAGAAACAGCAATGACCACATCCTAGACCTAAGAAGCTTTGCTTGTTTCTACAAACATCACTGCAGATTCCCAGGAGCAGACAGTGTTACTGAATTGCAATAAACTATCAGAAGAAAGGTACTTCAAGGACGACTTTTGCCAGTTTTAGACATCTCCTGCTCAATTCTTTGCCTGACCTACTACAGAAGACTGTCATAATGCATGTATATGACTTAGCAATGAAGATATGTTCCTTACAGACTAATAGTCTAATGGGATTCACAAAAAAATGGTGCAGCATTCTAGAAAAAGTAGACTATTAAGAACAAATGTAGCCTGGGTTTTAATGGGTAAGCAACAAAAATTCTGGTATGACTGCTGCTGTGGAGATCTGCCTTGCTATCTGTAGGGATTACAGTGGCTGATCAGATAAAATGGCATCCTTGGGAAAAGGCGGGGAGCGAAGCTTTAAAGGTAATGATAGTTAGGAAATGATTAATGTCAAATAACCTGAAGATGACATAAAGGTAACTGTGAATATTGAGCTAAAAGAAAAGTTTGTGAACAAGAAGAAATCAGATTCTTTTTTCTGAGAACAAACTGCGACTAAGCAGTATATGCAGAGTCTCTAGGCAGAAGATCTCTGAGAAAAGCTATGCAAAATAAAGTTTAACTTTATAGCAGAAACTTGCTTATTCTTTTTAAATGACTTGTACCATGACAGGTTTTTCAAACTTTTCAGTTGTATAAAGGGAAGTAACACTGCTCTTGCTTTTTCTACTGAATAAGCAGCAAGGGAGGAGGGAAGAGAAGAAGGAAGAAGCGTGGAGGGAAGAGAAGAAAGCGTAACAGAAAGTGTGTCTGATCTCTCTACTGACCTCTTGAGAGAAGTCAGACTGAAGGAAGGAACAGCTCTAATCTCCATCAGCTGGGATGCAACAGCAGAAGTGGGACTAGTTCTACCAACATGGTATTTGTGCTGAAGGAACAAGCAAGAGGAAACAAATCACATTCCAGTCTCTATCACCAGCTAACACTGCTGTCACCACAGCACGTCCTCACCACAATGCTGCTATAAAGCAAGGAACTTCATCGTTAAAACCAACAGAACAAGGTATTGCCCATTCCATACCAGGCAGAGAATGTATAAAGGCCCAAACTTCATCGACAGTCCACACTGAAGGGTCAGTTTGCACCACAGGCAGCAGGTCGATGCTCTCGGGCATTTTGCGCATCCTCAGCTCGCGGAGCTCCCGCTCCCTCTCCCTCTCACTCTGCCTCCGCAGGCGCGTGGTCATGGCCGTCGGAACCGCATCTTCATGAGGAGCCAGATCTTCTTCTGCAGATGGATAAGTAATTGGAAGCTGGAAAATGCAGTACAAATACACTACAGTATTAGGCTTTATTTGCAATTCCCCAAGCAGTGCCATAGTTTTAAGCAAATATTCCACAGACCTGTCTAAGAAAATGATCTCGTGACGCCCCCTCAGGGCCGCTCGGCCGACGCCCGCGTCGCCCAAGACTTTGGCTATCTGACTTCCGATTCCAACGACTGGTCTTGTCTGATGGAAACAGCCCAAATTTCTTAGTGCAACTAAGGCTGTGCCTAAAGAAGTAAGATATATTCAATAATGCACTAGTAGTTTTTTGGACTGAATTCAATCAAGTAGCCAAAAAATTAGTGTTGTATAAATGCTGCTTAGTTACAACAACAGCTGTCACAGAAATACAAGAGAAAGGCATCTCAAAGGCCATTTACTCAAAACCCCCATCACGATGGGTGATCAAGTACATCCAGATAACCCCTGGAAGATGTCTGTCCTTCCCATTCTTAAAGATTTTCCATGATAGAAATACCTTCACATGTTATCACACAGTACAGTTCTGCTCTGAAACATCCACTAAAAACCCAACATCACATTGTGTTTTCTGGTTCCACTTTCTCTACCTAGCTGATACCCAGTCAAAGGAGGATAGAGGCAAAAATTCCATGTTAAGATTAAAGTGCTAAATCCCTTTAAGACTATTTTGCTGGTAGTGTCCCAAGAAGTACCAAATCAAAAATGTGTATTTCCACTACTTAAACAGGAATGTAGCAGACACAAAGAGAAAGGTCATGTCCGGACACACTGATGCCAAAAAAGAGCTAAATGGTGACTAGAAATGGGAAACTATTCCCCATTTCTAAAACTTATGGTATTAAACACCAACTTTCCAGCTGTTATAATGGCAGACATTGCAGTCAGACGTTGACTGTGAATTCTTGCTCTCTTAACCAGAAGAGATTAATCCATTAACCAGATAATGATAAACAGTAACTACAGAAAGTTACCTTTTGGCACAGGATGTGGAGCAGAATCTTTTTGACCGCAGAAATTTATTGGGATATCCCATTTTTCCACAAAATTCACACTTCAGAAGATCATTTTCAATTTCATCCAGTCCCTCTAAAAAAAGAATGTGGAATAAAGAAGTCAGGTTCAATGACACAAAATCATGTTCACATCTCTCACCTCAAGCAGGCAAAAGATCTTCAAATATTTAACACATTCAATTAAATATTTAGATTAACAGACAATTATGCAAAGCTAAGCAAGTCATCGATTTCATTGTCTAGAAAAGATCTTGAGCAAACTGAACCTTAATGAACCTCCAATTAAGTTATTCAATTAACTTAATCAGTTTTTTGTTGAATTTCAAGCCATCCATGAGCAGATCTGCCCTCAACCATAGCAAACAATTGAAAAAGAAGGGTTACAGTCCTCATGAATTGCTTTATAAAGAGTCCATTAAGAGAACTCGGCCTTTCACAGTCTAAATGCAAACTCTCCTGTAATGACATAATTAATTAACCTTTTAAAGTACTTTCTTTGAATAAACAGCTGCTACAACCAAAGGGATTTGTGAAAGCAAAGAAAACATTGAATCTTGAATATATATATAACATTCAACCGATGAAAAAGATAACTGCATGCAATCAAGAAAAGGATTACGGCATCTGCTGATTTGCAGCTTATTGTTACAGAGTAATTTTTCTGAGGTGAGATGGCAAATTTCCTGCTCTACAAAAAGCAGCAAAGAGTTGGAAATATTGAGAAGGGTATTTGAAGGATGTTTTTACCACACACACAATCATACCCTGGTTTACTATGAGAAAATCTTCTCTACTCAACTTCTGTGAATGTGGATGTGCCTCAATATTGGAACTAGCACGTTTAATAACTAGTTACAAATTTTGTACATAAACCTAACACCAGCTGTTAGGAACAATAACTAAAACCAAAACCATGAATGTTTGAGTAATTCCACAAAACAGACAAGCTGTCTGAAATCTGAGACACAGCATAGTGTTAATACTGAAAAGAAAACTGAATTAACATCTAGAGAAGCAAATTAAGGAGAAAATAACTGCTGCAAAGAGTTTTGATATGGAAGAGGGAATAAAACTACTTTAAGAGAATGAAAGAAAGAGTTGCATTAAGAAAAATTTAAACAGATCACCAAAAACAGCTCTGGTGCAATAAGGATACAAGCTGTGGGAAAGAAAACCCAGAGGTAGCTAGAAAATTCTGATCTTTCAAATCTTAGATGAATTTATGCAAAAATGTGTGTTCACAGAATAACTTAGCTTTTCTGGGCCAGGCCTCAGTTTGATTCCCATTTCATAGCACACAGAACTGGAGGGGGAAAATGGGCATTTAAACAAAAACTACAAACCTTCTGCAATCATATCCTCTATCTCTGTGTCTGACGAGTTGTCTGCATGTTTTGCGTTCTGCAAGTCTGATTCAACACACACCACACTCATGATCTGACCCTCCACCAGCAATCTCTTCTCTGCAGGCTGTTCCACCAGCAAAGATGAACGACTGACCTGTAGCAATAAAAGCAAAGCAACACTGAGTAACATTATTCACAACAGTGAATAATTAAAGCCAGTATTTGTGACTTAACAGTTGTAACAAAGAGGCAGATCAGTTTCTGCTCCATATCAATGAATCGTAATTGTATCGTGCCAAAGCTCATGCCTCAAACAAATTAAGACTCACTCCTGCTCTACAGAGTTTGCAATTATATTTAACAAAAGAAGAAACACATTAGATCTACAGAAATGAAGGTATGGGAAAATGAGACACACATTAAATTAGCAAGACAGGTTTTAAATTGTCAGTTTGTGATTAAAAATTTTCAATGGCAATTCTTAACAGACACAGCACTAATTACCCTAGCCCAGTTAAGAGCTTGCCAGTGCTTGAAACAACAAATTGTAGCATTTTACAAGTTTAATATGGACTCAGCTCTGAGGTCTAAATTAAGGTGTCACTTAAATTGAGGGATCTAGGAGGCCGACAAATATAAAAGAGTTATTCCAAATGGTAGACTAAATCCAGTCTCTGTAGTTATCTCCAGATATATCCTACTACTCAAAGTCACCAATCAGTGGAGAAAACCAACATCTGAAACATAATTCAAGATCTAAATATCAACTAGCCACAAAAACCATCATTCTTACAAAGAGTCTATTTCAAAGGTTAGTAGTAAAAAATTTGTAGCAACTTTCAGACTTACAGGGAACGGCTCCAGCCCCTCCTGAATCACAAAGCCTTCGATGACATGGGTCAGGATCTGGGGTTTAACAATAGCCTGTGGAGGTTTATTCTCTAGGCTGGGAATGCTATTGGGCATGGATGTGCTGTTGCTCCTTGTCGTTGCTGCTGGAAGTAAAAGAGGTGGTGGTGGAATAGAAGCATGGGAAGGATCAGATGGAGATTTAATTACTGAGGCACTGACTGATGATGTCACTGAAGGCAGGCCCCCGTGTTCTGCAAAAAATAACAAAGCATGTTATATTTTATCACTTATGTCCAACCAGTGGCTCAGAATCTGGAAGTAAAAGGTGATAAATCCCCAAAAGCCATCTCTGCACCCATCAACCCCTGACATAGGCTCTTCCCCAGGCTTCATAGATTTCACTTTTAAAACAAGATGGTTTATCTTGATAGCCTACTCCACAAACACACCCTCCTCATGCAAACACTTTCCTTTACTCACTACCTGCTAACTACAAGCATAGTTGGCATTTAACTACTTACACAGATCACAAAGCCAAAATCTACCTTAGTCTGGCATTTGTCCTCACCTGACAAAGGATCTTCTGAATTAAGAGCCTCTCCATTGCCCAAGGTTATGGCTGGTGGGGACAAGGTGGGTGGTGTAGGTGTTCTTGCCATGTGGACACAATCTGAGTCCTCGGGCATCTCCTCTTCACACACATTCTCCACTTGGTAAATCTGCATCCAACAAACTATTGCTTTAGAGAGATTTCCATTCTATCTTAACACCTTAAGAGAGTTGCATAAATACAGTTTTAAAAATAAATTACCAGTTCAAATATGTTAATCTTTTAATAAAATACTAGCTCTCAAACTGCATACCAAACAATGAACTCTGAGGGGATCACAGTATCTATGAGAGCAAAACTGAAGTATTTTGTTACAAATAGTAATATATAAAGAAGCACAGTTCTCCAGTCAGAGCAGAGAACTTGACTTTTTTAATACTTTAGGAGTAGTTCACTGTATTTTTATTTACAGTTATTTAAACACATTTGCAAATTGCAATTTTAATGTCAAGTCTGCAAATTTTTCTATCTAATACAGCAGTGTAATCAAACTGAGTATCTCAGAAGAGTGCACCAAGACTATCAAGCATTAGTGGTTATAAGAGATTTTAAGGTCTTTCCCTCAAAAGTACTGAAATAAATTTACATAAATTCTTCACAGTCAATTTAGCAGATTAAAATGCAAAACACCACCCTGTCAAAAGCAAACCTGGCTTCTACTCTTTTGCCCAATTTCTCCATGAAAAACCAGAGTTAAGATTATTACCCTCTTAAAATAAATTAGAAATGAACAGCACACCCCCTTCTTTAACCTGTTGATAACCTCAAAAAAGCGTACAAGAGCTGCTGATTCTTTTGCTCAAGCTAATCTCATTAGCATTCTACCATTAAAGCCCAGCAATGCCATCTTAAATGTCAGCCTTATTTGCATATCATTTTATTTTCCTGTACATTATTTTAACCCAGTGATTGAAGTCAAAACTTCAATTACAAACTGGACATCTGAGACAAACACTGAACCAAATTAAATGGTGGTGATGGGAATTGCCAAAACAGCATCAAAATTCCCCAATTCTTTTATGAAGAGGGTATTTTTAATGTTAGCACAAAATTAATTATCCAGAAACCTATCATCTTAATAACATGATATGTGGTTCTCCCAATCAGAATCTATTTGTATTGAGGTAAAAGCTTACAGTCCACATCGTATTTACCAAAATTCTTTATGTAAGCATTGTCATGTATTTACTTACTTTTTTGAATTTCAAATACATTGTCATTTCATTAGGAAACAAGATTTTAGGTCTTAAATTTGCACTTTTGCGATTCCTGGTTGATATTCTTGACTGATGATCCATTACAACCAAAAAAATCTCAAACTAAAACATGAAAGAGAAGAAAAACGCCTATTGTTTTGTTAAAACTCAGTTCTGTAATCAATGGGTTTCTTCTTCTCTGACTAGCACCTGATTTATGTCCCTTTGAAGTCAACGGGCCAGACTCACAGCTCTGGAGAAGCCCAAGGAAAGAATAAAGGATGCAATGTTATCACTCACCACTGGAGTTTCAATCGGAACCGACGGCTGCACCTGCAGATTTACTGCGACAGTCTGTGGAGGTGGAAGAGTTTGAAATGGCAGCTGGACCAAAGCTTCAGCAGCAGGAAGCTCCTCCTCAGAAACCAAAGTGTTTTGAACCAAAACCTGGCCCTGGGACAGAATTTCAGGCTGCACTTGTAAAGACTGCACAGACTGCAAGGGCAGCGGTTGAATCTGGGTTGAAGATGCCGAGAGCTGAGGCGGAGCTGCCAGAGGGATGGGAGCGGATTGCAGCGCTGGGTACTGCTGGTGTGGCGTGGACGACACGAGTTGCTGGCCCGGGGAGACCAAAGTGGGCGGCTCCACGGCCCCGATGTGCACGGCGGGTGAGGGCGGGAGCGGCAGGTGCGGCGGGAGGCTGAGCGGCTGCGATGGCCGCACAGGGTTGGTGGCAGCCGCCTGGGGAGCGGCCGGCTCGGGCTGCAGAGCCGCCGGCACCAGCGAGCTGGCCTGGGACTGGATAAGGGCTTGAGGGTGGATAATAATGGTGGGTGACTGACTCGGGGAGTGGGACGGCGGAGGAGACACCACCACGGACTGCTGAGCTGACTGCGATGGGGTGGGAGAGAGCGTGAGAGGCGGAGGATGGATGTGGATAGGGGAGCAGTGGGACGGGACGCTGCTGGGAGCCGGGGGCAGGGCGTGGCTGGGCAGGGGCAGGCAGTGCTGGGATGGAGGCGGCTCCTGGCCCGGAGGAGTCTGAAGTGCAATCGGCTGGACTTGCTGCTGCTGCTGCAGGATCAGCTGATGATGGGAAATCTTTGGAGGTGGTGAATGGAGTGGGATCTGCTGATGTTTTACTAGAGAATGAGGTTGCAATGGAGAATATGAAGCTGTGAGGGAAGGGAAAAAAGTAACAATTAGTATTTATTTCTCCAAGTTCTGAAAAATAAAATACCTCAAAAATTCTCACTTTAAAGATCAGCACAATCTTTTAAACACTTCCATATTTGTTTAGAAGTATCTTCTTTGACAGCATATAGAACACAGGAACAATTTATTGGGGGAGTATATCAGTTTCCAAAGCAAAATGCAGCAATGAATAAATTAATATGGCCATGCTTTTTACACATACGTACTTTCTATAACAAAGTATCTAAACTTATCTTTTTGCTGCTAGGTCTAAGATTATTGCTGATCCAGCCTTATTTAAGAATTTCACGCAACTTTAAATGGATTTAACCTTTGCTTTGAAACAGACTGGAAGAGAAATGATAAGCACAACAGGATTTGCTGATAACTGTTAAATTAAACTTTAGATAATATTATGTTAAGAGACAAAACAAAATCCCAAGAGTTCAGTATAAATTTAAACCATTGAAAGCATTTGCCTCAACTTGAACACAGCAACTGAGAGGTACAAACCTAAAAATAGTGCAACTTCCAGAGAAATCACATCACCTTTAAGTGAACCAGTGACTCACCAGCTATTTCTTACAGCACACATACATATATTGTCCTCTACACACAAACCTCTTACTGCTTTGTCTTGTCCACTTGAGAAACAACTCATTTACGTAGGTTTTTCGATCTGTTCTGCTACTAAGGACAGATTCTTTTTTTTACCAACATGAGTTCTGAGAGCATTAAGGTTCAATACCTCCAGAATGTCTGCTTTCCAAGTCCCACTCTTTCTCTAAAAGCTGTCACTAAGCCAAGCTACATTCCACAGAATTCAGACCAATTGTCTAGACTACCATCACTTTCTCAGAAAAAGAAAGCTAAGATGCAAATACGCTGCATGCAGTGTAAGTGCCTCTCTAACCAAGTGCAGGTTATTTCGATTTATCTCAATACAGAATACTAGAATTCTGAGCAGTTACCTATGGGTTTATGAAAGAACTTGATATAAGAACGTTCTCATGACACAGACAACACAGAAGAAAAAACCAAACCACTAACAAAATGGATTTTGATGGAAGCAAGAGGCTTGAGGTGGTTTCAGCCCACATTTTGCTGCCCAGAGATGGGATGGCACGTCCTGACAATGAACATATAGACAGACCAGGAATGAGAATCATATTTGTGCTGTGACTCAACAGGGTATTGCAGTTGCTATATTGTGCTTGTACTGTGCTTTAAGAATATTCCTGCCTCTGCTTCGTCAAAATCTTGTGCAACATCCAACACCAACAAATAAGTGAACTTACTAACAAATTTGAACTCTGTTCATGTGGAATATTTATAATAACATGGTCAGAGAGCACTGAACTGCGACAGAACTGTGATACACAAACTACTTTTAATTAAAATAACTTTCCTCTAGCTCCACATTCACCCCACCTGGTGTGATTAAGTGGTGTATGCTGGATGTCCGTGTGGCCGGTGTGCTCCGACACTCCGGAGCCGGGCTCTCGCCTTTCCTATTGCTGTCAGAGGGGTCTGCCTGGCTGCCCTTGGAGCTGCTGCCAGCTTTGCTGGGGCACAGGGACTGGCTTTGACTGCTGCTCTTTGGTGGGCCATTCTGTGAACTTGACAACACACCCAGCTTCTGACTACGCAGTGTCAAGTTCTGAACCTGGGAAAATAGCAAAACATGAAAAAACCCAAACCCTATAATATCTATCACAAATATCAGGCAAAAACAGCAAAAAAAATTTACATTTTTACATTACATTACATCCCATTAATTTTAACAATACAAGCTGAAATGCTAAAATATTTTCTGGTTTTCCCTATAGCCATATAACAACCAAGTGGGGTTGGGAATGGAGGGAGGGCTTTACATTACATCCCATGCAATCACAAGAAGCTAAAAATCTGCATATCAAAGTATCTTAAAAGCCATAAAATTTAGAGAAAGATAGGGATCTTTATTACTTCAGTGATAAATACAGAAGTCTTTTTTCCCTTATTGGATTTTTAAAAGAAATGGAAATTGTTAATTAATTTGAATTGGAACTTTCATTTTTCTCTTTTATTGTGCCTTCAAAGTAAGTGACACAAGGCATCTTACACAGACACTGCAGAAGTGCAGTGGTCTGTGAGTGAGCTTCCAGACACCAACATAAACCAGAGCCTCGGGTGGTCAGTGGGACCAGAGTCCCCTTGGTGCTGTGTGTTAACAAAACTGAGACCTTTGTTTCTACACCAATATTAACCTCCCTTCTCATCAAGACACCTCCAATGTCACATGAAACAAAAGATTTGCTTTCTGAAATGTAAATCAGTCGGGGATCATTTTCACTGAAGTCTGTTATATCACACCCAGATTCTGTACATAACGATCCCAGATCTCCAATCCTATGTGCTGAGCTAAAATTGCATTTTCAAGGATAATGCCTACCCTTGTAGCATTAATTTACATTATCTTTTACATGAAAAAGAGGACTAATTATTATCACCATTCCCTACTTTGATCACATAATCCCTTCTTCACTCAACAGTTAGTACCTGTGTAAGGAACAACTAGTTTACATTTCCCTTCTCAAAGGGCACATTCAAACCCAAGACAACAATGCTTGTTTCCTCACTGGCATGCAGGAGGCATTTACTGCCACCCTGCCCCAGTGAGGACAAACCAACCTTCAGCACACCTTCAGAGGTAAGGTGACTCAGCTGCAGTTTGGCAGAGCCACCCCAGCAGCTCATCTGCTCTCTGGTCTGGGGTGAAAGTAAAGCAAGAAAAACTGAAGCACAACATTTCCTTACTTTTCAGTTTTGCCCCACTTGACTGGGCAGACTTTTAAAAAGTTTACAGAAGCTCACCTGAGTAGCTGCAGACTGACAGGAAGATGAGGAGGACGAGGAGACAACAGGAATGTCAGACTGGACAGCAGCCACAGTGGTCGCAGGAGTAAAAATAAGCTGTTAAGCAAGAAAAAATACATGGTAACAGATTGAAGTTTTTTAAATCTGTGAAAGAAATGCAGTATCTTAAAGAGATACATAACTTACACGTATTGATATACAGCTTCTAAGATCTGCTTTTTAAATGAATATATTTAAAGAACTGTTTATCATGGTAATTTTAGTAAACAAAACTAAAAGAGAATAATGCAAACCAAATATAATAATATATTTGTTCTGCATATTGAGAAAAATCTTTGAGATAAATAAGCACACATCCATGATCTTTCATACAAGCACTTAAGAGGACTTTCCCTTCAGTACTACGAATTAGTGAAAAAAAAAGACAAAAGAGCAGCCCAATATTTACTATATTTAAGAAAGAGAGCTTAGACCTTCCAATAGGAACAAACCAAAACTGAACTTTGCAAGGACTGTAATCTAAACTTACCATCTGAGCTCGTAGATACATTTGAGCTTGGCTTGCACTCAGGGTGGGAGAGGTGCTGCCCAGCAACATCGTCTGTTGGGTGATGCTGCTGCTGGTGGTGTTGGAGGTCTGAGAACGGCTTATTATCTGTGCAGGTGTGGGAGAGGTGGAGAGGTTAATCTAAGGAAACAAAAATATTGCTTCTGTCATGGAAATTCCGTCATCCTAGGGTCTAAAGCCAGAAAGCCTTTGACAAAAATAGCAGGGGCATTTGGAATCTCTGAACTGTAAAGATGCCAAAAATATATTGAGCCAAGCATCACAAAATGGGATTCTGGCAAGATTGTATCTTTTTATTCTTAAACTGCAATCAACCACTTTGCAGTAAATAACAGGCAGTTACGAGTATAAACAATGATATGAAGTCTGAAAAATATGCCTCATAGAAATACACATTTACTGAATATGTAGAATGAGCTTTCAGTATTTTAAGAAAAACACCTGAGTTTTAATATTTAAGATCTTTAAATGTTTATATTAATTGCCTGGACTGGTATCTTCTATTATGCAACCTGATCAGGACACTTCTTCGTTCCACCACATACGGACTTTCAATCCTCATTTCACATATGCACACTGAAAAATGACTGAAGACTAAAACCTCCAATTTCATATTAAATGCTCCTCAAGAACCACTCTTTAGCATCTTCTTAAAAAAAGCAGCTGTTGTGTTTTTGCTGTTTCTTTTTTTCTTCTAACCAGTTAAACAGAGTTAAGTGCCCAGCTCTTTTTCATCACTTACTTAAAAGATTTCCTTGAAAAATTGCAGCCCAATTATTTTGTTAGTTTAACATCAGACATCTTAATAGACTTTCCCTCCTAAAATTAATGAATGAATGGTTTTACTTCTAACAACTGTAAGCCAAGCCAAGCTATGAGAGCTTAAAAAAATACACAGTTAAATCACTGAAGCTATGCACTGGAGTCATGAACAGCTTGAGGGTGTGATTAATAAGCAGGATGTCTGTAGGACTAACAAATCCTACTTCACACAACTGTGAAACTGTACAGAAGAGACTGTGCATGCCTGACAACGGCACTTAAATACAGCATGAACTGAACACAGAGCCGCTCACAACTGAAACCCGAGCACATGCCTAGAATATGGGAACTGAAACTGCAAAAAAGATGCATGAGAAAAGATGATCATCAATAAAAAAAATGAATGCTATAAACATTTAATCAGTTTTGTAAATATACGTGAGCATTGACTTCGATTCTTTAGATTTAGTGTTATTTAATCCCTGATACACAGTTATGATTTGCACCTACATAAAGAAACTAATGTAGAAAATTCATTTGCCCTGAATAAAGAAACTAATGTAGAAAATCCAGTAAGAAATCATGTAAGAGATGAGAGCTCAGGGAGTGATTTCTGCAGGAGTTTGAACAGCCACTGGTGCTTGTGGAGTGAGCAGCTGCCCCTCAGAGCACCAAGAGGGGTCTGGGACTGGGGAAGCCAACACTGGCCACCAACAATCACACGCAGCACTCAACACTTACTACAGAGTCATAATACTTCTGTTCACTGTGACTCTAGCATTAATTTTAACAATGCAAGCTGAAATGCTAAAATATTTTCTGTTTTTCCCTGCAGCCATGTAACAACCAAGCGGGGTTGGGAATGGAGGGAGGGCTTGGTGCAGTTACGTACCGAGGTCTGCGACATGCTTGACTGCTGAGTGACACTCCCAGTGGGGGAAGTACATTGCCTCCCACCTGACAGGCTTGCCTAAATAGCAAGAATACGTGTCAAATAGTGAAATCAGAAAGTGCTTAAGTGATGTTCATTTTATTGCATAAACCATCAGAAACAGCCCTCTCTACCTTTACCTTTTCTCTGAGGTAACAGTAAGAATGCTTTACTCAGTGGAAATGGTTTTCAGCAGAGTGCACTCTGCACTATGGAATGCTACCTGCAAGGTTCTAAGTCCCTTGAAGTCCTACCAAATTTCAGGCATATAATTCTTTCAGATCAAGACTTGAAGAAAAGCCATCAGAGGTAAAGTCTGCCAAACTGCTAATGATCACCTCAGTATCTACGGTGCTCAGAATTAAAATGCGATATAATTAAAAATTCATTATTAAAACTCATGTCATAATTTTATTATTATTAAAATCTTCTAAAAAATAAATTTTATAAATGCTGTAGAGAACAGCCTCATATTCTGGAATGGTAACTTAAGCATGCATATCTAGTATCTATCACAGGATGCTATTCTGGCCCTTCAGATGAGTTACAGGGACAGTGATTATGGTTTCTGTATGAACAGAATGAAAACTTCTCAGCCTTCCCCAAGTTGATTTTCTTTGCTCTGTCTTAGTAACTGTATATCCACATAGAAATCCATCACAACAAAAAAGACAAATCAACATATTACCACAATCTAATGAAAGAGGTATAGAAGAAAAAGCCTGGAGCAAAAATGAGACAGTCCAGTTCTGACACCAAACAGCCATATCCCTGAGGTCTTTAACTCCATTTAACATTTCCCTGTGTAAAATCATTAACAACCACCTCTCTGCAAGAGCATATTCTCAATCCAAGGCCAACTGAGGTCAAAGGAAATCTTGTCACTGCCTGAATTCAAAATGAGTCTCCTCCAGTGATCACTGATGCTGAAAGCTGTGTTTCAGATATGAAATGCCATTTACCTCCTACATTTTCATACTCAGGGTTAAAATTTAATTTTGCCACTACTTACAATGCAGCCAGATGTGAGGCAAAAAACACTAAGATGCCAGATGTTCATTATTTTTTATTTCACTAAAAACAATGCTTCCCCCATTAACTTTTAGAGAAAATCACGGGATGAAGATTGAAGAAGTCTATTTTTAATATTTATTTTATTACTGCTTGGTGATTTACATGATGCATTATGATGTATGCAATAAAGCATGGAATGGTTGCCTACTGGAGCATCTATACCACTGGACAAAATCCTCAAAACAGTTTGGAGGATGATACAATTTAAAATTACAACATCATTAAAATATAACAGTGAATTATCACGAGGCATTAAGCTCAGGCACTTAAGCTGTTATTACGTTTGACAGTGACTGTAGCCCTGCTCTAGATAACACACGATTCTTTTTCAGCAATCTTCACTCTCACCTGTGGAACAGTTGCCAGACTCTGAAATTGGGTACTGCTTAAGTGCTGCTGCTGCAGAGCAGCAGTCTGCAGCATTAGATGCTGCTGTTGGGCTGCATACATCTGCTGGAGGTACTGAGCAGCTGAGCTAGGAGGACGATGCAAGGCCTGCTGAATAACCTGTGATGAATCAGTAGGTAATTAATTACAATTACAAAGCACACACCATGCTGACATGATGTTGAAGTTTACCCTTACAAGGAAATAAAACCAAATAAATTTTTTTCACACCAATTATGTAATACTGAACTTGCTGCCTCACTGTTCTTGACCAAGTCACAGAGCATTGTCAACATCAATATATTCATGTTCTCAAGGACAGCCTGACAATACAGCGTCATCCCCAACACATCATCCCAGCCTCTCAGCTGCTTGTCAACACATCCTACATCATGTTCTGCTTTTTGAGAGATCAGAGTAGTGTGTGAGAAACACAAATATCAAACACAACAGAATGGACTCTACAGAGTTCAAGGAGACCTAATTTCAAGAACAGCAAGAGGGGGCTGGATCCCAAGCAGCACGTATACCCACACAAATCCCTTGGATCCCTGTAGTCAATGTTGGTCAAACAAACAGCTCTGTTTTGCAAAGGTGCATATTAATAATCCACACCCTCAGCAAATGGTGAACAAACCAAACTTTCTATCACAGTATTTCCCCCTCCCTTATTTGGGAGACAGGCCTACCCTGAGCTATCCTTAACTGGTCTGATACCCTCCAGTAAACATCTCCTGAAAACCAGCAAGTCAGCTACTGAGCAAGACAACAGCAATTAAGAGCGCAAAGCACTGCACAATGCCTGTGTTTGGAGCTCTGCACAGGACAGGGAGGAAGCCCCAGAGCCCAGTACCTGGACAGCATGTCTGTCAGAGCCGCTGTAGACGGAGATCTGCGGCAGTGGCGCGCGGGAGGTGGAGGTGGTGGTGACGGTCGTTGTGGATGCAGAACATGTTGTTGTGTTGGGTTCATTCTCCATAGCTGTGCAGCGTTCGTCCAGCCTGGCAGGAGCAACATCAAAGTGGTTCACAAACGAGGCCAGCACACAATGATTTTAACGCAAAAAATTATGTTTTGCTGAGAGAGAATAATGGATAATTTTCAAAAGGCAAGTTTCACAGAATCACGGAATGGTTTGGGTTGGAGGGACCTTAAAGACCATCTCGTCCCACCCCCTGTCATGCCAGGGTCACCTTTCAATACACCAGGTTGCTTCAAGCCACATCCAACCTGGCCTTGAATGCTTGCAGAGATGGGGCAGCCACAGCCCCTATGGGCAACCTGTGCCAGGTCCTCACCAACCCTATAGTAAAGGATTTCTTCTTAACATCTCATCTTAGTTTGTAGTATTTGCTATTACTTCATGCAATCTCTTGAGAGAGGTAGTTATAATCTTCTAAGATCCATCAAAAGTAGCAATAACGAACCAATTTAGAAATACATCCGAGATTTCCAGCCAGCTACACAGGACCAGTACCACCTCCCTCACCCCCACAGCCCAGGACAGAAATTGCTGGCTGACCCTGGACACTGAGCAAAACCTGCTCTTGACAAAAATCACCAGTGAAATGCTCTGTTTGGGGAGAGAGGGAAAGGACACAGGAAAAAAAATCCTTTTAACAGCAATACCTCACACAATACAGCAAGAACCAAGGAAGAAACCACCTATTTAAGCACCTCAAATGATCCTCCCCAGCCTTATGTGACTTCCCTCTGTTGCAAAGCACAAAATGTCATCTTTAAAACTGAAATGAATCACAAACCTCAATATATATATTATGGGGGTGTTTACTGCAGTTTCTTTTTCAGTCTTTGTATTATGATTAACAGGAAATAGCATAGTAGCTGTTTATTGCTTTCCAAAGGATGCCAAAAAAAGGGAGGGTTGAGAAGATGTGTTTCCTTCTTACCATAAAGAGGGGCTCAGAGAAATAATCAGAGAGAGCTTGCAGCTTTGCCAAGTTCTTAACAAACCGCCCATTGGATGCTGCATCAAATGGGAACATAATCAAGAGTTTCAACTCACACAGCTGTTAGCAGAACAGGGCACTGTGGCCAGGCTGCCACCCTCACCTCCCAAAACACAACTACTCTGCAAGGAGAGGGCTGCACGGGATGCTGCAACTCCTGGGAACCTGCAACAACTAAACTGTAACAGGTACATGGTCTCCTAAAGACCTCTTGCCTACCCTTGTGTTGGACACTTGCATGGACTTTGCCATCAAAGAAAATTCCTGGCAATAAAGGATGCTTTAAAAGCAGAGATCCCTGCTATTAGAATTGAAGAAACAATATGATTTGTTGCTAAAAATTCAGGTCTGCTGTGCATTACTGATGCCACTTGGTACCTACACTAAGGCACAAGTTAACACACACGAATTCCCACTCCAACTGCAATTAACACAGCATCATTTCTAAATCTACTTTACATTAATTTCACATAGTGAAAAGTATTTAAAAAAAAATCCTGTCTCTTCCAGTGGACATTAAAAGCACCTCAAAATATTTACGACTACAACTTGTCTAGCTAGCTTTTGCAGAGTTATGCAACCAGTTAAATTAGCTCAAAACAACATTAGATGTCTCATTTCCTTAGTTCTTGGGCACGTTTTGGGTGTGTTATAAGCAAGATGTGCAACGTATCCCACTTAGAAAATATTTCATCAGAAGTTCACTCCATGAGAGCTGGTAATCCTTTAGTTCAAAATTATTTCAAAAATAGTATTGTCATTGCTCAGGTTGTTCTCAAAAGGATGTACAATGAAAACAGTAAAGAGCTCCTAAATTTCTGCTGAGCATCTCCATCTCTCCTCTGACACCTCACCTCGAGCAGGTATCAGATGTTAACTTACAACAAAATTAATTTTGTTTATTGATGAAGACCTCGCAATGACACTCCCTGAGCACTTTAAATCAAAACAATCTCCATAATGCAAAGTTTTAGAAAACACACTGACTTGAAACAACCACTACGCATTTAAGCGAGCCCAAAATACAAAGCACAACAGAAAACTATATTGAAAATATGTATTTATTCAAGCAGTAACAGTACAAGACACCACGAAATTTCAGGTTACACTGTGCATAGGATAAATATTCCAAAGTTTTGTTTCTTTATATTCTTCTTAGTCAAAGCAACCACTTGAAGTAAAAAAATACCTGCTATTCTATACCAATTAACAAACTACCCTCACAGCGGACACACGAATGTGATTACTCATGTTTTGGAAAGTTTTGGTAACTGTCATGGTAATAACAAACCCTGCTGACAACCCACATCCACAACCACAACCATCCACGAACACATGGTTTATTTTTTTTTTTTCAATTCACAACCTCTCCCTGCAACTCCAAGGGGACAAATCACAAAAAACCCAAACTAAATAAAAATTTCCTCGAAGCCTAGCCCCTACAGGCATTTCTGTATTTGACAGAGGGCTCCGAAATAATAATAATAAAATAATAATTTAAAAAATAACGAAAGTATGCTCTGTGGGAATACACCCCATGGCATGTGGAGCACCGGCCCCGCGCTCAGGGACCCTGGTGCCCCCATCGACATCTGCCCCCCGCCCAGGCCGGGCTGACCCACCCTCAGCCCCCGCCTCGCCCAGCCCGGCCCCGCCACCGCCCCCTCAGGAGAGCAAAGGCAGGCGGGCGGGAGGGGCCGGCCCGGCGCCGGGGCGCGGTCAGGGCGCGGGTTCCCCGCCCCCGCGGCCCGGCCGGGGCCCCGCGGCTGCCGCTGCCCGCGCTCCGCGCGCCCCGCCGGGACACTCGCCTGGGACGCGCCGCTCAAGGCGCCGCCGCCGCCGCCGCCATTTTCTCGCCTCCCTCACGGGGGAGGCGCCGCGCGCGCGCGGGGCGCGGCCGCCGCCGCGCACGTGACGGGAGCCGGCGCCATGTTGGCCGTGAGGGGCCGGGGCTGAGGGAGAGCTGCGGCGGGGCCGGGGAATTGGAATATGCGGTGTTCTCAGCCCAAATAACCTATCGGCTTCTATGTGTAACAAAACACGGAGCCTCCTTGAAGTGCCTCCTACATTGAGCAGCTGTCGCTCAGACACCTAATCACGGTGTCAGCATCTCGGCTTTCCTTTTTGAGGCTCTGCTTGCTTCCTTCCACCCTTCCTGCCACTCACCAGCTCAAAGCACTGTGTGAATGAGTTAAAGTAATTATCTCTGGTCTCTTGCATCACACCCGGTTATTCTAGCACCTGATGCATACGCACCTACAAATCTTTGTACTATGTGTACAGGAGGCCTGTGTTTGGATGACCATGGGAGGTGCCTTCAGGCTAAATCCTCTGTGACTTCCACGCCTGACAGAGCTCAAGAAGTGTCTGGACAATGCACTCAGGCACATGGTGTGGCTCTCGGAGATGTCCTGTGGAGGGTTAAAAGTTGGGCTTGATGATCCTGATATTCCTTATGCCATCACCACAGGAGCCACGCTGGGGGATCCCCATGGAAGATCAGGGATGTGGGGGCCACAGTGTAGGATCCCAGAATGGACTTTAGGAATTCCATTCGGAATGGAAGTCTATTCGATACAGACTCCACAGGGAGGTGGTGGAGTCCCCATCCCCAGAGGTGTTCAAGGAACAACAGGATGTGACACTCAGCGCTCTGGTCTGGTTGACAAGGCGGGGATGGATCAAAAGTTGGGACTCAATGACCTTGGAGGTCTTTTCCAGCCTAAATGATTCTGTGGTTCTATGAAGGGGGCAGGGAATTGCCAGATATCTAACTGGGACAGGTAAGTTCTTTGCAAAGGAAAGAGACTCAGCAAGTGTCTAACAAAACTCAAATACTTGCCAAGGCATTAGAGATGTGCTTAAACTGTGGACAGGTGAAGCAATTGCACTGAGCACAGGTGGGATGCCTGTGACAAGCAGTGACAATTCCACAGGTCTAATGAGGATGCCTTGTTTCTGTAAAAGATAACATGATTCAGCAGGAGAAAATGGGAATTTTCATATGTTAAAAATGAAGGTGTAGGGAAAATGATGACCCATTTTGAAATATTCTTGGAAATCCTCTAGGAAACAGAAAACATCTTGAAAATCTTGGTCAAGTAAGGGTGAGGTCAGAATCAAGGTACGTCCTGTTGTACAAATGGGATCTAAGACTTTTTGGATACTGAATGGAGCAAATAACCTGCTTCTGACTTTAAAAAAACCCCAACCAACCACTGCAGGAAATTCAGGTAGCATGACAAAAAATTTGTACTTTGTAACCACAATCAAGGTAAACAGCAAATAAGGCTTTAAGTTGTTTTATCACAATCATGAGGAAGAGCCAAGTGTGTTGATTGGAAAGTGCAGATGTCAGGTAACAGAAAGCTGAACTCCATGATACTCCAGTACAAACATCCAGATGTGATGCTGACCAGAGGGGGCAGTGGGAAAAAGGAATTGTTTTACCAGAATTGAAGAAACCAAAGGTTTTAGTTTTCTTAGAACTGCCATAAGCATCAATCTGATCAGGAAGTCCTGGGCAGAAAATGTGTGTTGTCAAAAAAGTTAGTGATGTTAAAAAGGCAAAGCTGGGAGGAAATACTGCTTGCAGTGATAAGATGGCTTATGATTCACAGCTTTAACAAAATACCTTTTGTTAACCACCCTGCTTCACCCCCTAGTTGAAACACATCCTTCTTGTTCCTTTCTTTAAAAATATCTCAGCCATTTGATACAAGGGAATTAAAGCTCTGCCTGAAATGAACACAATGTCTTGTGGGCAGTGTACATTGCAGGGAGACTTTTGAATTCCCACGGAAAACACTTTGGTCAGCAGCATTTGTAAGGAACGTGTTGCCATCACCTCTGAGCAGCTCCTGTTGCCCCTCAGCTCTGTGCTGGCTGCTAAAGGGCAGTGTGCTGCTTTTGCCATGGACTTGTGTTAAAATCCTGAATTTTCTGTCACCTCCCAAACCAGGTTGGCAGCGACCACAACAGCGGAGGAGTCACGGTGTGAATGGACTGCCAAAGCACATAGTTAGACGTGTCTGGTGCTGTTTTTCCTAATGCTGGGATGGGTTTGGTTTCATGTAACAGCTCAGATGGAGAGCCTGGTCCATGGGTGGACAGCATCTGCATCCTAAGAACTACAGCTATGGGCATCTCTGGTTCTTTCAGCCTTACAAGGGCAGTTGCAGAATGGCTGGGGTTGGAAGGGGCCTCAGACACCATCCACTTCCAACCCCCTGCCATGGGCAGGGACACCTTCCACTATCCCACGTTGCTCCAAGCCCTGTCCAACCTGGTGAGTCTTGGTCACTTCCAGGGATGGGGCAGCCACAGCTTCTCTGGGTAATGTGGGTAATGTCGGGGCCTTATCACCATCATAGGGAAGAATTTCTTCCTAATACCTAATCTAAATGTTATCTCTTTAAATTTAAAGCCATTCTTTCTTTTCCTGTCGCTCCATGCCCTTGTCCAAGTCCCTCGCCGGCTCTCTTGGAGACCACTTTAGGCACTGGAGGGGGCTCTAAGGTTTCCCTGGAGCTTTGCTGTCTCCAGGCTGAACAACCTCTCAGTCTGTGTCCAGAGCAAAGGAGCTCCGATTCTTGGACTCTCCCCGTTGCCTCCTCTGAACTCGCTGCAGCAGCAAAACATTCTTCTGTGGATGGACCAGACCTCATAGCAGGACGCAGCACTGCAGGTGCTCACTACGAGGTGGAGAATCCGATGCTGCCCACGCTGCTGGGGATCAGCCCGACGGGTGCTTGGGTAGAATAAGCTTTCCTCCCTGTCACGGCAGGCACCCGCGGCTGAGGCATCCCACAGCTGGCATCTCACAGTCCGCAACCCGCTCCGCTCCCGCCGCGCCGGCGCCACGGCCGCCGCGCCGCCCGCAGCCCCGCCATGCTTCGCGCTGGGCCGTACCAAGTGTGGGTGAGGGAGTGACACACACTGCGGTGTCGCCCCCGTTCCGGACGCGGCGGCGGGAGCGGAGGGACCTGCGAGCGAGCTCCCATCCGCCTGGCCGGGAGCAGCCGCTGCGGCGGCTCCGCTGCGGGGCTCCTGGTTACCTGGGTGCCATCGCCGCCGCCGCTGCCCCCCCTCCGCTGCGGCGTGGAGCATTCCGCTCCACAGGTGTGGAGTCCCGCCGGGGAGAGCCCATGTAGAGCGCGGGGGGACACGCCCGGGACTGACACCCGCATCCCGGAGCAGCGGAGCTGCCACCCGGCCGCTCTCGGAGCGGCTCCTCCGCCCCGCTGGGGGAAATCCCGCGCTGCCCTCCCGCGCGGCTCCGCGCTCCGTCTCGCCGCCGCTTCTGCGCGCTCCCCTCCCGCCCCCCGGGGGTGGTGCCGCCCGGCGCGGGCGGGGCGCGCTGGAGGCGCGGGGGTCGCGCAGCCGCCGCCCCGGCCCGGCCCGACCCTGCCGCTCCCCCGCTCCGAGCCTGCGGCTCCCCCGGCCCGGCCGGGGGGCGATGCCGACACAGCGGGACGGCAGCGCCGGCAGCACCATGTCGGCTCCGGGCGGCCTCGGGGGCAGCCTCGGCGGGGACGGCGCCCACCAGGTCCGGGTGAAAGCCTACTACAAGGGGTGAGTGCGGGCGCCGAGCCCCCGGGGACGGCCGGGCAGAGAGGAGCGTCCGAAGCGGCGCCGCGGATGTTCGGGGTACCCGGCACGGGCTCCCGTGGATACTCCTGGCTCAAGCCCTGAGTATCCCCTGACTTGCAGGAGAGGAGGGAAAGAACGGAGGAAAAACACGAGCAACCAGCTGTGCTGAAGTGGATGTTGAGTGCAGGACTGGTGTTAGGGTTCCGGGGGAAAGCCGGATCCTCCTTTCTCCTGGGATGGCCGTCCCGGTGAAGAAGGATGTGCCTGAGCAGCCTTTGCCCTGCTCACCCTGCTTCCCTTCACCCCCAGGCCCTGCCTGCCAGTAATAAACACATATTCCTTCATAACACACGCCAAAAGTCGCACTTAGTATGTTCGGGGTCCAGCTTTGGTCCTGGTCTTTCTACGTTAAGTGATGTTCAGGACTAAAGGAAGAGGATGTTTGTATGAAAATTTGTTTCGTGGGTTTTTAGGCTGTTTGCCAGGGAGCGAGCGATTTCCAAGGGAGTCTGTGAATGGTGACCCAGATTCCATCCACTGTCAATTATGCTTCTGCTGTTAAAAACGTCCCGAAACTACGAGGTGTCTGCAAAATGGAAATCTGTATTTTTTGGACCTAATTCAGTGAATCTCCGGCAATAGCACATAAAGCAAAAGAAACGTCCTTCCTTGGGTTCACAGCCCCCTATTAAATAGTAACAGTTACGGGACTTAATAATGAACCACTGGCAAGGGTTGCCAGTGGTTCATTGGGCCATTAAGCTTGAAGGGAGGTGATCTAAGCAGAAAACAATGTAGGTTGCATTTTTGGATTAAGAGTGAACACGATGCCCTTGATATCTTCCTTCCAGTTATATGTGTTAAGCAGAAGAAGGGTGTATTACATTTTCAGTGTTTACTCTCTCCTATCTCTAGCTGTGTAATTTTAATGAGAGGTATAGAAACTACACTGAGCATTTGGTATTTGCTGCTGTGTTTGGCTTCTGGCTTGTGTCTGCTTTGGGGCTTTTCTTGACAGAAGTCTGTAGAAGTTACTGCAGAGACTGGCACAGTCTGTGGTTTTCAAAGACATATGAGACACTGTCAAAGTATGTGAAATTCTGAGCTGTTTGTTTCACAGTCCCTTTATTAAGGAAGCGAAGATGCCCCTGGCTATCAGCTGGTAGAACTGTTCATTTGGTCAGACAGTGAACTAAAATGAGAACTCTTCTGGGCAAAAACCATTTATTTTTCTTCTGCTGGGTCAGTTTTAATCTCAATCATTTCCACATGCAATCACATGGATTTTTGGTTTAGCACAGGGAGGCTGTGGGGTAAGAACAGGGAGGAAGCAGCCCAGGGTTGTGGGAGTGAGGAAAAAAATCTGCTGCATTGGACAGGAATGCTGGCTCATGACACTGGTAATAATTTCACAGGCACTGGAATGTTTCTTTTGAGTCCCGTCCATTGACTTTTTATCTGTTAATGCAGTTATCAGTTTAATAATGGCACTGAGTCATAGAGGGTGTTGGTTAACCATTGTGAATACCAGCAAACTAACAAGCTGTATGCCTTAGTCATGATTTATTTTGAGATATAAGCAAATTATTCTCTCCACTTTCTTACAACAGAAAGTCTCAAGCCCTTTCTCAGACTTGCACTATCAAGGGGATATCAAAGCCAAACATTTTACCTACACTTACCCTGAAATGACTTGGAGACTGAGGTCTGAATGCTGATACTAAAGGCAGCTTTTTCCCCGGTCTTCAAATAAACTGTCTCAGAGCTGGATCGAGGAATTAATGGGAAACAATGTTAATCAGGAAACGTTAATCTCTCCTAATTTCCTTTTAATGGAAGCATTTAAGTGGGTTGTAGAAGTTATTGGGAAAGTCTGGCTGGGAAGGTCTTTTCATCTTCCAGAAAGAGTTTCTGGTTAAAAAGAAAAAGAAACAAAAAGCCACCAAGCCAACCCAACCCAGCCACTTAGAAGCACAGATTTGTTCTTGAAACGTTCAGGAATCTGATAGTCGGGATACTTGCCTGGGGCAAAGAGCAGAGCCTGAATCCCCAAAACTCGGCTGGGTCTGGCCAGGAGCCCAATTGCTTTTCTCAGCCAAGACAAAGACTTCACACAGGACCCTTTGAAGAGTCTTTGTTTCATTGAACCGCGCAGTGGTAATTCTTTATCTTAAATTCATGAAATATGTTAAAACAGGACAGAAAATTTTCCTAAAAATGAGAACAGATCATGAGAATAAGGGGATGGGGAATTCCCAGAGAATTAGGAATTAGGGCATTAAGAATTTAGAGCATTAAGTTGAGTTTTTCCAGGTATTTCCTTCTCTCAGGTAAACTGTTCTTATCTTCCATATAGGACTGGTTGTTTAAAATGCTTAAAATAGTGTTACATATTTTAAAGAGTTACTGTGATCTGTTCAGTGTGTGTAACAGAGGTTCCTGAGGGGCTTTTTAGGATTTCATTCTGTTACTCCAAAGGTGGATTTTTATTGATGCAATAACAAAGTATAGCAGCTCCCACTGTATGGCCCTGATCAGCATCTGTAATTACAACCATTTCAGTGCTCTGATGGTACTTAAAGTTTGCCTTTTGTCTCACCTCATTTGCTGGAGATGCGTTTTGTCAGGTCAGTACAAGAAGTTGTTATATCATTCATACATATGTTGTAGGAGTAGAGAACAGGTAGGAATAATTCACTGCTCATGCTTAAGGAATTCTGTAGAATTCATGCTGATTTAAAAAAGAAGCAAAGCCAAACAGCTGTAATAACCATTTTTCTGTCTTGATTAGAACTTCTTTCAGTGCCTGACATAGATTTTATGCTGGTTTTAATTGTGTAGGCTGTAATGTAGGTTAGATTTTTAATAAAAAGGGGTAGATACCCATGCTTTGCTCGCCTTCAGCTTGATTTGGTTCAAATGAAGAACACACCTGACAGTCCTCTCATGATACGTGTTAAACCTGCTTATGTTCTTGATTTTAATGTAGTTGCATGAGTGGGAAAAGTGTGAGGAGAAAATAAATTTTAATTGAAAAATCAAAATGCACCTCCATAAAGGTTTCCAGGGAATTAATTTCTTAAGGATTGTTGAATTCTTGCATAATTTCTTTTAATTTTTCTTTATCTCAGGCACTTTTTGATCAATTCTTCAGCACACTGTCTTCTGTTGGCAATCAAGTACTTCATAGGAGACTGTTCAGCTTAAGAAAACTTTGGACTAAGCCTGTGAATACATTTTTCCCACTTCTTGCTTTGTCAATATTGACTTAGCTTTCTGACAATGTGTTTTTTCCAGAAAAACAGACTTGCACAGGGGAAAGCAGTGCTTTAAATGGTTGTGAATGGCAGTGGCTGCACCTCACAGTACAGAAACAACACTGACATAGCAGAATTCCCCAGGAGTGCTGTGGGGGTTCATTGCAGTAAGCTCTAATTAGACATGTTCAAAAGCCTTAATGACTGGCCCAGGTGTGTGACACATGCATGGATATGTAGGTAATGTGTATAATGTATCTGTACATTTCCACCTACACCTGGGATATATGAGGCTGCAGGTGGAAAAATCTAAAGCAGTAGTGTGTGTTCTTAAGGGTTGTTCCCTCACAGGCATTTAGGATCAGAGTGAAAAATGAGGTACAGATAGTGAATTGTGTTTAATTGTTGGCATTGGATTTTTTTTTTTTTTTTTTTGTGTTGGATGGTTCTTTTTTTTGTTAAAGGACATTACAACTCTTGGATGATTTGTAAAAGAAAGTGAGGAAAGCTGTTTGATCTCAGGAAAGGTGGACAATATGGTTTTCTAGATGTATTTAAAATATGTTCTCTAGTGTGTTTAAATTTACCATTTGCCTTTTCTCAGTCTTCCTAAGATTTATGTTTTGCTGATTCTGGTATTTGTAGGATATTGACTCAGGCTTTCTAGTAGTATGAATAAAATTATCTTTATTAATATTTATGAAAGATAGAAGTGATAGCATTTTCAGTGAAAGTAATTCAGGACAAGTGCTGTCTTGTTTATTTGCATGTTTCCTACTCACAGATTAAGACCAACTATAATAGTGCTAAAACAAATTGTAAAAGGTCTGGTGCTTCCATAGTAAGTGTCAATTGGCACCTCCAGATGTGGTGGTGCAAAAGGTGTGCTTGAATAAGATTTTTTTCAAATATCCTATGTGAGCCAAGAGGGGGCAAACAAGAATATTTATTTCCCCTTCAAACAGCTTTATGACAAACATGGTTTTTCCAAGCAGTGTATAACCTTATGTTCATCACAAGGAAAGGCCTATTGTCAAGAAAATTTATCCCACATCTCAGTAAAAGACAACATTTTGTATCTTTAATGCAAGTCAGCAGGCTGTGGTCCATATTAACTTCCCTTTGTCCCTTAATTTGGCCTACTAACTTTTATTTAAAATGCAAAATTTCTTCTTAGTAGAGTTTTACTTCATCTTGGCTTGAATGAATCCAGCTTTTTCCTGGAGGAAGGCATCAATGCTGTGTTAGGGGTAGGAAGTGTGGGGACACGAAGGTGTGAGAGCAAAAGCACTGTGAAAGTGAGACCTGTGTCAGCAGGGAATGTCAGGGCCATCAGTGGAGCTCAAATGGCAAAATAAAGCAGTAGGGAGACCTGTAACCTCTCAGTTCCTGTGTTATGTAGATATTGCTTGTGGAACCTTCTTTGTACTTTACATCATCCTTCTCTTTTAATATTGCTATTGGCTGCAGTTCTCTGAAAGACTGATTAGTGTCTGCTATAGCAGAAGAGATATTCCAAATTAGTTAGTAACTGTTTGATACATGTCCTGCTAGAGGTATTACAGTGGTAATTTAGACAACACGCTTAAATTCTGAAATAATTAAACTCTCCCTTTTTTCTGAAGGACAGCTGGTTTGCTGCTTAAAGGTACCAACAAGTAGTAAGGGTTTTTATTTTTTTCAGTTGGTACCAGCTTTTACTTTAGAGTTATGAAGAGGTTCCACAGTTGTTCAGTACATCTTAACATTGTGACTTTCCCTGTTTGCTGCAGTACAGATAAATCTATTTTAAGTGAACTTGAATCATCACATTTGAAAATGTGCTGAACAGATATTGCTAATATGTATTTAATTTAATCTTCAGTTTTTACTGAAGCATCAGTGATTACAGTCTCTAAAAGTGTGAACTGTAACTTTCTGTTTTTCTGGCAGTCATAGTCATTTAACAAACTCTCTACTGACTAGTTCAATCCCAAAAAAAATCTGCAATGTAAATACATATAAATCAGAATTAATTTTTTGTTTAAGAACGTATTCCAAAGTGAATATATCTGTGCTAAAATGTGAATAAATGAAGGGGTGGTAAAGCTCGACACCAAATCAGTGGAGCTGCTAAGTGAGCAGTGCCTTATTTCCTTCCCGGAAAAACAGGAAATACGGGTTAAGGCTTTGCCTCCTAACCCAGGGTTGCTGTGTGGTGGCTGCCCGTGTGTCTGTGGCAGTAACTCGCTGTCAGATCCGCCTGGTTGGGTTCCCAGCTGGTGTTTCCAATAGAAGATGCAAAGGGAGACCTCTGTCTGAGAGAAGAGTTTGCCATGTTGGATAGATGTGACTGGGGCTTTCAAATAAAGCCCCATGTGCCCCAAATGACTATGCTGTCTAAATACCAGGGTCCTGTTGTTGCCTGTTTTGCGTTTTGTCTCACGTGGAAAGAACAGGACTGATTCCTCTACCAAATAGCAGCTCTTTGACTGCTTTACTCAGATTCTTGAAGAGATATTATGTTTATCCTGGGCATAGATCTGCTTTATTTACTGGAGTCTGTCCCTTAACTAAACCTAACCCAACTGATGATGCTCATAAATCCAAAAGCAGGCTTGCTGTTCATCCACAGTGCTTAGAAACTGCCAGTTGATTTTATTCCTGCTGTGCTCTCAGACGAGCCTCAGGCAAGCAGTTTGGTTTTTGTGTGCTCTCTGCCCCTCCTGAGCATTGTTCCAGTTCCATGACCACAGCATTTTATGTTAAGTCACCTTCTTGATCCCAATCTGCCTGTGCACATGATTTAAAGATATTTAACTTGCTGCATATGTACACTTCAGTCTGGTAGGAACCTTAATGGGGTTTCTGACCAGGTAAAAACTTCATTGCTTCAGTTATTTTTTTTTTTAGCTGCCCCAAACAGTCCTGGGTTTTGGCACCCACCAAAGCAAATCCAGCTGGGTGAGGTTTTTATGGGAAGATTAATCTTGAAGCTCAAACATAGGACTTTTGTGCTATATTTGAGGAGTGTGTTGTAAACAGTCTTCTTCCAACTGTATCTCCCAACTCCTTTGGTTAAAGGACTGAGCCCTAAGTCACCTGTTCCCCTTTAAAGCCCAGCCAACACAGTGAGCCAGCATTTCTTGCTAACATATTAAAACCAGGTTAATGCACTTTTAATTGTAATCGTCACAGAAATACTCATTCTGCATAACAGTAAAGCTGTTCAATTCTTAAGGATATGGTTCTCTGTCAGCCTTCCCCTTCATTGTGTGAAGCACCACTCTTTTTTAAAGGCACTGTGAATATTTGACATATCCCCCAAATCTACTAGGAAATCTGTTTAGTATTTGCCATTGATTTTTCATAACATCTACACAATCAAAATTTAGTTGGAGTAGATGTATATTTTTTTACATTTTGATATCTAATAATAAAAACAACTGTTAAAGGGGAAGTAAAACCAGAAATATGTTATGAACATAATTCAAAACATTTGCAGCATTTCATTCTTGAGTTTCCACTCATGTAAGAGATCTGATTTCTCTGTGTAGTTAATGTCTGCTGCAACTCACTTCATAGTTATTTGGGTATAAAATGTGAGTTTTTCCAAAGCAGATACCTGGAGGATTAAATGTCAGATAATAAAAACCACTTGAAGCCAGACTTTGCTATAAGAAGGGAACTTACATACTTTATTTTACTTTAACATTTTGGAGGGAGCTGCATCAGGGATGGGGTTTATATTAGTGATATATGGAAGATTTTAGAGATGATGATCAATATTGTTATGTGGAGTAGTTTCTGAAGTTTGTTTTTCTCTTGCTCAGGGACATCATGATAACCTATTTTGAGCCTTCCATCTCCTTCGAGGGACTGTGCAGTGAAGTTCGAGACATGTGCTCCTTTGACAACGAGCAGCTTTTCACCATGAAATGGATTGATGAAGAAGGTAAATCAGTGCTCATCAATACATCGCTCAACTTTCTACCTTTTCTTTCCCTTTCATCTTTTCCTTTCCCTCTGCCTTCATAAGATAACCGTATAAAACATAGAATCAGATTCTAAAAATAATAATTATCCAATGCCTTTTTAAGTTTAGCTTAATGAAGAGGTATTTGTTTCACACTCCTTAGTGTGTAGCTTGCTCTCTGTCTTTTTAAACCAAACAAGACCTCAGTGATGATGAAAATGTTAATTCAGTGTTAAAATTTCTTAAGAAGGCAACAGAAATTATTACCTTATACTGCTGAAGATTCCCTTTATATCTTATATTTTTGAAGGAGTTAAACAGACATGAAGTTTTAAGTTAAATTGCAGTATTTATCTAAAATGTTGGTACAATTCAATGTATAACTGAGTTATATGTGTAACCAGAACCATTATATCTCAGGTGTTATCAGCTGTAACTTTAGCAACCTCCTAAGGTCTATTAACACATAGCTACTAGTAAAACTTCTTGTAAATACCACTGATGTGTAGTAGCTTTTCTTCAAAGTGCAGTGAGAACCTTGACTGAGAACTCATCTCTAGTGCTTACAATATCCATCTTAAAGTTTACCTTGGATGGCAAAGTTCAGAGTCTGTTCTTCCTGTTAACAGATGTCATGCACTGAGCTGTGTGTACAGTAGTAATTCTTTTTTAAAGGTTATTTGTAGGCTCTGTTTTCTCAGTGGAATTAGTTCATTCTACACATAGGTTTTGAGCTACAGCTACAACGAAGAGCCCTCTGAATTATGAGATTGCTGGGGAGTTATTTTAGCTGATGCAGTACATAAAAGGCTGCAGTGTGCAGTGATTTGTTGGCTGTGGTTGGTGTTTGCATGCAGCCATCAGCATAAATGGTGCTTATGGAACTGTTTCCTCCCGTTTAAAATTGGGCTACTGCCAGTTTATTCAGAGCTTAAAGCTAAACATGGAGCAAAGCTGATTTTTGGAAGTGCCCTATAGGCAGGTGTGTTGAAGATGATGTGCTTTTGGGAGTCTGAGCAGGTGGGGTTTTTTCTTCCCCTCATCATTCCAGTTATTTATACCAGGCAGATGCAGTACAGTAAAATGAACAATGTTTATGAGTGAACTGTGCAGCAGAGCTTCTGGGAGTTGAACATTTACTTTACAATAAGCTGTCTGTGTTGTTTTATCCAGGAAGATTATGGACTCCTCACTGCAGAGGATGAGTCTGCAGTGTCAGTCATAGGAAGAAGTATATATATATATATTTTAATAAAAATTTTGTACTGATTCAATAACTTACTTGAAGCCACAGTTTGTTCTGTCTCAATTGCTGCTCTTTAATTAGAGATAGACTTATATATAAAAAAAGGAAGGTTACAGTTTGACTGAACTATTTTCATGTGTAGGATTTGATTTTCACAAGCAATCCGTGTTTGCTTTAATCATTGACTTGCAGTTTAATGTCAATGGAGAAAAAGTTAATCTGCCAATGAGGAGTGTGTTTAAAGCAAATCCTCCTGTCTTTATAGTGAGTAATTCTTGCATGTACAATGCATGGCTTCTTGCCAAGCCCCCTGCCTCCTCTCTCACCACCGCTCTGTAGTGTTTTCAGTTGATATTCTTTCTAGAAACCTGTTTTGCTTTACTGGAAAATTTCTGTATCACATCCTCTTCACCAAAACTGAAGCTCACTGTTTAACAGTAGCATGAGGAAATGTGTGTGCTGTGGGCTGGTACTTGTTACTCATGCATTTTATAGTCTGAGAGGAGATAAGGGGTCTGGGGCATCACTACTTCCTGGCTGAACTGGATTTACCTGGACACTAAGGTTTTGATTTGTCATATAGTAAATGCCTTTGCGAGATGAGGATATAATGTGTAACTACTCTGATTTCATAGAGGTAATGGCACACAAAGATCTAATTTAACTGAGTGGAGTAATTTCTAAAATCCTCAGATACAACTGGAAAATAGAACGAACTTTATTTAATTTTTGACAGATTTCTATTTTTTCCATATATGGTCAGTTCAGCTTCACTCTGCCTTCTGAAACATTGTGTGGCATGGACACTGACCTTGTGAGTGTCTTCAGTCTGTTGTTTCTAGCTATGTAACTCAAAGGTAAATATTTTCCTATGTATCCCAGCTGTCTTTGAGTGCAAAATTTGTACTACTCAAGCTTGTTGAGAGAGATGTCTATAAACCTTCTGTTCTGAGTTTGCTTGTTCTTGAGACCCTCTTTTGCTTCTGCCAAAAGGAACAAAACTGTTTGCACAGGTGTTGGAAACAAATGAAGAAAAACTGGTTTGTTGATTCTCATAGTGAGTCTGAGTAAATACAATTGTTCCTTCTCCTCCCACCCAGCTTTGCACAGTGTAATTCTATGCCATGGGTGAGCACGGTGGTGTCCAGGTGTCCAGCTGTAGGGGGAAGTGTTTGGTGGAACATGACTGTAGGTAGCTTCAAAGACTCATCTGGAGGATTTTGATGTGCCAGAAACAACAAAGACAGAACACTGAAAATGGACCATTTACATTTATTATTTATATTTTAGCAATAGAATAAAATGCATAGAATCACAGAATGGTTTGGGTTGGAAGGACATTAAAACTCATCTCATTCTGCCCCCTGCCTCAAGCAGGGACACCTTCCACTATCCCAAGCTGCCCAAAGCCCCCATCTGGTCCGGCCTTGCACACTTCCAGGGGTGGGGCAGCCACAGCTTCTGTGGGCACCCTGTGCCAGGGCCTCCCCACCCTCAAAGGGAAGAATTTATTCCTAATATTCAATCTAAACCTACTCTCTGCAGTGTGAAGCCATTCCCTGGTCCTGTCACTCCATCCCTTGTAAACAGTCTCTCTTCACCTTCCTTGTTGGCTCCTTGAGGTGCTGGAAGGCCACAATTAGGTCAGCCCAAAGCTTCTCTTCTCCAGGCTGAACAATCCCAATTCTCCCAGCCTTTCCTCATAGCTGAGTCCTCCATCCCTCTAATCAACTGGGTGGCCTCCTCTTGGGCTGGCTCCAACAGGTCCATGTCCTTCCTGTTCTGGGGGAAGATACATTGGAAACAAATGCATTGTGATACATTAGAAACAAAGCAAATTCTCTGGAAAAACTTTTATGGGGTGAGTTTAAATACCACCTGCTGCTGGATTTGTGGTTCCACTGAAAAGCCTTAGCAGTGCCTGTATTAATTTAGATGCCTTACAGTGTAAAACACAAAGATAATATTAATGGTCTGTTGCTTGTGAACGTTCTAACTGTGGTATCGACTGAGGACTCAAAGCAGTAAAACTTCCAGACTGGATCCAGTTTAGCCAGGATGGAAATTACTCTGCCTTCCTCCGGTTTGGTTACTCACGACCAGTTTGCTCCTTAAAGACATGGGAAGTAGTATTTCTGTTAAAAATTAGAAATATGGAAAGGCAGACTTGCTGTATGGGATTGGGGCTAAAAGTAAACTTGTGCTCATTCTGGAGGATGAGCAGGCAGAGATAAATCCCTTGTTCTTGCACAGAACATCTTGTGTAGATGAAAAGGGGGGGAAAAGTTGAGCTAATAACTAGAAGTATTTTCTTTCTTTGGGGCAGTGATGATTGAGACTCAACATTGTTTTTAAAATGTTTCACTTGTAGTTTTATTTTGAAAAAGCCTTATTCTTTTAGGGGGCTAATTTTTTAATGATGTTACTAATCTGCATCAGACACCAAAGAAAACACAGTCTTGTTTGAGAAATTTTATCATCAAGGATTTGGCATGTGATTTAGTCTGCACCATCACAAATGGTCAACAAAACTGCAGTTGTTTTATTAAAAAAATAAGAAACAAAGCCAGTGAACTCCCACTTTTTCTCTGCCTTTGTGCCCTTTCTTTAAGGGATTTTATTTCAAGTAGTCCTGTGAGTGTGAAAGTAGTAGTTACAAATCAGGAAAATGGGGTGTTGCACTTAGATTACGTTGTCAAAAGTTTCCATGGAGGTTTGAGGAGAGACTCGAGCACTAACTGCTTTTGCAGCTCCTGGTGCAAGTCTTGGCAGTGCTGAAGCAGCTGTGAAAGTAGAATTGAGTCATTTTTAATTAAAAATCCGTTGAATAAAAGGTAATCTTAGAAGGTTTTTAGGTGTTGGAATATAGCCTGCACCTCCTGTACTGAAATAATGTGTAACCATGCTTGTAGCAATGATGTTTTGTTATTATGATCTGCTTGCCTCTTGGGAATATCCCATGTTTTTATTTTCCCTGAAAGAACTCAATATGACTCTGTTTTCAGATGTACTCTGTGAACAGTGTTCAAAATAAATACTACCACGTTTGAGAATATTGGATTTTTGGTACAATAATAATCTTGGAACCAACTGTGAGGGACCTACTGAATGGTGTGGAGCTAATTGGATTGAGTTTTGTGTTGTTCTGTTTTCTTTCCACAGGAGATCCGTGTACAGTTTCCTCTCAGCTGGAGTTGGAAGAGGCCTTTCGGTTGTATGAACTAAACAAGGATTCAGAGCTTCTAATCCATGGTAGGTGAAATTTACTGAAATTTGCTGTTTCTCATGTTTGTACCTGTGAACGAGTGGAATTCTTACCTTGCATTACCTGTGCCTTTCACACCCTTCTTCCTTCAGGCCTGTGGCCATCCTGTCAAGGGGTGCTGATGACCATTCTCTGTGCTTTTAGCTCTTCTTTAATAAATTAAGGGAGAAAAAATATTTTGCTGTTAGTTTATTAATGAGATCCAGCCTCTGTCTCTTCATTCACTCAATCCAAGTGCCTTCAGACACTTGCTGGCAGCAAATGGTAGAAGGGATAAAGTACTATTTATTTATTTATTTATTTATTTATTTATTTATTTATTTATTTATTAAATTTATACATTATCCTGAAGTTGATTATGGGTAAGTGCTTTAGAGCAGCATTTCTATTAGGAAAAAAAGTTAATGAGCTCCATTTGTGATGCCAGTTTAATGAAAAGTTTGACTTTGCTAAAATTAGGTACTTCGGTTTTAAACTTAATAATATCATGCCCCTGTTTAATGTGGAATTGTTCAATTTTTATTCTTCAGGGTTATATGCCTATTTTGGCAGCTTCTCCAGAATATTTTTCTAGCTGTTTGTAACTTTTTACCAGTAGAAGGTTGATCTTGGTTTATCAGAGATTAGATCAGAGAAGTGATCATTATGAAGTGTTGGTGTGTTACACTACAGTGTCTTAACAGGCTCCTGCTCTTAAAAAGATGCAAAAAATCTAGTTTATCATCAGCCCATTTGAAAGGAAAAGACAGCTTTCCAGCTTCCCACAGAGAGTTTTGAAAAGGGGAAGAATATAATCTGTTTGTAGATACCTTTCACTACTTCTGTACATATGACTTGAATTTTTGATCAGCCTTTTCTCCATTATTTTTTGTGTTTGATAAGCTTCTGATTAAACTGGCACCAGGGCTGTCTCCACAGTTATACTTCTCTCTGATGGTTACTGAAGCCAAATAAACTGTAGAAGATGAGTAGTGTTACTGAAGCTAGATAAACTGTGGAAAAAAAAGAAACCACTTACAGTCAACATTCTATGTAACTCTTAGGACACTGCCATAAAATACATTTATAGTATTTGGAAATCTTGACTAACTGTGAAGATAGGTCACATGAGAAACCAAAATCATTACTTTTTCTAGTTACTTTCTTTAAGAAATAATTTATTCTGCTTTTTGCTTGTATTTCTCATGTATGTCACTGCTATGGCCAGCAAAAAGGGTTTGTGGTGGTTTGCAGCTCACCTGCTCTTGCACAAGGTTTTGTTGAAGTGCAGTCAGTGCTGTTCTCTAGATGACTGAATGCCTTACAGGAGTGTTGTATTTAACCCAAAGATTTATTTTGTGTCTGAAATGAAAGCTAATCAGAAGTTAATGTCTTTCTTGCAGTATTTCCTTGTGTCCCAGAGCGGCCTGGCATGCCTTGTCCAGGAGAAGACAGTAAGTAGCCATTTCAGCTAAGAAGTACAGAAAATCATTTCAGATTCCCTGTTGTAGCAGATTTTCATGTTCTTTGGTTTGGCATCCCAGATTTACGAATATTAATAATGAAAATCTGTTCAAATCAAATATTTAAAAGTAATAGAAAGTCTTGCTAAACTTAATGTTTGTCACTTCTGAGTCATTGTTAATAAGCATTTCACATTCCTGTTAACTATCCATGTCACTCTGCTTTCCTTGCTTTTGCCTCTTCTATCGTGACAGTTTTTTATCCTATTCCTGTCTTTTGGGGAGTTGCCAGATTGCTGGCTGACAATTGTGAGCAGAGGCTTGTAACCAATGGTAATGCCTTGTGTCACTATTTACAGATATGTGGTTATTAATTTGAAATTGATATTTAGCTGCTATCAGGGGGATTCTCCAAAAACCTCTGTTGTGTTACCTAATGTTCTAGACATTAAAGAGGTAATTTCCCCTCAGTCTTAAAGTTTTATAGAACAGAGTGTGTGTGTGTGTGTGTTATGCACACACACATCTGTCAGCTTGGTATCCAAACCTGACAAATGCAAATGTGCATGCTTAAAAGTTAACTTGGGCAGAATGGGTAATGCTGGTTATCTGAAAAATGAGATTGCAGACTGAATCAGATTTACAGCTCAGTGTAGTTTTTCAGTTTTGTTTCTGACATACCTCAAGTAATGAAAAATAAAGTAATAGTTAAAAAATGAGAAAAAAAATTAATAGTGGCAGCTGTGGTTTTAAAACATTGGAGGATTTGTCAAGCAATCTTATAAATCAGGACATGCTCCCAAAATTCACCTTCCTTCCTCCTTTCCCTTCACCACAGCTCCTCCCCAAGTTGAGCTGAGGTATGTGTATACCTTGCACACAAGTGCTTGTATTGTTTGGACAATTTCCCTTCTGTTGACTCACTGCTCCTCTTAACTTCTGAAAATCATAATTAACCCAGAGTTAATCAGGATATTCTACTTCAAATTTTCTCCAGAACATAAAAAAAAAAAAAAAGAAAAAGATACTTGGAACGTTCCTCTGTTTCTGTAACGTGCAGGAGTAAAGCTTCACTCTGCAAGTCACTCTACACAGAAACCTCGAGGGGAAGATGTTGTAGTTCTGTGTTTGTATTTGGATATAATCCTGTGTTTTTCCTCTTAGAGTCCATTTATCGCCGAGGCGCCCGCCGGTGGCGAAAGCTCTATTGTGCAAATGGTCACACTTTCCAAGCCAAACGATTTAACAGGGTGAGACTCTTGTCGGGTACTTAAAGCCATGATACAGGGATGTCTTATTTTCATAATGATGATGCCACTGCCTTGTAAAGTTGTCAGGTAGTTTTGTTCTCATTTTTATTGTTTGTCTATACACTTCTGGTAATCCTGTATTTTCAGGAAATTTAATCAATATGAAATCATCAGGAACTTGAAAAAACCAAAACAAATTGGTTGCAATTCACTTTACGTACACTCTGAAAACATAATATCAATGCTCCGTGTTCCCTTAAAATCTTCCCAGAGGGCAAACTGGAATGTATTAGATGGCCAAAAGTAGATTTTCAGTTTTTTATCTCCTGGGAATAAAATGGTGTGAACTTGCTTGTGATGTACAGACTTTTCTTTCATGACTTTTAAAGAAGAAAGCTGAGATGTTTCTCCAGGCAGCCTTTTTCTGGTGCCATGTAATCGACTGAAAATAACAAACCATTCAGAATGTTTTCAGGAAGCAAGGGTCAAATATAATTAGCTAAGGACCAAGAAGGCTCAGAAACAGCAAAAACCAAACCCAAAACATTTCAGTAAGTCAGGTCCCCTGACAGCTTCAATAATCTTTCCTTCTTCTCTAAGCTTAGTGTACTGTGTGCTTAATGCTTGAGATCGTCTCCACTAAACTTCATCTTGAGCATCCTCATGTCTAACTTCAGCTTTTTTTGTTGTTGTTTTTTGACCTCATCTGAGTTAAAGGCTGTCAAGGAACCACAGTTAAATCAGTTTCCACTCTTGGCTCCGTAGGCACCCTGTTTTCATGGATCTTTGGAATTGTTTTTTGAATGTCCTTCAGCGAGTGGTGATCTTCCCATTTGTGTTGTCTGATTGTTTAAGGTGTTGAAGCTTCTGCTCTCCTTCCTTCCTCTGTAAGGACTCACCTACAGAGGGATGAAGGGATGAGCTTGGTTGAAGTGTGGCTGATAGTTTTATTCTTTAGTTTGCTCTTTAATGAGTTTTGCTGGTTTCTGGTTGCAGAGAGCTCACTGTGCCATCTGCACTGACCGGATCTGGGGCCTGGGGCGCCAGGGCTACAAGTGCATCAACTGCAAGCTGCTCGTGCACAAGAAGTGTCACAAACTGGTCAATATTGAATGTGGCCGACATACACTACAGCCAGTAAGTAAAACTGACCTGATAAATGGGCTTGAAAAAGCAGCACCAACCAATCAAACAAATAACTCCCCTGCCATTTTTATATATTGATGGTTTTCAAACTGCAGCCTGCAAATAATCGCAGTAGTTGAAACATCATTTTTTTATGGTTACTGTGACTTTTGCAAGAAAGTTTGGGATTCACTGAGCGGAGTTGCAACTTAGTAGTAAGACAGGAGTCTAATCTGCACATGGGACCTTTTTTCCCTTGTCACATATAAGCATATAAGGGACATTTATCCCATGCTTCACAGGGATGTTACATAGTATATATAACACACACTATTTTACATCTTCAAAATGGAGTTCCATTCTATAAATATCTGATACATTATTGGAGTATTTCCCATTTACAGCAAAGGAATATGAAGTGCTGAAATTTTCTTTCTCCCCAAGAAATTCAGTCATCTTCAGTTCTTAAGTCCCAAGAAAAAATGAGATTATTACTGCTCCTGGTTTAATAAAACAGCTACAAGTCTGTGTTTTGTGAATTCGTTTTATTAATATATATACTGCTGAAGGACTTGAGTTTTTCTATCTCGCTTCTCATCTGCTATATGTCTTTCTCTGTTGTACCAAGTTGTCACTTCTGCAGCTTCTGGAAACATGTCATAACTTCCAGAAAATAGGGAAAATAAAGAATGCAGTAGTTTATTTCATTGGGTATGTTTTAGTAACTATGTTGACTAATCAAGTTACAAAGTATCTAGATTATATTCCTGAGGGGTCATTAATTTCTTTTACTGAATCTGACACTTGGACAGTCTATTACAAAAATCCTGTCTATGTTTGCAGGAACCAATAATGCCTATGGATCCATCATCAGTGCATTCAGATAATGTAGAAACAGGTAAGATCAATAATTTTTTTCTTCAAATTACTGTAAGTTGCTGAAAAGTGAACTTTGAAGTGAAATTATTTTAAAAACCCTTCTTTACTTTTTCATAGAATAAGGAAAGTAAGACAGCTTCTTAATGCTAAGGGGCATATAAATGTAAAAATTCCAGTTTTCCATATCTTATCAGTTTCTGAAGCTTGACTAAGCAAAGAAGAATTTAGGCTGATAGTTAAATTTAGTTATCTGAGTACTTCAAATGCTCTGATCAAGCAAAAAAACCCAAAACCAAACCCTTAACAGCATTAGCAGAGCTTCTGCTGGAGTGGTGGCCAAACATGTTTATTCTTGTGGTAATCAGAGTGATGGTCCTAATGCAAACCTATCAGTTTTAAATACTTGCAATAGAAGCATTTAAACTGTGTTTCTCTGACTATGGAAATTTTAAGGCAGAAGAAAATCCTTATGTGTTGCATCAGTCTAATGAATTTTTCTTGCACCTTCAGTGATTCCATACAATCCCTCGAGTCATGAGAGCTTGGACCATGTTGGTGAAGAAAAAGAGGTAAAATATCTTAACCAGACTAATGCTGTACATAGAATCACAGAGCATCTGAGGTTGGAAGGAATCCATGAAGATCATCAGAGATCTTAAAACCTGTGTGTCTCAGTTTCAAGATTCTTGTAATTTAATTTGCCACAAACTGAAAATTAGCACAAAGGGCACATTTGGGTTGCTCCTGAGGCGTGTGCATGTATGGCTTGCATGCTGCTTTATTTTGAACCTTGAGTTGAGATGTGCTGTGATTTAAAAATGTTTTCCAAATTCTCCCAGTCTGATTTGTTTCTTATCTGCCAAGTCTCCTTTGCCTCCTTTGTTTCCCAGCACATTCCTTTCCAGGACAGTACAGTCTTAAGATAACAAGTGTTAATTGAATTACTTGTTTGTATTAATTTTGAAATGCTGACTTTTGCAGTTGCTGACAGGGGCAAGGCTGCTTCCTCATTTCAGTGCATCTTTATCCACAGGCAATGAGCATTAGGGAAAGTGGCAAAGCTTCCTCCAGTCTGGGCCTGCAGGATTTTGATTTGCTCCGAGTATTGGAAGGGGCAGCTATGCCAAAGTGCTGCTGGTTCGGCTGAAGAAAACTGAGCGCATTTATGCCATGAAAGTGGTGAAGAAAGAGCTCGTCAACGATGATGAGGTGGGCAAGGTGTTCTCAGGGAATTGGGCAGCTCTTCCAGACAGCTCCAGTGTCCCCCACGAGGTGGGAGCCAGGTCTGGGCTGCAGCACTCAGGGAGAATTCTCCATGTGGTTGCTTGTACTGCTCTATAGGAGGTTAACAGGGCAGGTAACCAGGTGGAGTCTGACTTCCATATGTTCAAGTCTGGGGTTTTGTCACAAAGCAATCTCACCATGTTTTTTTAATTGCTTGTTAGATCAGACCCCCATCTTTAATATTTTTGCACAGTGATTAGTGAAAATGTGTCAGAAATGGCACTATAAACTGCTAAAAACCTTGTCACTGAGGATTTCCCTTGGGTTTCTCTAGGCTACTCTGAAAACATTGGAGTGACTGTGGCTTGCTATCCCAGAGCTTTTGCATTTATTTCTCAGCCTACCATTGATTCCTTCTGCATTTCTTGATGCTACTCTACATTTTCTTGCACCAGTTTATCTTTTATAGATCACTGTGTTTCCATTCCCAAGGTGGTTACACAATGAAGCTAAAAGTAGAGGACATTCAGGAAAAAAAGTATGCTGTCAGCTATTGCTTCACATTCCAGAACTATAGAATATTTAATTTCTTGCAAGTAAAACAAGGACAGCAAAGCCCTTGAATGTCTTCCTGCTAATTGTCGTTAATACTTGACCTAAGAAGCGCAACAATCCTTTTCTGAATGCCACTTTTCTTCAAAAAATAGGATATTGATTGGGTTCAGACAGAGAAACACGTCTTTGAACAGGCCTCAAATCATCCCTTTCTGGTCGGGCTGCACTCTTGCTTCCAGACAGAGAGCAGGTAAAGGTCATAAATTAATAATAAGATAGTCTTAGTAAAAATATTTCATACTATCAGGCACCTCAAAAGCCTATTTAAAGCATAAAGTGTTAAGTAGCAAAGTCAGTGTTTTTTAAATCTTCGTAGTATTTTATGATTCAAATGCCACGTGCATCTCAGGTTTTCAGATGGGGAAAATGCAGAAGAATGTAAAACACTAATAGATATGGTGGGAAGGATTCTGGACAGGAAGAGAAGTGCAGGTAGTAGGAAAAAAAGGATTGAGAATATGTGGTAGAAGAGAATGTAGAATGGAAGGAAAAAAAGGCTTGGGGAGATGAAAATCAGAAATACAAAAACTGAGAAATAAGTGTCTCACACTTGCCTGGATTCTCTGAAGATGAATCTGTGAGCAAGACTCAGAAAATAGAATCTGAGTTTTCAAAAGGAAAACTGAGTAATAGAGATGAAAATGATGATTTTTCTATTCTGTACAGTAATAACTGTAATAACACAAAGTACATATAAAATCCAGTTATTGTATATTTAAACAGTATCCTTGCTGTTTTGAAAAGGTGACAAGCTAGTGAAGGGAAGTGAGAAGAAAGAATATTTGTAATACACTGGTAGTATTAACCACAAACAAAGGAGACTAAAGGGATCTGGAAGGAAAATATATTTTTGATTCTTTTTTTATGGTTTGTGCATAAAAACTGATGTGGCTTTACACAGTCACGTGTGTAGTAGTGACAAGCAGTACCTGTAATGGATGAGGAATATGGGAAGGATTACTTACATTCCTTTAGCAATGAAGGAATTACCTAGAGAAACTTCGTATACTTTGGGAATTTATTCAAAGGAGGGGAAAATGGTGAAACTAGCCTGGTGCCAGAGTGATGGGAGGACTGGAATGGGCATTGTTGTACCACAGACCTGTAACATCTCACACCTCTTTCAGCTGTGCACAGTCCTTTGTAACAATCCTGTGTGTTCCAGGTTATTCTTTGTTATAGAGTATGTCAATGGAGGAGATCTGATGTTCCATATGCAGAGGCAGAGGAAGCTGCCAGAGGAACATGCCAGGTGTGTCTCTTTCCAGATTTCTTGCATCAAAACAGTGGTTTTCTGACACAGTGCAGCACTGCAGAGATTATGAGGGATGAGCCAGCAAATCCTCTCCAGATGTTAAGGATTTAAGAAACATGAAACTGCATCCTCCTTTTGCTGCTGCAAGCCACCGTGGTTTTGTTTCAAGAAGGAGCTGCAGTAGGAAGCATTTAGATGTTGTTTGCATTGGTATTACTCTGTATGACTTCAGCCTGCTATTTTTTTCTAGAAAAACAGTTTTGTGGTATTTTTTAAGATTTCTAATGATATCAATGTGTTTCTTGTACAACAACCACTACCAGCTGTCCAGGCAAATGCTGAGTTCTTGGTGCATATGCTTAATCTCAGATGGTGAGATAAAAGGGATGATTGCAGGAGACATTACTATTAACTAAAAACAATTTTTGAAGTTCATAGAAACATTTATATGATTATAAACAATTTGCCACTTCTCTGTGGAAAAAGAATAGAATTCTTGGGATTATGCATAGAAAATATCATACTACCAAGACTCTGTTATTGTGCTTTGGGTTTTGATTACTTGAGTAATCAGTATTTCTTTCTACGCTAGGTTTTATTCTGCTGAAATCAGTCTAGCATTGAACTATTTACATGAGCGAGGGATAATCTACAGGGATTTAAAACTGGATAATGTGCTCCTAGATTCTGAAGGGCATATTAAACTCACAGATTATGGCATGTGCAAGGTAAGATCCAGTTTCTTGCTAGCCAGGAAAATCAACAATTAAGAAATTTTTATAAATTAAAAGATGCAGAGACTTTAAAAAGTGAAATTTCAAGGTATCTCTTTGTACACAGTGCACACAGGCTGTATATTCATTTCACTTCCACATGTGGAGAAAAGGCAAATGCCAGAGTGCACAGACTACACTTACATGTACTGTTTATGTTTTCATAAAGCTGCTGGATCAACTCGTCTGGGAGGGGTTGGCTGAAATAGTCAGGATAAGGTGATTTCAAAAGAGGTTGAAGTTATCAGTCACTTGCTCCTGTTTGGATTCTGTGGCACTGCCCATTTCCTCTGGGAAAAATTTTTGTCACTACAAAGACACTGGAGCATGGTTTTGATTTTGCTCTGGAATTGCCGTTATGCTGGTTATTCAAGACGTAAATTAATTCAAAGTGAAGCTCTTAACAGAGGAGCGTGGGATCTTCAGTCAACTGTAGAGTGTTTTCTTCCCATCTTTTCCTAAAGGAGGGTCTGAGGCCTGGAGACACAACCAGCACGTTCTGTGGGACTCCAAACTATATTGCACCTGAAATTCTCCGGGGAGAGGATTATGGTAAATGGAATTTCTTGTTGCTACTTTATAACTTTCACCTTATCTCATCTTACTGGAGTTGTTTAGCAGTAGAAAGTAAAAATCTCCATTAGACAGTCTTAATGATCAGTCTTAATTCAACATCCTGTCTGAAAAGGTAAATAAAGCCTTCAAAGGAAGAGCAGAAAACATCACACAAAGGAAATGAGATACTCCACATTCCATATGTTAAATTCTTTTGACCAATCTTGAAGAATAGTTTGAGTCTTCCAAATTTATTATTGTTTATAACTATTTTAATTACTACTGATGATATACTTGCAGTCTGGAATTGTGTTTGGTTTTGGAGCTTTGCATTTGGCAGCAATGATGGATTAGATACAAATTCATTGCAGAAGGCCTAGATAGTAGATGTCTCTTTACGTATTTTTTTTAATCTACCATCTTATTTCAGTCAGATGTCTCTTTCATGCTGGCTTCAGATATTCCTCCTTATCTCAAGCTTTCTAGGCCAGCCAGACTGTATCATCCCCAGCCTGGCTACTGGGGTTTCCTTTAGCAGTGAATGGTAGGGGAGATATGCTTTGCTCCATGAATGACTGACTTGCTGCTATTAAGACTCACATCGTTCCTCCTTGGCCTTATCTCCCACCCTGTATAATGCACTGTTGGTTAGTAATGACTAGGCTTAAACATTATCTAAACCTTTGTTAAGGGCTTAACACCAACCTTTAAACTCAGCATCTCCTCCTGCTGTGTACGTAATGATCCACGTCATGTCTGGTACAGTCCTTATCTCTCTTTTACTGAGCTAATTGGAAAGACTGGCAATACTTACATTTTTGAACTCGCTCTTTCTTCTCTGTTTTTAGCCCCAGAAGTGTTGGTATTTTTGTTGTGCAATGTCTCCAGTGGTGTTTCTCTCTTGAATTCTAGGTTTCAGCGTGGACTGGTGGGCCCTTGGTGTGCTGATGTTTGAGATGATGGCGGGCCGATCCCCATTCGACATCGTTGGGAGCTCTGACAACCCTGATCAGAACACAGAGGATTATCTCTTCCAAGGCAAGTACCATGAGTGTTCCTACACTTCAGTGCTTTGTTTCTACTTAACCTTTAAACTAACTTCAAAGATGCAAAGGCTGATAGGAACCTTGTTTACTTGCAGTAATTTTGGAAAAACAGATCCGAATTCCCCGATCCCTCTCTGTGAAAGCAGCAGGTGTTTTAAAGAGTTTTCTTAACAAGGTAAGAGCTGATCTACTTTATCTGCCATGTACAGAAACTGGGTAGGAAAGGTGAGAGCCTAAAGCAGAATTTCAGTGGGACTGGGTCCCTATTCTAGATACTTCTCTTAAAATCTGAAGCTCCTGGTTCTCACGCTGGAATTGTGAGTAAGTTTCAAAGTGAAAGGCATAGAAATGCTCCAAGTGATTTCTTTAACCTGGGGAATTGAACAAACTTACCAGATTTAGTTTGGTTCTGAGAGAAGCAGCTTAGCAAATCACTTGGACAGCTTCTGATGACTTCCTGGAGGGAGATGCAGAGACAGGATGTGCTCACTGCTTGCTAGGGGCTCTCTAGCCTGAGAGTCAGAAGGTGCATGTGAGGTAGTGGGTGATGAGTCCAAGCACTTGCTGGCTTTTAGTGAGTGTTACATGAGTGGGAAGGAAGAGATACAGGAGAAAACAGATTTGGTTAAATTATTCTAAGAAATTCACACCATTCACTGCACACTGTTACAACTCCCTGGTAGTGTGTACATGTGTATACATGGAGATGGAATTGTCTTGTTAAAATAAGCTTCTTTCCACAATATTTACTAGGAACTGCAGTTACTGCCCCAGTGTGATTTCCTGGCATAGTCTGTTCAGGGATGAGCAAAGGAGGATGGGGGGAAAGAATCAAATTCATTAGTAATCTAACCAAGCCTGCTCTGAAATTTATGGTATGTTTAAACAGGTCTGAATAAAAATGAAGAAAAGCAGCATAGTAATTTATATAAAATTCAGTTAAGGGCTTTCATATATTCCTGCCTGTTTCAGAGGGTAAATTGGAACAGTTTCCAAAACAAATAATGCTAATTTAGTTCTTCAGCATTCCTTGTAACTCTGGTGTTTCATTTATCATGGGATTTGTAACACTGGTATTTTATTCATGTGCAGGCTGTAGCATCCATTTAGAATTATTTTCTTCCTTGCACAGGATCCAAAGGAACGCTTGGGCTGCCATCCTCAGACAGGGTTTGCAGATATCCAGGGACATCCCTTCTTCCGCAACGTTGATTGGGATCTGGTATGTGAATGCCCCCTGCCTTGGCTGAGTTCCTTTGCATACAGTGACCGAGCTGTTTTGAGCTTGACAAAGTTGTTTTGAGCATAAGAGAGGACCTTAAGCTCAAAAACATTAAGCTCTTAATTTATGTTGTACCAGAATTACAACACACAATCTTGTATCCTTTTACACACAGTAAGTGTAGTAGCTTATTAGAATGATTGTATACAGTATAAAAACTAAACTAAGTAGTAATTTCCAGCCTTGTTTAAAAATAATTCAATAGGTTGTAACTCATTCTCAGTATGACTAAGTGCATTTATTCTTAGATGGAGCAAAAGCAAGTGGTGCCTCCATTTAAACCAAATATATCTGGAGAATTTGGTCTGGATAACTTTGATTCCCAGTTCACCAATGAACCTGTGCAGCTCACTCCAGATGATGAGTAAGTAATGCAGAATTTAAGAAGTTCAGTTCAGATAAGAGGAGGTGCTCTTTTTGACTTGTTTGGGTGTTTTATATTGTTAGTAGTCAAGTGAGATTATCCTGGCTGAAAAGCCTTTATAAAATGCATGATAATGTGCTTGATTTTGGTAGTGGATTTGTGGTTCCTTACTCTTGAGAGGCCCTGATTTGGGATGAGGAGGGAAAGACCTTTCTAGTTTGGTAGAGCTGCTGCTGTTAACATTTTAGGAATTTTTGTAGGGTTTTATATAGCATTCCCTTAGTATGTAAACATGGACAGTGAATAATGTTACCTGTGCACCTTGATCAGGTCTGAAATCCAGCTTCTTTCTTCATCCCTTTCTAAATGCAGACTGTACCAATAAAGTTTAGAAAAGTTGCTGATGCAGGCGCAGTATCTATCACATCCTAATGTTTTCAGGTCCTTACAAAACTGACTGTTTAGGGCAAGTTTCAAAACTGCAAACTTTGCAGACTGCTTTGTGGGAGAGTGAGTGCAGCCCAGTCACTGCTTTTGAGGGGTTTTGTGTTTTGGTACCATTACTGGGGTTAAAAAAACCCAATGGTAACTGTAAAGGTAGAGAGGAACGAAAGAGAAGAAGGGAAATTTTCTCATTTGCCATCCACTGTACAGGTTTAAATTTTAAGTCAAACTATCAGTTAATGTTATCTTTTTAATTTTTCTGAAGCAATGACTGTTTTTTAATCCTAATAGTGATATCGTGAAGAAGATTGACCAGTCTGAATTTGAAGGCTTTGAATACATAAATCCTCTTTTGATGTCAGCTGAGGAATGTGTCTGAATTCTCCATTTCTGAACTGTGCCAATTGTTACTCCGTTTGTTTCTGCATGGATAAACATCTCTACATTTGGATGCACTTGCATAAAATGAGTAACTCAACATCCTGCCCTTGCCACCTAGTGTAAATTTTCTTTTTGTACTGATTATTGTCCCGAACAGTTGTTATGCTTCAGCTGCCAGATTTAAAATGTTAGAACTTTCTAACAGTTTTGCCAAATTTGAATTCTAATACAGGAGTTGCTCTCTGGGGCTCCTGACTGGACAAAGGGTCTGGCTGTGTAGTTTGCCAGTACAGTGTTCTGAGCAAGAAAAGGTTTTCACTGCTTAATGAACACAAATTGCATCAGGTGATGTAATAAATGATCCTTCAAGGATTTCAGATTTTTCAGCAAGAAGAATAAGAACTTATCACTTGTGTAGTTCCAAATCTCTTCTCTCTAAACATCTGATTTCCCTGTTCTAGATATAGAAATCAGACCTATATTAGTGCCCTTCAGACTGAAATGACAGCAAGGAGAGCAGATATTTACACTGAATAGGTCAAGACTGGCTGCTTTCATGGGGAATATTGATCCTACCCTGAAGGAGACTATTAACTTCATGTCAGAATTGGTAGACTTTGCTCCAAAACTCACACTAAGAATTGTACACTGATACAAAGAGTGCCTTTCTAGCCTGGCCCTTTCAGCAATGGTTGGATATGGCACCAAGTGTCAGTTTAATTAAAGAATTCAGTTAACACTAAGAGAAGTTAAAATCTGTACAGCATAACTTAGCAGTAATGGGCAGCTAATACTGAACCTCATACTATTTATTGCTTTTATATTTGCTGTCTTAACTGCATCAAAACTGCACACGGTACAGCCACGGCCAGGAACAGGGCACTGGTTCCTTTTCATCTTACTGCCACACTACTGGGAATGAGTTCCACTTTGCCAGTGGAAAAAGCATATCTAGAATAAAATAGGTGCTGTCCACAATGACTCCCTTAACTTCTGCCCTTAGGGTGATCTGTACTCACAATCAAACCTGAAATATTGGTAGCTGGCTCAAGAAAAGCAATTGACAGAATGGTTCTAACTAGGACTAGGAGGTGTTTTTCTTACATTTCATGTTAGTAAGCAGTGTAATATACAGCACAGATAATTCTTATTTTTAACGCTAAAGCAATAGTTATGAATGTGTTGGGCTGAAGAAATGCCAAATGTACCACTTTTTTATTATTATTTTGGGGTAAAGGGATTAAGAGACACTAAGGAAAGGAATCTGTGTTATGTAAGAGCCTAAGTATCACTAAAAGCTAAGTCACTGAAAGCATTGAGAACCCGTAAGCACAAGTTGGCAAACACTACATGAAGCTTTTAGTAGACTTTTGCTTGGCCAGTGTCTTTCTGTGAAAATCTTTGTATGGCAACACTAATTTCATAGCACGAGTTTTCTGGTGTCTGTTCACTTCCATGTCAGCTGCAAGCAGAGAGATTGCACAAATGCTCACTGGTGTCATGGTATGAGATTTAGTTCATGGTTTTCTTTGCAATGTGAATAGGAAACTCCTTAGTATTGGGCTGAGTTTTCAAAACTGGGAAGTGATTTGAGGGGCTTCATTTTCAGGGAAGCATTGAACCTCCTCACTGTTAAAAATCAGGTTTCCTTAAATTTGAGTTGTGTCTTTTCAAATGTAAAATATCAGAGTGAACCTTCCTTTAAAGAGCAGCTAATGACTTCAGCATGTTTAGTTTGGGTCAAGTGAACTGCTTATGTGCAGTTTTAAAATGATGATGGCTTAGCCTCTGATTCCTGCACCCACATGATCAGTTCAGCAATCAGAGCATAACTGATATTAAAGCTGGGAATCATTTAAAGCAAACAAGAAAAGCCTTGTCTCTACAGTGGCATAATTTCCTACGAGGTATTAAGAAAAATGGCTTTATGTAAGGAAGGGCATTTCTGCCATTCATCACAGAAGAGTAAAGCAAAAGTTAACTGCTTTTTTTTATAATGTCTCAGAAAAAATATTTTTTCTATTTACATATCTAACCATTAAGAATGTTGCAAAGTGACAAATATCTTAAATTACTGTAAATCCATTTTTAAACTTTAATTTTCTCCAAAGTGCCATGATATTAACTGTTATTTTTCATTGTTAAGCATACAGCAACTGTCATAAATATTCAGAAGGGACATTGGGTGTAAACAGTCCAGTGCAGTAGGGTTTTTCTTTTTTTTTTGGAGAACATGTCTGCATCAGAAGCATGATGTATTTATGTGGAGTAACCTCCTTTTTGTACACGAGTTGGATTCCTATGGGTGCTCTGCTAGTTAATATTGTCACTACTATTTTCCTGTTTCATATGGAATATGGTCTTGAGCATTGTTGTGTAATCATTCCCTTTATTTGTGCACACTTTTTACTTTAAATAAAACATTTATATTAGACTTCTGTGTGTTAACATCTCAAAGAAATAGTGTGAAATGCTGGTCTTTGCTTTGAATCATCATCTGACCCTTTTTAACTGCCTACATCCCATGGGAGCCTTGTTCTAATCTTTTCATTTCTTGTAGAAAATTGCACTGGGATAGGCCATAGCAACCCAAGAAATGTCTTTCACCCTGCATTTACCAAATGGGTCTGGGAACACAGATTCTGCTCCAGCATCATTCCCCAGCCTCATGCTCATCTTGTCCTTTGGAAAAATACTATCCTTGTAGGTTCTGTCTTTCCTTGCAACACCAGTGATGATACAGAAGCAGTGAGGTGTCAGTCCTCTGCACAGAGACAGAAATCTTCAAGGAAAATACAAAATACTACTCCTGCCTGGTTATCCAAAGGCCTCTTTCAGCTGGAACTCGTACAACGTCATCTCAGCTGCCAGAGCTGGGATTTGGAGTTCAGAGCAACGCTCTTGTCTGCTGCACTTACTTCTGCATGATTTATTTCTTTGTTTCTTCAACTCCTCCCCTGCATTCTCAGATTTCTGACACACAGGGTGATGGCACTTAGCTCATACCCTGCCACAGATGCAGTGGTTTAATATCTGTGTTTCAGTATCTTTTAGAAGAGATTTTGTCTTGCTTGTTACCGCGGGTGTGTGTCGGCAGTGCCGGCGAGTGCTGCAGATGGCTGCATATCTTACATGCTTAACCTCCCCCCACGCACGCTCCCTGTTTCTGTTCAGTTGGGTGCCCAGCTGCTCTCGCCTCAGTCTGAGCAATTGTTTATGCTGAGGCACTCTATGGAGGAAGCTAATAGCTCGGATAATCTATATGTACACTTGATAAGTGCTAAGCAGGCGTCCTCACTTCAGCATGGATGTTGTAAGGCATTGAAGCAACAGAGGAATCTGAAACTGGCCACAGATTAATGATGTTTTCCTGGGCAGAGAGAAGGTAGGGATTGGAGCCCCTTTGAGAAAGAGTGGATTTTACCATATCTTGCATTTTTTCTGAAAGAGTTCCCCACGGGTTGATTGTAAGATTTTTTTTTTCTGCTTATGATAAAGGGATCTGGGCTGCATATTTGAAAGGTGGACTCCTATCATTTAGTCTCCAATAATTAAAGGAAGAGCAGCATCTACCTCCCAGGTGTGTGCAGCTTTTGTGGGAGGTGGCTTTTTCAGGAACCTCTTGTATCCACATTTGACTTCTAAGGATGAGCAAAGTGTCTGGGTTTATAGCCTTTGTACACCAAAGGAATAGTTCTTCAGGAGCTGAAGTGTTTTGTGCACTGTCCCCACTCTGACTTGTCCTGTAGGATGTGGTGTCTGCCATATAAACTTTCTTTGTATAAAACACAACCTCTAATAGGGTATCTAATGCAGTGTACAGTTGGTGTTACCTGACCTGTCATAGGAGGTTTTACAGGAGTGAATTGTCCTATGACAGATTAGCTAACAGTCTGAACTCCTACAACTTACTATTAAACATTGCTGCCGAAGTGATTTTTTTTTCTTTAAAAAGCGCAGTATAATCTCATCAGAGAAGAAAATGCACCATCTTTGTTCACAGTTAAATTGTGCTCTCCGGGGCACAGTTCATAGTTAAATTGTGTATCTTCAGGGACTGTGTATCGGGGAAGTTTATGAGCTTCCCCAGAGCCTTCTTGAAAATTCAGACACTTTAATAATCAAAGATTCCTCCTGTGCTATTAGTGCACTTTATTACCGCTTGCAAAGGTCTGTAACTCAGGTTTTCAGGACTGCGTTTCACTGTCCACAGCAGAAGTTGTAGGCAGAGTTAATATCTTTTTTTAGACAATCCTCTACCTACAAACTTTGTCTTCCATCGCCTGATTATTGTAGCTCTATAGCAACACTATCATTACAGCACAATAGTTACCAGAATTCACAACCTGAAATGGAACATTTCTGCAGCAGAACCTGAAAAAAACCTGAACAAATTAAACAATGCCACTGAATCCCAGGCTTCCATGACATCAGTAGGTCTAATAAAAGATGCAATATCTGCCTACGTATGTTGCTCTCCTCACAGGCATCGATCAGTCCAGCTCTGATGTTAGAAACGTTACATTTTCTACAGTAAATTCAAAAGGGATTATGACACAGTGCATTTCACTGATTGGTATTTGATGAGATTTTTTTAAAATCAGGTCCTAAAGTCCAAGAGGGTGAAGCAGACAGGAATGTCTAGAATGTCTAGACAATTCCCTCACAGGTGTGTATCTTTCAGAATCGGCTCTAAAAGCTGGTGGACTCAGAAATCTTGTTTAATTCTGTCATATTGTGGTTGCTTTTAAACAGACCTTATATCTGCTTAATAAATAAGCACTGGGTGTTTGTGTTCTTTGCAAATGTGTTTGCTTTTCTATAAAACCCTGATGGTTTGTGTTGGAAGGAAGCTTAAAGATCGCTCAGATCCAGAGATGTTGTAGATATTGTTGCAGACACCGCAGCTGATGTGGTGATTGAAGTGCGAGTTAAGAGATGAAGCAGCTTTGCAGTGATGCTCAAGGGCCTCTCCATCAGCGAGCCCGGCCAGCCTAGAGGAAACCTGAGCATATCAAAGGTGCGAAGTTAAGGATTAAAGAGCACCAAGCGCCTCTCTCAGCTGATCAGCAGCGAGGCAGATTTTGTGGCTGTGCCATAATCCTCCTGGGACGGCTTTAGGGAACAGCGCGGAAGGGATCCCGGCGGCCGCGGGCAGCGCTGGCCGGTGCTAAGCGGTGCCTGGTGCTTGTACAACTGCCCCATTTTCATGTGCTGTGCTTTTGTGCTCGCATCAAAATATGTAACTGTGTGGGATGAAAGGAAACGGCAAATTGGATTGCGCCGTAATCCCAGTTGAAGCGCTGTCTTCACAAATATGTAAACTGAAAAGCTTTGGGCTTCTTGCAGGCAGGAGAAACTTGTAATACATGAACGAGTTGTACAGCGACTAAGCTGTCCCTGAAGAGCATCTTCCCCGCCTCTCCGCGGTTTGATCATTCCGCTTCCCCGAATATCTCCTGCGCTTCAGCATGTCCTGCGAGCCCGCGGCCGGAGGGAGCGGTGTGTGACACTGCTGCGGGGACAGGCACCATCACACGGACACACCCTCCCCAGCACTGAGGTCACAGCACTGCCCGCCCTTCTGGGGACCCTCCCTGGGGGACAGTCACTGAGAGACCCTGGCTGAGGGACCCTCTGAGGGAAAGCCACTCAGGGACTCTCACTGAGGGACCATCTTTGAGCAATCTTCTTTGAGGGACAGTCACAGAGGGACCGTCGCTGAGGGACCTTCTTTGAGGGAGCTTCGCTGGGGGACAGTCACTGAGGGACAGTCACTGAGGGACAGCCACGGAGAGCCCTTCGCTGGCGGCCTCTGCCCCCTCCGCCGTCGCGCCTCAGGGGAGCGACACGCCCGACAGCTCCCCGACAGCGCCCGGGCCTCCTCCCGCCTGGCTCTCCCCCTTCTGCCATGCCCGCTCTCCCTCCCCCCGCCCCAGCTGCCGCTCCGTCCCCGTCCCTCAGCCGGCCCCTCTCGGGCGCTGACGGGGGAACGGCGGCAGGGCGGCGCGGGGCCGGCTCTGACCTGGGCGGGCTGAGGGGAAGCCGGGCAGAAACAGCACTTTTCCACGTATATGCACTTTTTAATGTACATTATACACATATATTTATTTATTTTATTTTTGATTTCTCTCGCTGCTCTCTCCCCGCGGGCGGCGGGGGGGGAGGCCGGGCCGGCTTTCCCGGCGCTGAGGCGGCGGCGGGCGGGGGAGGGGCGGGCGGGCGCTCCCGCCGCTGCCCCAGACAGTGGGCGGGGCCGGCGCGCGCCGCCGGCGGGTTCGTGCCCGCGCGCCGCCGCCGCCGCCGCCGCCGTCTCGGTCTCCGCAGTGAGGTCACGGGTGGGCGGCGCGAGCGCGGCGCCTGTTCCGCTCCCCGCGGCCGCCGGAGCCCCCGCGGCGCCGGGTGAGCAGCCGGGGAACTCACCGGGAACGGCGGGGAGCGGGGCGGCCGAGCCGTGGGGGAAGGGCGGGAGCGCCCGCCGGGGGATTGGGAGGGAGCGGCGGCTGCGGGGAGGCGGCGCGGGGGCGGCGGGGAGAGGGGGACCGGGGTACCGGGGATGGGAGGGGGGAAGGGACACGGGGGTGGCGGAGCGGCGCGGTACGGCCGAGGACAGCGGGGAGCCGGGCAGGGCGGAGGGGCGAGCCCGGCGGCGGGAGGGGGAAGGGCTGAGCCGTGCCCGGAGCGGTGCCGGCGGGGCCGGGGTGAGTCACGGCGCGGGAGGGAGCGGCGGGATGCGGCGTCCCGGGAGGGGCTGCGGGCCGAGGGGTCGGTGCCCGGCCCGCGGCTCGCCGGAGCGCCCGTCCTTTCGGGCGTGCACGCCGGGAGAGCCGCTCCGGACCGCCCCCTCCCCCGCCGGTGTCGCCCATCGGTGAGGGGCTTGTCCCGATGTTCCGCGAGTTATTGGGAAGCGCACCCTGCCTCTGAATCCTAGAATGGTTTGGGTTGGAAGGGACCTTGAAGCTCATCTCCTTCCAACCCCCCTGCCATGGGCAGGGACGTCTTCCACTAGCCCAGGTTGCTCCAAGCCCCGTCCAGCCTGGCCTTGGACACTTCCAGGGTTCGGGCAGCCACAGCTTTCCTGGGCAACCTGTGCCAGTACCTCACTGCTATCACAGAGAATAATTTCTTCCTTGTGTCAAATCTAAACCTTCCCTCTCGGTTTAAAGTCATTTCCCCTTGTCCTGTCTCTCCATGCCCTTGTCAAAACTCCCTCTCCAGCTCTAGTGAAGCCCCTTCGGGTACAGAGCAAGCTCTGGGATTGCTTGTGATCGGCCTCTCTCTCTTTCACAGGTTATCAGGAAGGACTGTCAGAACTCTGTGCTAGCACACGGCATGAATTCAGCCCATGGCCTGGATCTCACCTCTATTACTAATAACTCGGGCTGGGAAGATTCTGACACATGCCAGTGACATCTGGGCGAAAGGTGACTCTCTAGGGACGTTTAGTTTTTGCCGTCGATCTGGATCAGCCTTTAATTTCAGGATTTATTTGTGAACTACCGTAGTAGCTGTCACGGTGGTGGTGAAATCATAAAGCTGGCAGCACAATAAAGCAAGCCCTTAAGACTGTGTTTGATCTCTGCGAGCTGAAAGTGCTGAATAAAATTTTCACACAACTTAAACTACGTTTTGGATCAGTTGCGTTAAGATTAACATCCTTCAAACTGAGCCCGTTTTTCTATTTTAATATTTAAATAGAGACTTATTTGAAAAGACATTATATTTTTTAAAGGAAAAAAAATGATTGAGGATGAACATGCATCAGTGCATCATTTTTTATAAATTGCTGGACAAGACTACTGTGTAAAATAGTGGGTAGGGTATGAAGAAAACCTTTTGTATACATATTGCATTGGGGTTTTTATATTATAAAATTGAACAAATAGCTAAGAAAATAGTGTAACCTCTCCTTTAGTAATTTTATGGTATTACATGCAAAATGGGTTGCAGTTTTTACTATTGGATGCTGAAGAAGTAATGTTTTAGTGAAAGGAGGGTGCAGCTTGGTGTACCTGAGGTAACCCAAGATCACATGGAACTATTTTTTATATGAACAAGCAAGAAAATGCACATTCAGGACTGACTTAATTAAAGCTCTAGTGTTTAGCAATGGAAAGCCCACAGATAAACTTCCCTCTAGGTCTGGTTTCAGACCAAAAAAGGAGCAGGATCCAGGAGGATGGGAGTCCTCCACTGAAAAAAGCAATGACAGAAATGCATGTGAATAACAAAGTACAGGTCGTAATAAATAAATTGCCAACAATCAAGAAGGAAAACCTGGATGACTATGATGAAACTCCAGTGGAGGCTGATGGGGAAACAGCCAAGCCAAACAGTGCTTCACTATCTGAGCCTTTGAGTTTAAATCCAGGTTTGAAACACACGTTGGCACAGTTCCACCTGAGCAGCCAGAGCTCTCTGGGTGGACCCGCAGCTTTTTCAGCTCGGTACTCCCAGGAAAGTATGTCACCCACTGTCTTCCTGCCTCTCCCATCACCACAAATACTCTCTGGACCGTTGCTCATCCCTCCGGACAGCTCCACAGAACTCACCCAGACCCTGCTGGAGGGGGAATCCATCTCTTGTTTCAAAGTCGGAGGGGAAAAACGACTTTGCCTGCCTCAAGTGTTGAACTCGGTTCTCCGAGACTTTTCCTTGCAGCAGATCAACACGGTGTGTGATGAACTCTATATCTACTGCTCAAGGTGCACTTCTGACCAGCTTCACATTCTGAAGGTTTTGGGAATTCTTCCATTCAACGCTCCGTCCTGCGGGCTCATTACGCTGACGGATGCTCAGAGACTATGCAATGCTTTACTGCGCCCTCGCACTTTTCCCCAAAGCGGCAGTTTCCTCCCTGGTAAGAACACCTTGGCCCAGCTGAAAGAGACTGGCAGTGCCTTTGAAGTAGAGCATGAGTGCCTGGGCAAGTGCCAGGGCTTGTTTGCACCTCAGTTCTACCTTGCCCCGGACGATCCGTGTATCCAGTGCTTGGAATGCTATGGGATGTTCTCGCCCCAGACCTTCGTGATGCATTCACACAGATCCCCTGACAAGAGGACCTGCCACTGGGGCTTTGAGTCGGCCAAGTGGCACTGCTACCTGCACATTAACCAAAAATACCTGGGCACATCAGAGGAGAGAGAGCTGAAGCATCTCTTGGAGGAAATGAAGGAGAAATTCAGTGAGAAAAATCAGAAAAGAACTCGGTCCAAAGTAAGTTCACTTTGTGTTGTAAAACTCCCAGATCTCTTCCTGCTCACACAGAAACACTTGTTTTAGAAGTGCGTTACTTGGAAGTGGGAATACTTGTCACATCAAGCCTAAGTTAAATTTGTGAGAGAGCTTCACCATGGAAATAACATTTCTCATTAAGAGGGGTGGTAATTTCTTTCCTCTTTGGGCTGCAAGTAACCATTCGAGCTGGCTTGGCTTTATTGGTTCTTGTTCTGTCCTAAGGTATGCAAACTCTGGAAAATTCAAGCTATTGTGAAAATTTTCGTTCTCCCATTTGACCTTTGAGTAGGTTTTATGCGGCGTGTGCTGCAGCAGCTGAGCAAAGCAGAAAGGAGCTTGAAAATCAAGTATTACAAATGAATTCTTCATTTGTTATTTGTACTCCAGCACGCACACGTGGGCTGGATGGCAACCTGGCTTGCTCGCCACCCATCTCATGACTTGTGTGCAGGGTAGTGGTGCTTTGCTAAATGGCTATTTAGAAGCCCAAAGTCTGCTTGTTCAGCAAGAGCTTTCTGTTTAAACCACTTGTGCAGTGAAATATGCCAAAAAGAGGGGGTTTTAAGCAGCCCAAGTAATGAGCTGTAGGCCGGTATCTTGACAATAGTTAATAATAGACATCTTATTTTTTCCTAAAATACTGCTGCAAGTCTGTGCTGTGGTTCCAAAATACAGAGCTTATTTGTCCCTTGGAGAGCTTCTACTTTAGATAATAGGACAAGCAGCAGAGAAACATTAATATCATAGATGTTCCCATTCTTAGCGCAGTTTTGGGGTATAATTTAAACTTCTAGAGGATTTTAATGGTTTCTGCCCTATGACTGTTTCTTTTCAGTGTATTTGGTGTTTCTGTGCCTGTTTGATGGCTGCTGGTTTGATGATAAATCCATGTTGCCTGTTGGATATTTTGTGGTGGATTTCAAAATAGCAGCAAGAGCAGTGCAGATGGTTGAGCCCAAAAAGGGGTGCTATGAGCTGACACCTTTCAGCACAAATTTCTGAGAAGTTGGTGTTGCAGGAAGGCTGACTGTAGTAACAGGTATTGTTACAGTGGTGCCAGTCTGCAGGAAGAGATTTTAACAGCAGATTCCCATGGAAGTCTGCAGGATGGCATGCTTCCACGTGCTGAATTATTTGAAGATGCAGTCTCCTAGCAAAGAGACCTTGTTTTTCAAGTGATGAAGACATGTCAGTCTTTATTCTTGCAATGCCAGTGCAGGAAACGAACTACAGCATGGTGGATGCATCAGTGGGAACAGTTTTCCATATTCACACCTATAAATGCTGCCTCTCTTCCCACAGCAGCAGATTTCAGACAATGAGATCTTTCAGTTTCATGTGCAAAGATGAAAAAATCCTGGCTGAAATTAGCAGTGGCAGTAATTTGGACTGGACTGGTGCAAATGAAATACTGAAACTTTCTGCAGTCTTCCGTTGCAGACCTTCAGTTCTTTCTAGTTTTCCATTGCAGACCGTGTAGTTCTTTCTTGCAAAGCAACATATGAAACCAGAAGGAGAAGCTGTGAAAACCTGAACAAAGTACAATAGTGAGGAAGGTTTTGGGGTTTTTTCCATCTTGTGGATATTCATCTGGGAAGTACAAAAGAGTAAAAGGGTTTAAGAGGGCAGTATTGGAGTACGATTTCCCTTTCCTTGTCCTGGGGAAGCTTAGGCTGCTTCAGTTGTCTTTTCATAGAATTACAGAATGGTTTGGGTTAGCAGGGACCTTAAAAATCACCTCATTCCACTCTCCTGCCCTGGGGAGGGACACCTTCCACTAGACCAGATTCCTCACAGCTCCGTCCAGCCTGACCTTGGACACCTCCAGGGATGGAGCTGCCCCAGCTTCTTTTCCTCATTTCTGTGTTGTGGGAGAGGTATCAGGTACAACACGTAGACATTTCCTTTCCTTACACTCCTAGGGGAATTTATTTGCAGGATATTCTGTTTGCTGTTCAGTCACCTCCTCACCACCTTTGCTGAGTCAGTCCTCAGAAGTGCTGACACATCACTGTGGTTATCTTGGAGGGCCCAGGAAGAACAGTTGCCCTTGGCTAGGTCTTTCCCCATCTAGTAATAATGAATTAATTAGACCCCTTAGTCTTTGGAGCATCCTAGATCCTGTGCCTTGCCTTTCTCCTTAGCATTTCACTCTTGAGTTTATTCACCTCACTGTGCAAATACACTTCTGTTTCAATATTTTAAGAGCAAAGTACTCTTGAGATTAATCCCTTTCTGTTCTTTGTGTTAATAAGAAAGCTGTAAGCTGTATGCTTGATTGCCATAATTTTCTGTGGAGTTCTAGACTGCAGTGCAACATCCACCTGCTCTTCATGGAACAGCTGTCACCGAGTCTCTGCTGATTCCTGCACTGACAGATCCTTGTTCCCTTTGACTTTGCGACAGTTTCTCATCATCCCTGCACTAAAACTTTGTCCTGCTTCTCAGACTGATTCCTTGAGCTGCTCACAGTGTGTGGGAAAGCTCACAGTGTGGAGGGTTAACATTTCTCCTGAGGCTTTTATAAATCCAGTCTCTGCTAAAACTACTGGCTTAATGATTACACTGAAACCATTACTTACCTATTTATTTTTTTTTCCTTAAAGAACAGCTTGTCCAATTAGCTTAAAAGAAAAATAAGGTATTTTTCATGTAAACCTTTTAAACAGTATAAGTAGAAGTAATTCAATTCAACTTGTTGTGGTTACAGAATTATTTAAGAGCATTTAAAATGAACAAGTTGTTGGGTAATGAAATGCACATATATATATGTATTGAAATAGATGCCTTATTTCATTTACCTGAATAGTGAGGGAAGAATCCTGTTAGAAAGAGTTCATTTATTTATGGTAACGTTTCATTTTCCTTCCTAAGCAAAAATTTGATTGCATGCTATGAAATTCATTTGCAAGATGCACACTAATGGGTAGACAGTAAATTCAGTTTCCATTTAAAATAGGTAAAAAAAGAAAAGAGCAAAAATCTGACCTAGTAACTTGAAAATAGAGATGGCCTGATAATTTCGTATGTAAATATATAAGCATGTTAAAATGTGAGTTCTAAAATATGGACAAATGTGGTCTGAAGCTAAAATCAGATCACTGCATACTAGCTGCAGTATAAGTAGATTATATGTGATTATTTAAATTATTAGAATGATCTGAGTAAGTAGAAAACACTTGACAGGTGTCAGGATGAGGCCATTTTTCTAGAGATTATTCAAATCTTTGTTATTCAAAGCCTTTTTATGAATTTACAACTCCAGAGCTTCTGTTCCTTGTGCCCTTCCCTCCCTCTCTGTTTGTGTTGGAAGTGATTTGAGGAACTGCAGGGGTGGAGTTAAATTTCAGTTTCACTGTGAGAGCTGAGTTTCATGGGGTGGAAGTTTTGGTCAGAATGGAGTAGGTGGGGTCTGGTCCCTGCCAGGGTCGGGTGGTGTTGGGTTGTGCAGACCATGCACAGGTCACACCCCTTTCACTGCAGGTCTCTCACTGCCTGGCATGAAGTTCTCTAAAAGTTTATTCCAGGGTGTGTCAATATAAACTTTTCTGACAATACAGCACGTAAGAAGTTGTGAAGATATTAAAACACCACATGAAAGTTTTAATACAAGAATTATTTAACTCTCTTAGCTTTATAGGCTGTTTTTTAATTGAGCAGCTTGTCAAAGGTACTGGGTCTGGCTGGAATGGGGTTGACTCACTGTAGCAGCCTGTATGGTGCTGTGCTTTGGTTTTGTGGCTAAAACTGTGGCTAACACACCAATGTTCTGGCTACTGCAATAAAAACTGGGATAGAAGGAGGAGAAGGAGGGTTTGGCATCCAAAGTGGAGGTTTGGGGGATGGCTGGGCTGTTATCTGAGGGAGAGACTGAGCCATGCCCTTTGCTTCACTTGTGTTTTTCACTTTCCTTCACCTCTTAAACCAACTTTATTTTGATCCAGGAGCTTTCTTGCTCTTGTCCCTTCCATGCCCTGGGGATGGTGCTGAGGGAGCAGCTCTGTGGGTGTTTGGCAGCAGCCTGGGGTCAGCCAACCACACCCTTCCCAAAATCCCACATCCCAAGGCTGGTCTAATACAGTGAAATTACGAATCAATTTCTTAGCTATTAGAATATTGTAAATATATGGTGAGACACCTTTCCCTTGATACTAAGAACAACTTTACAGGGGAGCACAAAGTATCACCAGGAATTCTGAGTAAAGAGTAATTCCAAAAACATTTTTTGAGACACACAGAACAAGAATTGCTTTTCAAATGCAAAATACACAGAAGGTTTTAAGATTATATATTCTGATGCACCTGAGTTAATTTTGTTTACTACTGCAAAGGGAATGGCATTGTCATATTACTGGGAGCAGCTTTGCCTGCTTGTATAATAAAAATTTGTGATGACTGAAGAAAGTTTTGTCCCTGAAACACCAGCACACTGTTCCATTTAATTTTGAAATACAGTATCTGGGAGGTGCTTTCTTTATATAGACACGTTATTACAAAAGGCTCCTATAACCTTCTGGGAATCCTAGTTTCTGCTTTCTGTTCTTCCCAAGCTTGTTTAGCAGAGTTCTGGAAACTCAGCAGAGCTTTTAGCTAGGTCTATAAAGAGATTTTCTTTTAATTTCACTGCTGTTTTGCCCACAACGGTAAATTTGAGATCAAAGAAAATTCTGTGGCTTGCATCACCCTGCATCTCTGCCAAAGACACCCCATTTCCCAGGACCCCAGTTTCTCTGGTGTGTCTGTATAAATGGTATAAATGCCATTTCTGTGAGGAGTGTTTATGAAAATGTAAATAACCTGTATCCATGTTTCAATTACCAGTTTGTTTTCTTTCCTTTAGGCAGAGCCACAGCAGAACCTGGAATTACCACAGTGGTATCCAGTTATAAAGCAAGAAGCAGAAACTGATCCTCAGCCACCTTCCTTTTTCCATCCCAGGTAACTGAGTTTGCTATGTAGAACTATAAGTACTGCCAAGTATTTAAATACTTTTGGCTATTTAGGGATAATTCAAACTGAAAAAAATGTATTTGCATACTGAACTGTTAGGAAAACTCTTAAGGTATCACACAAGAATGATTTAACCCTAAACTTTTATACATTTCTTAGTGTAAATACTAATGAACTGCATAGGAGTTTGTTTTTGGTACTGGACTCAAGCTGTGACCTGTGGGTGTTTTTCAGCAGGCAATACAATTGAAATGTAATTAAAATTTCCTCTTTCTTAGTAGAAATTACAGAGGTAACTTTTGATCTTTCCTATTGTAATACAATGCATAGATGTGGAAAGCTGCACAGGACAACTTAATGTCCTTCCAGAAAAGACTTGCAAGTGGTGTGTGAAGGCTTTCTTCCACAGTGGAACAAGGGCTGCAGCTGAATTGTCTGTTGGGCTGGTTTCCTGGTTTGAGAAACCAAGTGCATTTCCTTGCCTGCTTACCCAGTTTGTCACCTTCATCAGCGAGGGAAACAGTTTTTCTTGATGTTCCTCTTGCCCTCATCCCCTGTGGTTGCACAGGTCCCGAATTTGGGTCAGAGCAGACCCTTTTTGGTGCACACACATCACACTGGTTCCCACGCAAACAAGGGAGTGCAGGAACTTCTGTGATGGGCCCTCATGTTCTCTTTCTGCCAGTGCCTTCCTTCAGAACCAGGAGAGAGGGAAGTGTTGAAGACAGCAGTTGAACTCTAGAGACATTGGATTTTGAAAGGATTATGAAAATGCTGGAGAGTCTGGATTCGGTGGCATTCTAATTTCACTCTTTGCATTTAAATGAAGTCCTCATACGATTTTCTGTAATTTTTTTTAATCAGCCATATTTGGAAATCCACTTGTTTGATAGCCTCAAAACCTTATCTAGATAATCTACTCAGTAAAGATTAGGGTCGTTAGGCTTTCCTTTTGCATAGGAAAAATTTTAAAAGGAAATGCTTATTTTCCATTGATGCTTTCACAGTTTGAACTCATGTTAAATTAAACTTACTGCTCTCAACCAGCCATCATTTATTGTGTCTTACTTTTCACTATGAATTTTACTCTTCTGCTGTTTCAGTTACTACCTTTATATGTGTGATAAAGTGGTTGCCCCGAATGTGTCTCTTGCATCTCAATATAAGGATGTTGCAAAAACAACAGCAAAAGCTTCAGAAGTTAATAAATCCTCACCTGGGCAGGCAGAGAAGAAGCTCAGTAGTGGAAAGCACAAAAAAGCTGCATCTTATCCAGAGCTTTCTCTTGAGGAGCAGGAGAAAATTGACTTGAAAACTGGTGTGGAGCAGCCACATAAACGTTTAGGTGAGTAGTGAAAATTACTTCGAAGTCTTTGATTTTTATACCACAGAATTTTGGAAAGCTTTACACTGAGCTAGAATTTTGTGATGTCACTTCAGGCTTCCAAAAATTCCCTCCACCTTTATGTAATCTCAATTTTCTTTGCATTTTTTTCACTCTGGAAGTTGAGCTTTCTGTGATTATTGTTCTCTGTTTTTTCCTGTGTAGATCCTCCTGTGTCAGCTCGTTCTGTGAGAGGTGGAAAGTCTGAGCGCGTCTCTTCCAAAATCACCAGGGACTCTGGCCGTGGGGAGGGAGGTGCTGATGCACGAACCTTGTCCCCCACCCTCATGAAAGACATCAGCTGTGAGGATGACAAGGGGAGGATCATGGAAGAAGTAATGAAAACCTACATCAAGCAGCAGGAAAAGCTGAACACGATTCTGCGGAGGAAGCAGCAGCTCCAAATGGTACAGTGGCAGTCTCAGTGCATTTCCCCCTGGGCAGCAGGGAGCTGGTGTGGGCTTGCTGGCTCCATAGTCAACATCACAGATTGCATCATTTAGAAACACCAAAGCACACAAATCATCTTTCCCTCAGCTCAAATCCAGACACCAAATCTTCAATATCCCTTATGCTCGTGAGTTTTGAGCCTGCTAATAATTGGTGTCTCTTCAGTTTGCAGCTGCTGGGTCCAAGCAGCTCCTGCTTTTGCTGTATCCTCTGAAGTGTCTCAGTTTTCAGGATTTTGAAGATGCAGATATCAATATTCTAGGAATGGTCTTATCACTGCCCTGTATAAAAAAGAGCACCACCTTCCTATTCCTGTTTGCTAAGCCTTGCTTTTAGGGATTTTATTTTTAGTCTATTCTTTAATAATGGATGAATTTAGAGACTGGTGTTCATTTGTGACATTTCTGTTTTCTGAATTCAGTTAAATACTGTCTTTGCTCTTGCATTCGCAGGCCTAATATTTTAATTTCTTTTATTTTAATTTAAATGTTAATTTCAGAATCTAGGAGCTCAGGTAGGGCCTAGAGCTGCTACTTCAAAGTTGTTCTCCTGTTGGAGGTAAAGCTTGTAGATAAATTTAAAAGAATTACAAGTTTAAAAATAGCAAAATGTCAGTGGATGAAGAAATCAAACACTTCATTTTGTTTTCTGATGCTGCACTTCTTGCATCTTCAAAGTATATTTTAGTGAATCAGTGCTGCTGCTTCCTGAGGTTCACTGCTGGAAGTGCAAATTTGCTTCTGGAAGCTACATGTACTTGGAGGTATAAGTAATTTCTTATAAATTAGATGCCTGTTAGAGAATTCCAGGCTGTCACTGATAAGTAGATAAATACCATTATCAGGCTGTTGTTATTGGTAGTTTCAAATGGTCTTTTTGGCTTCATTGGTTCCAGAAATACTTTTAAATTCAGGGGGTTTTATTTTTCTGGTGTTAGAAGGAAGGAGTATGTGATCTTGATCTTTCTTTACAGGAAGTGGAGATGTTAAGCAACTCTAAAGCTATGAAGGAACTGACTGAAGAGCAGCAGAATTTACAAAAAGAACTCGAATGTTTGCAAGCAGAGCATGCACAAAGAATGGAAGAATTTTATTTTGAGCAGAGAGACTTGGAGAAGAAACTGGACCAAGTGATGAAGCAAAAATGTAGCTGTGACTCCAATTTGGAAAAAGATAAAGAAGCTGAATATGCAGCACAGGTGAGAAGGGAAGGTTTATTTCAAACAAAACATGTTTAGTATATCAGGAAATTGTGAAGTTGTTGTTCAGCCACTTAAAGGTTTCGTTTTCTCTGTGTGTTCTGACACCACACACAAATACCAAAATAGGTCAGTGACAGCAATATTTATTTCCCTGTTCCTTGATTGAAACTGAGCTTGAGTGTAACTTACAGAAACATAGGATGTTATTGATGAAATATTAAACTTAAATATGAGGTCTGTTACATCCTCATTTAAAACAAATTCCATTTTTAATGTATATGGACTTGCCCATGATATAGACTTAAACATTGTCATTATTATATGTAAAACAAGAAAAAAGAAGAATCCAAACCTCTGAACCATCTTTTTGTAGTTTCTTCTGCAGTATCTAATCAGCCCCTTCTGGGCTCTGCCAAAGCATCTGGCCAAGAGTTTTCTTGGAAGTGAAAATCATATTGGTGTCTCTCATTCTTGCCTCTTGGATTCATATGTTAAAACCTGTGGACTTGTTTTTTACTCTCACTTTCCTTTTAGCTTCTACTATTGTTTCTTTATGTTGGAGGTTATTCTGATGGAAAAAAGTATAGTTACTGCCAAAGGGAACCTTGGAATGCCCCTTTTAAAAATCAGCTGTAGTTATGCTTAAATTTTTACTTTTACACCATATCACAGAAAGCTAGTCTTAACAGACTCATTTTTAAAGTGAACAAAATCCAGAACTTGAGTTCAGTAAAGCTCTGTGGTTCTTTGTTCACAAGTGTGTATATTTCCTGTTCTGACTGACTCAAACTGAGAAACAGGCACTACTTGAGAGACAGGTTTTGGTATTTTTGGTGAGTAGGGCAGAGGCTGTCATCGTAAATCCTTCTCATGAATTTAATTTCATGATATCCCACTCCACTGAGCCCTGGCCTTTGCTGCCAGAAATAATCCTCTCTGACTAAGGCCTGATTTACCAAACATCTGGTACAAGCCCTATTAGTGCAAGTAACAACGTGTTCTAATTTATGGAGCTCATCGTGTATAGCAAGTTTTATAGGGCTTGTGCAGCTTACTTCCTTTGGAGGGTGAAAACTGTGGATTGTTCCCCAAGGAGATTGGTTGTGTGTTTCTTTTGAAGTTAGACTTTGAAACCTAAATACATTCCTTGTGTAAAAGTTTACTCTGTTATTACCTCTGTGGTAGATCTGTTCACAACGTATAATTTGAACCATTTTTTCCATTTATCACATCTTGCAGTGGATTCTGGTTCCAGGAAGCACCAGAGTTAAACAGAGGTCTTGGGAACAGGGAACTTCCCCAAGCTCTGTATACAGCATCTTAAAAACCCTTAATCTGATGGGCTCTTGAAGCAGTTGCCCAGGCTGCCTTTTCTGTCTGAGAACTGTGGAGTGGGAGGAACCCTCCTTGTGCATTAAACAGAATTAAGAATTTGGCATTTGCAATGTGCTTAAAAGTCTTCTCTTTTCTAGGCCTGTCTGAAGACGCACTGGCTTGTCCCCCTTTTTGACTTCTTTATTGACATACTTGCTTCACCCTGTCAGTCACAGGAGGGCAGAATAACCAGTCCTGGAGCCTTTCCTTAGAGCTGGAAATGAAATCTCAGGCAGAGACGTGCTGCAGCATGCAGGCAGTGGGCACTGTTGCACTGCAGCACTCACTGCATCACTTGTGCAGTCAGGACTTGCATTAACAGCCCGTTGCTGCCTAAGAACTGGTGAAATATTTCTGGTTATAGGAGTGGGGATGATGTGGTGTTTCTCTAAAATCAGCACAGCCATTCCTTCATACAGTACATTCTGTAGCAGCTGGTGAACATCAGTAATATCCTGTATTTTCCTGCTCTTTCCTTCTCATGAGCTGTCCTGATTCTCAGTGAGGAGTGAGATGGAAGCTTAATGATGATGTACATCAGGTAAATACCTATCATTATGAAGGCAGATGGACTTTTTTAGATAGAGTGAGGTCTTTCAGTAAGAAATAACCCCATAAATCAATGAGAGAGAGGATAGCTGGTTTCCAGTCTCCTCCCTGTTTAACTGCTGGTAGTATACTATAAACAATGAGGAACTTTCACACACTTGAGAGGATGTTTCCAGATGTCACTGTAAATAATTTTGGTGACATTCTAGCAAGTTGGAGCCTTGCTGTATCCCAAAGAGGGAGAGAATACTTAATTTCTGTGTTTAAACATGTAATATATCACAAAAACATTTGTGTGGACTCAGGTTTATATTTGAGCACACACACACAGATGGTTATGTTCAAGATTTTCTGAATGTTTCATCTATACTAAGGAGTGTCAGAAAACAGTGTTGGTGGTTTTGTTTCTTCTAGAAATGCATTCATGCTTTGAAAGAAGTAATATTTTGTCAGGTAAGAGAAATGAACCTGGGAAACAAAAAAATGCAGTTTATTCTGGGATTTGTGGCACATCTGATGCAGACACATCATCACCATTTTTCCCAACAGATTCTGTCTATTATTGATAGTCTGGTGTGACAGTTCATAGAACTACAACTTATATGCATTCAAAAATTAGATTTTCTCATTTTTTAAAATTATAGTATGATGGTTATGCAACTTTGCACATTGACATTGATTGCTAATGGTGTAGTAGGTGAGTACATAATTCTTGATGACTGCATAATTCTGGTGGACTGAAATACTTGGATGCATGGAGTCGCCCTCTGTGACCCTTTGATGTTTTAAACAAGTTTGCAAAAATTTACTCTGCCTCTCTGTCTCTTGTGTTTCCCAGCTGGCAGAGTTGAGGCAGAGGTTGGACCATGCAGAGGCAGACAGACAGGAGCTCCAGGATGAACTGAGACAGGAACGAGAGGCCCGGGAGAAGTTGGAGATGATGATAAAAGAATTGAAGCTACAGATCCTGAAATCTTCGAAAAATGGGAAAGGAAAATAGAAGTTGGAAGAGGAAGCACGACTTGAGTCCTTCAAACAGGGTGTTTTGGGTTTAATGATTGTGAACAATTTTTGTGTGTTGAGAAGAGTGTTCTCTATGGATTTCTATTTCCCAGACAGATAAAGGTATACATAGATATAAATAAATAGAGATAGATAAACATTTTTAGATTTTCCTAGCCAATGAAAATCTGCATTGATTTGTACTGGTGTTTTTCTCAAACAATGAAAAATATGAAACTCTTTATCTAGAGTGACCAGTTTCTGTCTATTTCTAATGCAGTCTTAAGGACTCTACACCTTTTAACATTGTCTGTTAAAACATATGTGAGTATCTTTATTTTGCTATCAATTGCACATCCAGTTATAAAAGGACATTGAAAACATCCTGAATTCTTCAAGGTCTTAAATAGTTTCGGTTTCAGTGAGAATTAAATATTCTCAAACTGAGAAAAGTAAAGGCAGCTTTTTGTCTGTAAGGCAGAGCTCAAAATTGCCACACTTGATTGTGATTGAGCATCAAAAGTGATTTACCAGCATGAGTTTTTCCCATAATTTCATTGTGTGAAGTCAGATGATCTTTTCAGTATTATCTGTTTAACAACTCATCAATGTAAGGAGTGTTAGAGCCAGCACTTGCTTGCTCTGCTGGAAGAAGAAAACATTAGGGTTTTTTTTTTTGCTTTGGTTTGGTTTTTTGTGAATGAAAAAATCTGCAATTACAATGGAATCTTGGGAAGTTAAAAATTCTCAAGTTTTATTCTGTTTTTTTATCTATAGTACATATGAAAGAAACATTATTAAAAGGCTTAAAGGTCGGGCTTTTCCTCCTATAATCTGAGAAAACTTGACTTACCTGTTTTTCTGATATTAATACTTTCAAGAAAAGTAATATTTAGTAAGAAATATGTATTAATTTCTCTAGTACCCTAAACCTCCACACTTTGAGCTTCTTGCCAACTTGTGGATTTTTCTTTCATTGCATAGAACAGGCCTTAATTGACATTGTGATCATAGCTTAAAGTATAAAATTCTGAGGTATGGCACTTTGAAAAATCATTTTGATAGTCTCTGTATTTGAATGGCATGGTAGGGTTACCATGAATTAAGAAAATACAGCATGTTTGTTAAGCTATAACATTGGGAAACGTGTAATTGTACAGAATTACTGTTTTATGTATATATATAATGTTTGAGTACTTCTGAAGTCTGGTTCCTAGTGGGTTAAATGCATGGCTACAAAGTTGGATGAAGAAAAACTGTTTTGCACTTCTCTCCAAAAAGTTGGGTACAGCTGGCAGATATCAGCTGATCATGTCAGTGATAGGAATATTTTAGGAATTCTAGTGTTTCACTACATCATTTTAACTTGTGCTTTTAGTTTCTGGTTTTGAGGTACTTAAGTTTAGTATTCTCCTAATAATTCAGTTAATTTTGGATGAAACCACTAGTAAAAGGCTACATTGATTTTTTTTTTCCCCCTTAAATGGTAAAACTGAAAACTCTTGTTCTTTTTTGTTTCTCTGTTAGTGGTATAACAAGACTGGATATCACAGAGAAAGATAAAATTGCACATATCTTTAAATTGAATGAGGAATGAAGTGGTAAACTAAATGTCATGGAGTCATAGGATTCTTTTTAATAACTGTACAATTTTGTTTATGAACTCTGTGTCATATTTACACTGACAAGTAAAGCAGGTTAGATGAAAAAAATATTAATTTTCTTTGTCAGTGTTGAGAATCATAGAATGGTTTGGGTTGGAAGGGATCTTAAAGATCATCTAGTTCCACCCCCTGCCAGAAAAGACCAGGATTGTATTTTTCTCTTCTTCAGCTCCCATCTCCAAATTTTTGCTTTAAAAAAAACAACTAAAAAAGCCAAACTAAAAAGGAAAAGGCCTGTCTTTGCAGCTTGGTTTGGAGGGAAAGGTGCTGACTAAATGGTTCTTGCTGTGTGTGCACCACTGGCTTTGAAAACACCGTGAATGTTTTGTTGTCCACCCACCAGACCTGTGGATACAGGGAGAGTAGGCAGGAGTATTGCTGGACGTCTGAGGTTCGGGGGACAGAGCTTGAGGCTGTCCAGTGGGATTGGCAGATGGAGGAGCTGGGAAATGGGAAAATTCCACCTGGGTGCTGCTTGAAAGATGGAGAGAGTCCCTTTGTGTTGCTTCTCAGTGTCAGTGTTGTGGGGCAGGCTCGGGCTGTCGGTGTGGGTAAAGCCACAGCTCATTCACAGCTGCAGTGACTGGTGCACCACAGTGTTTATAGCTTAGCTTTGGATGTTTGGAACCCTCCTGGGATTATTATATTGGTAGGATAGTGAATATTCTGTTTCCATTCAGGTCTTGTCTGTGTCCTGTGGCTCCTGCTCAGATGTCCCCCTCGGCAGTGGCAGTGGAGGGCTGGTGCAGCCCAGGTTCCTGTGCCTCAACCAGCACTTGGGTCACTGCTGGAGGCTTTTAAAATGCTGGTGGCCATCCTTTGTACCAATATTTTCACCGTTGCAAGAACTCCAGCAGCTGTAGGAAGTTTTACCAGTTCCAATTGCAGATAAGGCCTCCTAATTGTTTTTGAGCATCTGGCTGGTAAAGCCAATGGAACATTTATTAAAATGACCTTAAAAATAGCTTTGTAAATATTCAATTTAGTTAATCTAAAGTTAGAATGCATTTTAAATTATTGTAATCCTCTTAAAATTCTTAAATACTGCTTTCAGGCTCTTGATGTAACACGAAACAGTTTTCATACGTGTAGACTTAATTTTATACTGATTTTAAGTAATAATGTATACATAAATGTGCCATAGACCTTTGTGTGCTCACAGTCTCTGAAAGATAGTTTTTTAGCAAATTGTAAATAATGCTCTTAAGTTCTAGAACAAATATATGTTGAGCTTTTTTTTTTTGCTACCCTATCCTAATTCTATTGAATGACATAGGAACTTGGAATGCACACTTGAGGGCCCTCACTTAAGTGCACACTTAATGGTAGAGACTTAATCAGTCATTAGGTCCTTGCTTTTATTCATAGCATGCTCACTTTATGTATTATTTGATTTGCCTTCAGTGTTTGCTTGCTGATCTTTTCAGGCAAGAAGTAATTTTCCCAAGTAGTTGTGACATGAAGCCTGTAGAACAAAGTCCTAAAATTGTCTATAATTTGAAAGTTGCTTTATTGGGCACCTACACCAAGATGGAAGTTGCCTAGTGCACCTTTTGGAATAAGTAGGATTCAAGGTGAATACCTAATTTCCTCCTATACTTTTTTAAAAGAGAACTTTAACATGCTTTGTATACTTTAACCAATAAAATAGAAGAGCTTAGAGGGTAAAACTCTTGTAATTTTGACAGTCTGGAAACACCCTCACTCACAGTGTAACCAGGTGTCCCTCAAAAGAGGTTTTTATCTAAGTCTCCAAACTTAGTTAAGTCTGTGTTTTAGTTTTTGTAAAGCATATCGTTCAGTTTGAGTATTTAGATGAATGTAGTTACGTTTCACATTCTTAAACTAATTTTATTCTATATTTAATATATTGATAGCTTAGGTGTAAAACCATCTGTACATAGTAAAGGCATAATGCAATTAGTGATGTAGGAAAAGTTGGGTGGGAGCATAAAGCTACTGGTGGCCTGAAAAGAAATAAGTCTTGGCCCATATTTTAGAAGTCACAATGTTTTATTCATACATTCTTGTTTTGTACTGGGGGAGGGGATAGCTAGAATGTGTTATGAAATTTTTGGAAACCTTTCCTAGCATTAGTTGGGAAGTTGGCCTTGAAATGCTGTCGTGGTCAGCTTCCTAGAATTCACTTGTTTGTAGAGTATATATTTTGACTGTCAGTAAAGATAACAACTTTGTATTTTTTCTGCACTTAATTCGTGTAATTAATCCACACAATAGAGTTTTCTATAACATGGTGAAGTCGACAAAAGACGTAATTTCTCCTAGCTATTAATCTGTGCTTGCAATATTCTGGTAATTTTATTTAAGCCATTGATAGTAAGCAGCAGAAAGCTGCAAATTTCAGTTTTCTTTTTGCTCATTACATTTGTAGTGTGAGTGTTCATTGGTTTTCTTTACAGAAAGCTTGTAGAATTTTCTATTTGCTGCTTATATCTATTTAAAAAATACAGTCATTTTTTAGCTTTTGTGAAAGCAGTTATTGCTTACGAATTGCACGATGATTTTATGGTGTGTCTCCATTACTTAGCAAATTGTTTTTTTCAGGGTTAGTGGTTCAGTTGGAAAATGCTTGAAAAACGAGTTCTAAGCACTTCATCAAGCACAGCAAACACGGTATAAAATTTTGCTATTTGAAAATTAATTAAGTGTAACGATATCGATTGAATTTTTTTTTTCTTCTAAGAGATACCTCACTTAAAGGAAAGCACAGCTGTACTGTATTTAAACGAATTCTAGGAAATAATAAAAAGTTGGTCTGAAATATTTCGTTGCCATCACGTTGCTTTCTGTGATTGACAGAACGTTTTTTTTTTTTGTGTTTTCATCCTCACTCTCTAAAGTATTTATTGCTGTTGACATGCCAGTATAATTCTCTCAAATGACAGAAAGTAGCTGCAAAACAACCAAGTCCGTGTTAGCTCGAGGCAACAGGTTGAGTGACTATTCTGAAACCATAGGAAAAGCCTGTGAAAAACGATCAGTGCATTCAACAATTTTTAATACTTTGCCAATGATGTACAGTCTTATTGTCAGCGTTGCTGTGGTTGCATTACATGACACACAAAACTGTCCTCTACCTCACGTGAGATTTAACAGATATTTTATATGGTTTTAGTAAACAAGATGCATCTATCTGGTCACTTAGTTTACAAATTTTGAATTATATTTATTGAAACATGACATACTGTGCTCTTAGCTTATACCTCAATTGTATTTTGTGCTGTTATCCATTTCCATGCCTTGTAAATACCTGTATAGATCGTGGATTCAAAAACAAATAAAGAACTGTAATGTCAGAACCCTTGTCTCTGTCGTATTTTTGAACACCGACTTCTAAATTTGGCTCTTTGATGGTGTTTTAACTCAGTGCTTTTCTAAGGAGGACAGAGCCTTCCATGCTTTGATTACAGTAAATTAAAATCTGATTACACTGAAATTTGTCAGCAGAGCTCCTGCAGCAGGTCCCCAGTTCTCTAAAGGGTATTTTAAGCAAAATCTACAAGATCAAAGCCTTCCCTCCCCATGGATCCACTTTCTAAAGCTCTTATAATTCTGTGAAGGTATTGGCACCAAGCTTTCTGTGTATCTTGGCACAAATTTGGTGTTTATACCTGAAAATAGAACTCCTTGCATACTTGGCAAGTTGTCTGGTGCCCAGCTTTGTTGCTACTTGACTGCTCAAGCAATGTGTGAGTTGTTCACAGCTCTCTTCCATGGCTCAATAACAAATGAGATTAAAAACACACGTTGCCAGATTAAATCCTTAAATCAGAAATGAGAATTTTACTGCTGATGGTGAGTGACTCTCAGGAATTCTTGGTTTTTGTAAACCATGTGATTATATTACCTTAACATTTTTGTGTTGCATCAGGGAGCTTAAATAACAGAAAAATCAGAGTAGGAGAGGGGAGGAGAATGGAGGAGAAAAGAGGGAGCAGTTCCTCTAAGATGTTCTTCCACAAGTCTTCCATTTACATTATGTTTCCACCACTTAAAATGATAAACTGTCTCGTTGGTCACTAAAACTCCCCCTATATTGTAGTAAAAAATAACTTTTGCTGCAAATAATGTTTTGGAGTTTTTCGGGGGGATTTTATTTGTGCTGAAAGGTTTTTCTTGACAGGTAAGAGCACATTCGTATACACACACTTAGGCATTTTTTCTTCCCCTCTAATGAGTGCAAAAATACTTTGTCCTTGTGTTAAGGAACTTCTCTCCCCTATAGGAAATCCTGATGATGTTTCAGATAATTGCAAAACCTTACTGCTACCATGGGCTTGCTTGTATTTTACAGATAAAGAGAGAAAGAAGTGATATGAACTAGGATAAAGATGAAAATTAAAATTATGAGCTCAGCCTTGAGTATAGAACAAAATTAAGAACTGACTGTACCACTTAAACTTGTTTATTTCTGCATCCCATCTTGCTTTTTAATCCAAACAGGGAAGAAACAATGAGGCTGAAAATGTAAAGAAAAAGTTCAAGGTGAGTCATTTGGATGAGAAAGCCCTGGGGTGTTGATAGCTTGGGTAGCTGTGACTAATTGCAACGCCTGTCTTTTGTCAGAGAGAACAATGGGGATCAAGGAAATGCTCTGAGAGTGAAGGGTAAAAAAACTGATTTTTGAGGAGTTCACACTGCTGCTGGAAAAAATGCCCGTGTAGCACTTGCTTTTAAAAAGGCAGCTTTTAAGACTATTGCCCAAAGTGTTATCAGCTTACTTGGCATATAGCTGGCAAGTCGTTCCTTATTTTATTGATCTTGTAAATCATTGTCCACTTGTCTCATACGAACTTAGATTCACTCAACTGTTGGTGGTGTGATTTATAGCACTGACAAAACAGTGTTTCCTGTGTCTACTGACATTCATGAAATAATTCACACTGTGCCCTGTGGGCACCAGCTCGAGTTCTGTTGAATAGTGCTGGTTACCAAAGTGTCAGATTTACTCCTTGCTCCTGCACACTCCTTGATAAATACATTTGTGAAGGAAAACACGGAGTTAAGAAGCTTTTGTGGTGGAGGAAACCAAAAATGTAGGAGACTGAATTACAAAAGGATGTACATGCCAATGAATACCTTGCAGCATTTAAAAAATATTTACATTGTGTATTAGGATGTGCCTGCATTATCACTGTGTAAAATGATTCCAAACCTCAGCTTTGGGATTAAATTTGTCATCTTTTGAATTCAGGAGGTGACACGTGATCTGTCCAATGCAATTACTCAGTCCAAGAAGTGGAACACCACCACTTTCACCCGAGAGATGACAAGTTTATCTCCTGAATAATAAATAAGCAGGAATATTTTTTTAGGGGAAGATTAAATCCATCTAGAATTGAACCCTAGACAACACAAAAGTGGTGGATGGATGTCAGTGACAGCATGCTCCACCTAAGGTGAGTGCAGTAGAAGGATAAGCTATGCAGGAAGGTGGAATCACAGGAAATTTCATGCTTGGCTTCACAGAAATACCATAAACCAGGTACAGAAAAAACCCAAGGAGTAACCAATGATATAAAATAAATGTCAAAATAACTATAAAATTTATATTTCTTATAAAAGCTTCTCCTTAAAAAGGATTTTCAACTTTTTTTGTAGTGCTCCAGTGTCCAGATGAAGCCTTGACAGAAAACTGTGAATTCCTTGAATTCTGGATCTAAGAGCAGCTGACAAATTAAGCTTAGGACTCTCTTGTTTGTGTTTTTCCCTTTATTTGCTAAAGAATGAGGGAAAATACTTTCGCATGAAGAGCAGGATGTATTTAATTCCTGGCACTTTAAACTCGGGGTGAAGTTTCCAGTATTTCTTTCTCACTGAGATCTCTAGGAGTGAATGAAACTCATTGTTGTGCCACCTTCTTGTCCCTTTTCGCTGCCGTGCACTGCTGACAGCTCTCCACTAGTGGTCTCTCCAGGCATGCGGCATCCTCCTCCTTCCAAGCCTTCCCTTCGCAAAACCAGCAGCGCTGGAGGAGGACACACAGCCGTGAAACATCCTCAGGGATGTGTCGGCACGCGAGAACCTACATATGTGTTGTGAAAATACAGAGCGAAGCAAGGAAAATATCCTGCCTGCCCGTTTCTCCTGATGCAGAACGGGAAGATGTGAAGTTTCTCCACCTCTGGGCACTTTGAAGTGGGCTGCTCCTGTTTTAGCAAATGTACCAAAATTCATACAGTAAATTTACTCAGACTAAAAGTCTGAGTTAAAAGTTGATGATTCTAATTTGAGCACTCAAAAATGAGACTAAGGTGCTGTTAAACACGTATTTAAGACTCAGTGAGTGTCAGTTAATATTTCTGAAAGCCCAGGCACAGCAGAGAATGCAGTGGTGAGTCTTTTATATTTTTACAATTACTGGAAACATCAGGAAAGACCCAGGACTGATTTTGTCCCTTTACTGCATTTGTGCTGATGGCTTTGATGAGGTGACCAATTCCACCTCTCGAGTAACTCTGTCCACCTCATTTCTCCCCTTATCTTTCCATGGGGAGGTACCAGTGTGACTACTAAAGTTCAGCTGTCAAACACTGCCTTAATTTTTCTCCCTTGACGCTAAATTTCGAATAATCGGGCTGTCTGCATTTGAACAAACCCCTCCGGTTTGTTTTTCAAGTACGGTTGGGTGTGATCGTGCATCTTCCTCCTCTCCACACCCTCCTTCCCCTCGGACGCTCCGGATGCTCCGGCAGAAGTTGGGGCTCCCCCCTTGCTCCTCCCATGCGTTGTGGGGCTGGAGGCAGCTCTGACCCCTCCCAGGGAGGGAGCTGGGCAGAGGCAGCCGAGTGCTTGCGGCAGAGCCTGATCAGGGACCTCGTCCTGCCCAGTCCCATCCCTCCCGCTCCAGCAGCCGGGACCTCTCCGTGCGGCTCCGCTGACCCCCGTGGGCGCTGTCCTGTCCAGCTCTCCTCGCCAAAGGACAGAGATGGTGGCCACCTGCCTGCACCTGGCTGGATTTGTCTGCAGCTTTGTCGGGTGGATCGGGGTGGTTGTGGCCACGGCCACCAACGACTGGGTGGTGACTTGCGGCTACACCATCACCACCTGCAGGAAGATGGATGAGCTGGGGTCCAAGGGGCTGTGGGCAGACTGTGTCATGGCAACGGGTCTCTATCACTGCAAGCCCCTCGTGGACATCCTCATACTGCCAGGTGAGTGTGTCCCATCCTCCCTTCCCACCCCGAGTGGGGGCTGAAGCCTTGCCCTGGTGCTGCTGCAGCAGGAGGTGATGGTGAAGCTCCTTCAGCTTCATCAGCACAGGAGATGGTCCATTAAATGCACTAAAAAAGGTGAATGATAGCTCTTAACATGATCCTCATTGATTTACACCTGGTTTTAATCATACCCAGGTCTTGTGTTTTCTGTGGCTCCTCAAATCCAGTTAATGTTTAATCATTGCTCATAGTAAAAGCTCCTTTCACATCCTGACTCTGGATTGCAAAACATACAGAGCACACTGAGGTGTAACAGAGCGTTTCAAGGGGATGGTGAACTATTACAAATGTTAAGGTTTGATCCCTTAAAGTGGTTTGGAGCATAATGAATCTTTCAGAATCTATTATTAATGCTGCTATGGCTTTTAATCTTTCAGGAGATCATCATTAGTCTTGATGGTCTTGTCCTTCCTGCAGGTTCTGAGGCAAGACAGAACTTTTACACAGCAAACAGATGTAACTATACTTAACTTGATTTTTTTAATGATACAGTAACTTTCATCTGCTTTACTGCAAAGCAAAAATTAAGCAAGGTGTTTAATCACCATTAATACATCTTTCAAGCTAATTAAACCTGCCAAAGTCTTGTGAGGTCTGGTTCCTGTAGGTTTAGTTAGTGATCTTGCCTGTTTCAATCACTGTTCACTCTGTAGCACTTCATTCTGCTGTGTTTTAGATTGCAACTCCTTTACCATGTCAGAGGAGCCTCTCTCAAAGCTGACAGGGCAGAAATGTCCATTCATTGTCATTTTCTTTCATGTTTCCTTATTTACTGCTTTAAATCGTTGTGAAAATAATTTTGCAAGAGATTAAAAAGATTATTTCTGAATCTCTCCCCATTACAGAGTATGGTCTGTGTCACACAGTGCTTAGCAATGTTAAGTCTGCCATTCTCCCTTTCTCTGTGTGTGCTTACTTTTATTTTAGTAAGTTTGCCTTCCTTACTGCTACTGTTGTTAAATCTGATCCAGCAGAGAAGACAGAGGAAGGTTTTGCCCCAAAGAAACATTAGTGAATGCAACTTAATAAATAGGTGAATGGGTCTTGCAGCAGCAGAGAGCAAAACTTCCCTGAAGCAGAGTAAATCACAATCCAAGATGTTTCTGCTTGTAGCCTGTTTGATACCCAGAGCTTGGCATGAGAGGGAAATTTATCCTGATGTACCCAGTGGCTGAAATATATTTAGAGCCTTTCATTGTCTGAGTCAAGTCTTTAAAATGAATTGTTTGTATTCTCATTTACTTGGAATTGATGGCACAGAATCCACACTGGGTACAGCCATCTTCTTTGTTTAGGGTCTCCTTTTATGCCCTGAACTCCTCAGGTAACAATTTTTTTTTAAGTTTCCTCTTGAAAAAATCAAGGAAATATTCAGTAGAGACAGTGTCTGCCTTTCTAGGAATAGTAAAATCCTCATTCCTGGTGTTGTACCTGTGTGTCTGTGGGATGTGCTCAAGGCCCCTTTGCTGGTGTTGGTTGAAGCATCTTGAAATTCCATGTCTGCATCTGACACCTTCTTTTTGTTAACACAAGCAGAGAGAGAGCTAGCACACCCAGTGTGCTGGGATCGTCCTGAAAACAGGGGGAGGTCACCAGGCACTGGGACAAATCTGATATTTGTCCTTCTCCTTTTGCATGCAAGTAATGACCTGGTTTAATTTATTTATACGTAATTTTTATATAGTATATGTACGTTACATATATGTAACATAAAATTTAGATATACGTACTGCGTATAAATATTTTAAAACCATATGTTATGATACATAGACCATCTCAGAGTGGCAGAAATGTCGTGGTCCTGCCCAGAACCCCCACAGCCCCTGGTTGCTGTTGTTTGCTGTTGCCTTGTGCAAGTAGGAGAGGAACGGGAGCTGATGAAGTGCCGGGGGATCCTGTGATGTCCATGGGGACCCAGAGGAATAATGTGGTCCTTGGTCATGGCAGCTCCAGCAGCTCTGCAAGGCACAGTCTTCTCCCTAAGGAAGGGTTGTGCCAGCAGTCAGCTCCAGCCATGGATTTCCTCTGAGACCCCACAGCCAGTCTGAATTCCCTGGGATGTGGCTGTGGGTGAGGAGTGTCCCTCCTCCTCCTCCTCCTCCTCCTCCTCCTCTTCCCAGGTCAACAGTGCTCATTGCCTCAGGGCAGCTGCTGGCAGCATCCCATGGACCTGCAGTGTCAGTAGTGAATCTTCAACTATTCAGCCCTCTGATGGGAGAGCCTTTGAGACTTTAAATTCCTGTTATTTAATCTTGAAGATTTAAAATTCTTGTTATTTAATCAAACTCTTGCTATGAAAAGATAAAGGGAAGCTCCTTCCCATCCATTTCTCCCACTTTCCCTTCCTGTGTTTTCCAGCTCCATGATTTCTCAGTGTCTCTCTGGAAGAGCTTGTGTTTTCTGGGCAGTGCCATTTGTTTGTTTGTTTGTTGGAAAATAGTGAGCCTGCACATCCCATGTTCACACACTCCCCACCTCACTGCAGCCCCACTGCCGTATGCCTGGTGAAGATTTAGTGTTTACACAGAGATGAACCCATTTCCCACAGTCTGTGCAGGTCTTGGGTTGTGAGCAAGCAGGAGCTTTCACCCAAAGTCTCCTTTTCTCGTGCCTTCAATAAAAGCCTCTTCAATAAAAGCCTCCCCCTTGCCTTGCCCACAGGCTATGTCCAGGCGTGTCGAGCGCTGATGATCGCTGCCTCCGTGCTGGGCCTGCCTGCCATCTTCCTGCTGATCACCGTCCTGCCCTGCATCCGCATGGGCCACGAGCCTGGGGCGGCCAAGTACCGGCGCTCCCAGCTGGGAGGGATCCTCATCATCCTCCTGGGTAAGGCACCTGCTGTGTATGGAGATCTGGAGCCCGTTCCCTGCTCCCAGACAGTGCAGCGCGTTCTCCTGGAAGGGTTTGTGCAGGCTGGGCTGGCCCTGGAGCTCTCCTGCATGGCTGCAGCCTGTGGGTGGACAAAAGGCAGGGGCAGGAGTGGGAGGACAAGGCCAGGAGGCAGGGAGTGAGGCAGGGTTAGAGGGAGGGCTGTGAACCCCTCTGTCTTTGCCTTGTGGAGTCCTTGGGCACGGCTTCTCTGGAAAGGCCATCGCACACGGGCAGTGCCCGCAGGCACAAGTTTCGTTGGTTCACCGTGGGAGTGACTTTTGGGAAAGGGTCTGAACTTCCAAGCTGTTTACAGGGAAGGCACAGCCTCCAAATTTTCCCTGGACATCCAGGAAAAGTAAGCCGAGGCATGTGGGAAGGGAAGCCCTTACTGAATGGGGCTGGTCCTGTGGCAACCATGGGGAAGGAGCATGGAGGTGGCACAGACATGGGAGGAGGGATGGCACTGGCACAGGAACAGGGCTGGCGTGTCCCCTGTGCCTCCCAACCCCCTCTGGCCAGCCTCACCCTTGGCCTCCAAGCTCCCCTGGGAATTTCTTCCCGTCCTCAGTGCTTGTGGAGGAGATTGTTTTGAGCAGCACAGACTGTGGAGCTCATTGTCCCCCATGCAACACCTGCATGTTCTTGAGGCCTCGTCATCTCAGCAACAGCCTGCGGGGCCTTGTTTTCACCCGTCTGTGGCAGAGGAGGAGGGGACAGGCAAAGTGGCCTCTTTGTGTGGCTCTGCTGCTCGCTGGCGGCCAGCACTGACATCATGCCCGTCTTCTTTCTTCTTCTCCTTCTTTTTTTTTTTCAAGTGGGCACTGAATGTAGCTGCACACTCGGAAGGGCTGTCCTCTGGATGCTGCTTCCATGCAAGTGATCCCTCCTCCTCTGTCACCTTGTGGTTAGCACAAATCCCAAATCTCAGGGATTGAGTCCAGGGTGCCCTCTTGGTGCCTGTGGAGTTTGAGAGCAAAGCTGGAAGTCCTAAAATCAGCTTTATAGGGCCTGTCTAGGACATCCCAATCATGAACAGCCATGTTGGAACGGGACCTTCATCCCTGTCCTAGAACCTTGAGTCATGTGGAAGAGTGAAAGAAAAAGTGGTGGTTATCTGCCTGTGAATGAAATTTTAGTGTTGGAGGAGTCTGCTCTGATGGATTTGCCCTGCCCAGGATGGGGAGGCCCAGCAGAGCTGCACTTTGCCACAAAAGCCACAAGTTTTGGTCAAGGAGAGCCATGCTGCAGGTCAGCCCTGCTTGCATGGCTGCAGACATGGAGGCAGGAGGATTGTCCCTAAAAGTCCCAAAGGGCAAGAGGGTGACAGGAGCAGCACACGTGACAAATTGCAGTGACAGTGTCGGGTACTGCTGTGTTAGAGCAAGTGAAACCCTGTCTGCTGTAGAGTTTGGGGTCTGGTGTGCCACGATCCCATCCCAGTCAGGCTGCAGTGGGACCCCAGGGAGGAGAACAGATGTGAGGGGATGAGGGAGAGTTGTGCTGCTCCATGAGCTGGGCTCCCCTCCACCTCAGAACACGGTTTTCCCACTAGATAGATCCTGTGAGGGAAGGAAATGTGAGAGATCACATCTCTCACATCTGTATCACGGAGGCATTGGCAGACAAATGCTCTCTGGGTGAGATTTGGAACAAATCTTACTGATTTTCAACCCTATGAGCTCTGAAGCACCTACAGGTGAAGTGATTTACTGATGTTGCTGATGCCCTGAGTGATCTGGGCTGGGATCAGCAGCATGTTTTAATCACAATTTCTATAACGCTCTTTTTGTGAGATCACAAATGAAGAATAAATAAGCTTCTTTTGCTCCTTTTTTAATTTAAAAAAAAAAAAAAGAAAGAGCAAACCAGCCCATATTTATATTTACTAAGCCCATTTTTTTCCCAGGCTGATTGGCAAGACAGTCCTTTTGGAAGAAGAATAATGTACAGAGTTTAGGACTTTGACAGTATTTAAGCTGATTAATGATCTGTTAGTCACAAGGTGAGGTGTCACCATTCCAGAGCTTTAACAAGCATGGATCAGACCCTGAAAGATACAACACTGACTTAAGATCCATTATATTCTAGAAGTAACATGCCCTGGACTGTTTTTATTCACCCTCTGGCCACTGAAGTCTCACTCATGGCTTCTTTCTCTTAGAGGAGAGCAACATCCAGAGCTCTGGTTAAAAGAAAATGCCACCCAAAACACTTGCTAATGCAGCAGAAATAGGGAGTGGGGATGCAAACAGGGGAGCTGGACCCATGGCAAACTTCACTTGCTGCTCAGGGAAGGGATGGCAGTTTGTCACTGAAATTTGTTATAAGGGAAAACAGGGATTGAAACACAGCACAGAGCCAAAAAAAAAAAAAAACCAACCAAAAAAAACCGTATATATATAAAAAGTTGAAAACTTGCCAGGAAAACAATGGGCTCAGATATTCCATTGATTTTTCTGTCCACTGATAATCACAGGCTGCCAGAGTACAACCTGTGTGCACGCCCTGCTATCCTGCTGCTGATGTGTTTATGGCTTTGCTTGATCCTATCTGACCAAGAGAATTGATTTATGGCTGAAAACAACCGTCAGCAGAGGTTTGCTCTGAGCTGGGATGAAAACATTTCACACGTTGGTGTTGATGGAAAATCCCTGGCCCAGGCCATGTTGTTGATACTCATTTGAAGGACCCCTTGCTGGTAACCAAGGGGGCATTTTCCCCACGGAGGAGAGAGACTCAGACACTGGAAAATAGATGAAATATATGTTAGTGGGAATTGCTACTACAAAATAAGCCACTGTGTACTAAATAAAGGATGTTAAAGAGTTTTTCTGAAGACTGCATGAGATTTACTTGTAAAACCATAGGTATCAAGATAGAAAGATTGCCTTGAACATAGAAAAAAAAGGTATCTATTTTTTTAACTAAATGCTTTGAAAGAGAAATCCGTGTGACTTTGAGTCAGCAATTCAGAATAGTTAAATTTAGATGTGAAAGAAAAGTATTCTTTCTTCTGCAGAAAGCCTTTAACTTACTGTTAAGGAATTTGGCAGGGTCTCACTGTCCCTTGAGTTAGAGTAATCCTGTTCCCTCTCCCCCAGCTCCCCAAGCACTTTCTGTGCTTCTTGTCTCTGTGCACGTCCTTCTGACTCAAATACGTCTCTAATGTTGAGTATTCAGAGTTTCAGCTCAGCAGACTGAGCTACTGCAAATCCACAGTTAAAAAGGACTTGGAAACACTGGGTTCTGGGATGTATCCCTGTGGATTCACAGCAATCTGATGGAGCAAGGACATTCATGCCATGCAGTGCTGAGATGAATTTTTAGGTAGAGGCAGTGGCTTTTACAAGACAGCCTACTCCAGCTGCAAAAAGCAGGCAGGATTTTCATACATGTGTGCCCCACAACAGGCCTGTTTTTCCAACTAACTTGGTTGCTCTAATAGAAAATGTTCCTTCTCTTTGCTACCTCCTTTTATTTTTCTGCTAGACTGTACTGGCTACAGCAGCTCTGCCACCTGAAGGTTTCTTGTTCAGAGAGAGGCAAAGGTTGTCTCAGCATTACCACAAGAGAAGGGATAACAACTTCTATCCACACTCCTTTTCCTTGTAGGCAGCCATTTTAGAACTCGAAACTTGCCCTAAAACTCCTTTTCCAATCTCTTTGGGCTCCTTGGCAAATCACCTTTTTTTTCAGCCTTACCCTGTGGTACAACCAGAACAAAATTCAAGCCCTCAGAGAGATACTGCAATTGCTGACTGTCCTTTTCCCATCTCCTCCGAGGATTTACAGCCCAACCTAATCTATGCAGAGCTTTGAATCCCAGCCCTGTTCCAGGGCATTCCTCTTGCTCAGCAACGGGGTCACTGGTGACTGACGGCAGCTGGTGGCCTCCGAGGACAGAGAGGTCAAGTGAACCCATGCAAAGTCCTTGGCTTGTGTTTCACAGCTTTCTGGTATTGTCAGCATTAAAATAAGGTGGTTTCACATGTAGTGGAGCCACACGCACAAGAGATGCCATTGTGTGAGCATCCCTGAGAGCTCTTCTCACCCCACTGCAAGTGTTTTCTTCGGTCCTGTCTTGTGGGGGAGGGTCTGGAGAGATAAGGCTCTTATAGTCTATAGGCAAAAATATATATATTTACTGCTGACAGAGAAGAAGAGATGATTGTGTTTTTTTGGACAACAAAGCAGCTTTGTTTCCAGAGCCCATTAGAATGCTTTGTGGATTCCCAACTGATACATTTTTGTTTTAAAGCGTTGGAGGTTCATGAGCTGTTTGCAGGATCACTCCACACACAGGAGAAATGCTCTTCTCCCCTCCCTGCCTTCTCCAAAAATCCTTCCAAAGCTGCGGGGCCCTTCCTTTGAGGAGGCCCAAAATTATTTCTGGCTTTATAAGCATCCTTCAAATGTTCTTCTCTTTTCCATAAGAAAATATTTTCTCTCACAATAACTGCAGCTTTGGGGATGGGTCTTTTGCTGTACCGGCCAGGAGCTACGGTTTGTTCTCTGCTTTAACTAAACAATTTTATTTTTAATCTCACCCCTTTCTTTTTCCCCTCTTGCAACCTTAACTTTCTGACACTGCCTCCAGATACCTTTTAACACGGTCGGTGGAAATCTGTAACGCTGCCACGGTCCTGTTATTGTTTTGCTCTGATTCTCTGATAGCCACAAGGATGGAGTCCTGCACAGCTTGTCCCAGAGGCAAGTAAATATTGACAGATTAATTCTTCTCAGATGTACAGGCCATCAAGGAGTATTGTTTTAGGACCTGCTCCTGGGAGGTGATTAACACCATCAACTCCCGTTGCCCTCGGTGCATGTGGGGACTCTGTGGGGACTGTCTCCCTCACATGTCACCTCACAGCACCACTGCAGCTGCCTTCCTGCTTTTTGTGGAAAAAACCCCTGTGGAATTTCAAGGAAAATGTGAAGCCAGCAGTCACTTTTTGACCCGCTGTAGTCTCTAGGCAGGATCGTGTTTTTGCTTCTGCAGACTCCTCAGGTCCCATTTTTATTCAATTCAGTAAATGTCTGGAGAGCCTTGCTGGGTTTGTCCCCATCGCTTGATAGAAATTTTCCATGGGGAAATGGAATCTGTTTTCCAGAGTTGTGAGATATTTCCTTTTCCATATAAAAACTCCAGCAATGCCTAAGTGCTGCTTATTTTGTCCCTGCTCATTTTCTGCTCATATTTCATAAACCCTACTCTGCATTAGAGCTCTGGGATATTTTGGTGATGTTTATGTGACCACTCAATAGAGCCACTGCAACCATGAGGAGTGACATGGGCTGAGGACACAGCATGTAAGTCCATGTGGAAATAGGGATTTAAACCAGTTCATACTTGTCCACAGATTTTTTTCTCTCACTGATCCATGTGATTTTCATGGCCTTGCTTCATACCTAATCTATTCCTAATTCTGCAGTTCTCCATAATATCAGTTTCAGGGATGACTCTTGTTTTTCCCTCGTAAAGATATTTCTAGGGAACAAATCTGTTTTCCTTCTAATAAATAAATCACACTGTATCAGGCAGCAGTTGTTTTTTTTTCTCATTGGTGCCTGAGAGAGATGCTGTCCTCTCTCCATCTCTCACTCCTGAGGCTCCCATGTTGCCTCCTGCTTGGAGATCTCTTGGATCCAGCCCTGATGCTTCTGGGACTGGGAAGGGAGGAGGGATGGGTTTCCTCTCTGTCCCCAGCTGGGGTGACACCCTGGAGTCCCCTCCAGCTTGGAACCCTAACGCTGTCCTTCCCCTCTGTCCCCAGCCATGTGCGGCGTGGTGGCCACCATCTGGTTCCCGGTGTGCGCCCACCGTGAGACCACCATCATGAGCTTCGGCTACTCGCTGTACACGGGCTGGATCGGCTCTGCCCTCTGCCTCTTCGGGGGCTGTGTCATCGTGTGCTGCTCAGGAGATGCGCAGACCTTCGGCGAGAACCGCTTCTACTACGGCTCGGGCTCCAGCTCGCCCACCCACGCCAAGAGCGCTCACGTGTAGACCCCGGGGACGCCCCACGGCTGCCGTCGGATGCTTTGGCTGGTGGGTTCGTGTGCCCTGGGTTTGCTTCTGCTGACACACCACTGCTGTCAGGCTCCCAGGGGGAGATTTAGAAAAGCAGCACAAATGTCTGGTAGTTTGAAGCATTATTCTCCCTGTCTCTTCCCCCCCCTTCTCTAAGAAAGACAGCTCCAGCCAGCCCTACCTCTTGGTCCTCCCCGTTTTGTCCCGACCGCCTGCCCCGTCTTCTTGCAGCCAGGATGGTTTGGGGTTGTGGTGTGGGTTCTAGGGGTTTTAGTTTATCTTCTAGCTCCCCTGATTATAGGAGAGTTTAAAGCAATAAAACAGAAATGAGAGAGACACTTTCCCATTGTTAGGAGGACTCTGACAGCTTCTCCTCCCTCCTCCGTGTTTGATTTCCCCCACTCAAGGTCACGGCTCTGGCACGGCTGGGGAGAGAGGATAGGGAGGAAGGCTGTCCTCTCCCACCGGGCAAATGTTTCTCTTTTGGAACAAGAGGAGGGGATTTTTCTGCCTTTCTCTGTAAATACTTTTGTATGAGTCTGATCGTTTTAGTAACAGTATTTCCCCCACCCCCACAGTCATCAGTATGAAGGAAACCGAACCCAAAGGTCCTAATGACATGGTAGATAACAGTGCCTTTTTAAATAGTTATAAATGACTTCGGGGGCTCTAATCCCCGCCCTCTGGTTTAGTTTATTTTTTTTCTTTTGTACAGATCAGTTACTAAAAATGTATTTTTACATTTTTTTAAACTCCTTTCTTTCTTCCTCAAAGTTTGTGCTCTGTCTTGCCTGGTTAAAGCAGCACATTTTAACATGCAGTATAATGTACCTGTTACAATACAATTCTGGTGAGTACTGATGATGCCTTTGTACTTTCAGTGAAATACTGTACAATAAATAACAGAGTACCTGCAACCTTTGATTTCTTTTTTTTTTCCTTCCTTCCTGTGTGTTTCCATAGCCAGTTTTTCCATGACAGGGATTTGCCAATGATTTTGAAGTTTGATTTTTTTTTTTTTAATACCAGTTCAGGATGAAAAATTATGTTCTGCTGAGGCATTAAGCAGGGAATATTTAAAATATGAGTAATCTTCCTGCATGGGACTATCTGTTATCTCATATTTTGGTTCTTTCAATATTCCCAGTAGCAGCTTGTATCAGTGGTACCCACTTGTGGGATTTTTTTATATTGGGTAGAATTGGAAAGCCCCTGAAGTGGTGGAGATGACCCTGAGCACTGTGAAGTTGAGACCTCATGTTGCTGAAAGTGCTTTTAACTGAAGTAGGAGTTTGATCTGGGGTCACGTCTCTGATTAAAACCATGTAAGATCAAGATCTAACTCTGTCCTTACCAGAGGCTGCAGCAATTTAATTACACCGATACAAATGCCATCTGTTCCTAGAGATGTTAACTCAGTTCAAACAATTTGTGTAAGCCAAGAGAAGGAAAAGAGGAATAGCTGCTGCTCAGACCTGGGCAAGAGGAGAGACACAGTGGAGAGGCAGGAGGAGGAGAAGGGTCTGAGCAACCAAGTTTTTTGGGATGATGAGTGAAGGGAAAAGAAGGCTGTCAGGCAAGCCTCGTGCATTCGGGACTGTCCTGTCCTTGGTCTGCTCCAGCTGGAGAAACCAAACTGAGTGACACAGCCATGGGCAAGGATGCTGCAGCTCCCACCTCTCCCCTCCTGCACGTGGGAAGCTGGAGCATCTAAAAGGAGCCAGAGGGAGGCTGTCTGTGCTCCGCAAGGGCCCTTTCCCTGCCTGTCCCGGGGATGGGCAGCACCCCGAGCATCTGCCTTTCCCACCGAGCAGCCTTGAACGCGGCTCTGTTGTGCGGGCTGTGCATCGCTGTGCAATGTCCCCAGGGCGGGCGGTGGCAGGCAGGACACTTGTGCCCATGACATCACGGGCAGGGCACAGGCAGTTGTTGTGCGCTCCCGAGGGCGCTGTCAGTGCTGCCATTGATGTGCGGGTCCCCGGGCGGAGGGGGGCACAGACGTGCCAGCTTGTGCAGGCTGCCCGGGGATTGTGGATTGTGCCCGCGGGTTTACCCGCTTAACCCCGGGCCCGGCTGCGGCGTGGGACACCTCGGAGCAGAAATCCGCCGGAATGCTGCCCTGCAAGCAGCGCTAGAGGCGACTGGGAGGGAACAACACAGGAACACCAGTGCCGGATGCCCGGGGGAAGGTTTTGGTGCTGCGGGAGGTGCATGAGCTGATTGGGAACGAGCCCCGCCAGGCAGCGCTTGGGGGATTTTTTTTCTGCCCACATCCTCAGGATGCACCTTGTCCCTGCCAGTGTCACCCATTCCGTGGTCCCCATGCACGTGATGCTGGGGACCCTGAGCAGGGGATGGTGCTGGGGATCTGTGTGCTCTGCCCACAGCCACTGGTTACCACCATCCGACCCCAAATCCAACTCTTAGAAGGCCCTGGGAGAGCTGCTCAGAGGAAGGAAGAAGTTATATTTCAGGGAAGAGGATTAAAAAGCAAAACAAACCCGCGGCAGCTGCAGGGGAAATGTACATCTGCAACTGTAGGGTGCAAGGAGATGGGGCCAAGAATGTGATGGGGTATTAGTGCTGGCACCACAGAGAGGAAGTGTTCAGAGGAAGCACAAAGAACATCAAACTTTTCTAGTCTTTGAAGGCTTTTAAGAGGGTTTTTTAAAAAGGTTTTTAAAGGTTCTTCTAAAGATTCAAAGCTGAAACACCTGCTTTATGCCCCCCCAAAACATCCTGCTCCCCCGTGGGGTTCTCTTGGTCTGGATTGGCCATGGCACTGTTGGCTCATGAAGGCTTTTAGTGCTCATTTGCTGACCCAAAACCTCAAAATAGGATCAAATACAATTCTCCTGAATTGAAAAACTGCTCCACACCGTTCCCAACACCAAGGGTGTAGTGGTGGCTTTGAGCTGTGGTGGTCACCCCGGTGTGGAGCTGATGGTCCTTTATGCCCAGCAGAGCTGTCCCCAGCTCCACCAGGACCAGCTGGAGCTCTTGATCCCATCCCCATGATGGGGAGAGCACATGGCAGGCTCCCCACTCCCCAGTTAACCGGGACAGCAGGAAGGAGCCCTTGGGGGGCACACTGGTGGCCCTGAGCACCCCAAAGGGATGCTCAGGGCCTCTCCACAGCCCCCAGGCAGGGAGGAGACAGTGCTATGACCCCCCGGCTCCCCCAACAACAGCAGATGGGAGCACACTGGTGCACCCCAGGCCTTTGTATTGCAATAGTCAACCTGTGGTCATTGGCTTTAGGATTTTTCTTTTTTTTTCTTTTTTTTCCTTTTTTTTCTTTTTTTTCTTTTTTTTATTGTGTAAATGAATAACCATTTTCTCTAACAACACTGCAAGTAAATAACAAAGTCAGCCCACTGATATGGATCTTCTGGAATTTTTGAAGCACTTGAAGCGAGATTTTGTGAATCTCTTGCTTCAATTTAGCACTGATAAAATATCAGAACTTCAGGTACTGATTGGCTCATCAAAATTTACATGGGAATTTTTTTTTATTACTACTTTTTGGTGTAGTCTTTCATTTAAAGGATTTGCATTACTATGGAAACTAATACTAAGACACATTTTTCTCTGGCTTTCTTTACATATCCCTTGGTTCCTCTTTGATTTTTAAATGTAAAGGCACACAATAAAGCTTTATGCATTTATTAAAATATACAGATTTTGGTAAATTTAGATTTTTTTTCTTAGTATCTTGATTATATATATGTATTATATGTATAGTTGTCAACAACAAGGTCATTTGAAAATAAAAATCACTCCATAATATATCTACATTTTTTTTCTTTCTCATGACACACTACAAGATCCCATTGTACAATGCACCAATGGGCTTCTGGAAACCACAAAAAAAAAAAAAGAAAAAGGATAGAACAAACTGCTTTTAACAAATACACCAACTTCATACCAGAACTGCAGAGAATTGTTACACCAGAAAGTACCACCTGCAAAAAAAACAAAGCAAGATATACACCAGAAAGACCAAACAAAACAAAGTGAAGGTCATTTACAAGCTGGATTTGCAACATCCCATGTTGCTGGGGTGTGGTTTCGCTGCCATGTGGAGGATGCTGGAGTGCTGGGCCTTGGACCAAGGAGTCGTGACGGTGCTAAGTGACTTTGTGGAGGGGCTGAGATCTTACAGAGTTGGCCTGGAAGGTTTGAGGTATTTATGCTCCATCTGGACCATGCATTTGGCCCCTCAGGGCATGTGCCCCGTGGGGGGCAGGCAGGCACGGAGGGGCTTTGTGCCTCTCACCAGAGGTGGGAGCAGGATGGTCCCACTCTCCATGTCCTCCTGGCAGCTCAGGGATGTGAGAACCTTCCTCTGGGCACCCAGGGGAAAGGCTGGGTTTGGGGTTACAGAAAAACAAGCACTTGCACCTCTTCCCAGCCCCCTGGCCAGCGCTGCCCAGAGGCAATGGACACACCTGGACGTTTTGCCTTTGCAGCCTTTGCTCATGCCCACTGAAGAGCCCAACGCTGCTACAGGAGACAGCACGTGAGTTCCCAGAGGCTGAACCCGCATGTCTCCCAGGAACTGCCACCCAGAACAGGGAGCAGGGATCCTGTAAACCAGCCCTTGGCCACTGGCAAACCCAGGCAAGGCCCAGTCTGTGGCTTCTTAAACACCTCTGTTGGGTGGGATGTGATGGGTTGGGGAAGAAGGCACAGCTCCCACTCCCAGCACGGCGAGGGCTGACAGCAGCCCATCCACATCTGACAGTGCGTGGCATCGAATGCTGTTCCCTGGTGGTCCCAGGAAGGGGCACAGCCATCCTGCCCCAGCACTTCCCCGGGAAGGGGAAGGAGGACGAGTGAATGGGAATGGGGACAGCCAAAAAGGCTGCTCAGATCCAATGGAGAGGTTCCTACAGACACCAAAGAGCAAGGGGTCAAGCCCTTGTCAAATTATCCTGCGTAACTAGAGTGGACATGACGACAGACACTGGTACTGGTAACTGCTCCATAGCAAGAGATTAAGGCTGCAAGAAGAACAGGCTCCAACTCAACAGGGTGCTTGGGCGTGAGTTTGTGGCTCGGCAGATGCCCAAACACCGTGTGGAAGCAGGACGAGAAAAACTACCTTGGATATGGTATAGTACAAGAGCTGGTAGGAAAATAGCATCAATCTTTCTCCCTGAAAACATGAAGCCAGACCTGCAAGGTGCCATCTCTCTTGGGTACTTCTAAGGCATCGAGGAGGAGAGCAGCCAAGCGTGGGTGAGCAGTGACCGTCGCGAGAGGAGCTCGGCACTGCTGTGGAGGTTTCCCAAGCTGGCCTGTGGGCAGTGCACACACTGCAACAGCTTCTGGTGGGACACACTCAGGGTTTCTGCTTATAGAAGCATGGTAGGGGTGGATAGCAGGAGTCAATGCCAGAGCAAAGCTTACATGTCCTTTAGGCAAATCCTCACTCCCACCCTTAAGCTGCCACAGAGGCCAAACTTCCCTTGGCTTGCCCGGAGCACTCCAGGTTAAGATCTGCAGAACTGGATGCTCTTCTCCACTGGGAAAAGGACTATAGTTTGCCACACTTTGGGACAGGAGCTGCAGGGAAACTTTTGCAGCCCCAGACAGAGGCTCTCCATCAAGCCATTAAGTCCCAGGAATGATGGGGATGGGCACAGGTCCAGGCACCCTTTGCACCTGTGTGCCCACAGGGGGTGCCAGGCAGGTGTTTTGGGAGCCTGAGCCTCATCCAGTGAACCAAAGCATTAATGGTTCTCAGTATCCACAAGGATATTTCCATATTGGAAATCCTGCCCCTGCTGATATCAGATTGTCCCCTGGGATGCCAGCAGCAGCCCATGGTACTGAGGGTAGGTCTGGGCTGCACTGGAGCCCCTGGGATGGATCCATCTGCAGCCTCCAACAGCTGGGAGGAGGATGGGAGTTGCTGTCTGGTTTTGGTTACCATTTATTCAAAAAGACGTTTCTCCACCACATTGTTTTACACTAAGCATGAGAGGCTCCACAATGGGACCTGCTGCTAATCACTGACCTAACCCCACCACTGCTGACTGACAGCTCTGTGGCAGCACTGGCAGCAGGGAGTCTGATGGCACTGCTGGGGGCCATGGCCACGTTCAGGGGGTTTAACACCCACCTGCTGATCACCTCTGCCCTGTGAGTCACCAGCTCAGTTTGGTTTCAGACTGAATTATGGACACTTACAGAAAGAGCAGCATTTCAGTGTTTTTCATACAGCACCCACCACGCCAAAGTCAAAAACAGAGAATATTGTACAAGGTGCAGACAGCAGCAGGGAGACAGATTTCAACCGCCAGGTTTTCTCCGCTTGCTACCAATGGCCCAGCCCTGCCATAGCTGACCCATGGATGCTGTTGTTTTCTGAGGGCATGGATGGGTGTCTGGAGCACTGAGGGCAGAGTGAGCCCTGGAAGGTGCCCAGCACGGTGAGGGAATGACAGCACAGTCATTTTTGTAAAAGACACAAGGTGGTAGAAGTGGTGCCCAACCTCAGACCGGTGATGCTCAGAGGAGGAGTGTGTGGTCCTCATTGACCATTCGTACGAGGAGGGTTGAGCCAAGAGCGGGTCACAGCCTTTGCTGTGACCAGGAATGGGATCAGGCTCCCAGCCACAGATTTGGGGTGTTGGGCTGTGCAGGGATTTAGAGGTTGTACTGAGACATGGACTAATTTTGAATCACAGTATTTGGATTTGGAGTGTGGGGATGGATGTGGGGGAAGCACTGCTGTGTGCACCGAGCCAGAACAGGTCATGGAAACACTGTGATGGAACCAACTACACATCTCTGAGCTACTCCCAGGGAAGGATGTGTCCATCTCCGTTTTGTACCTACCCACCCATCTGTGCTTCTGGCTCAGCTATCACTTCTAGGTGGTTCAAAGGAAAAAAACACACATGCCAAGAAAGTGCCAAAAATGTTAGAGTGGCATCCCGCCGCTGCGGCCATCAGGTGGACATTCCCCAGGGACAATTTGACTTGTCCCCTCGTGTTGCTCCTTCCATCTCTCAACACCCTCCTGGTTTGGCACGTCTCCCACTCCACTGCCTCCACTGGTGCAGCTGGAGCTGGGAGATCAGCCGGTGCTGGGGGATCAGCCAGCATTCACCAGAGCGAGACCCGACTGGTGGAGCTGGGATGGGCCACGGGTGGTTTTGGTTCGGGGTCAACGGCAATCGCAGAGCGTGTCCTGAGGACCAGAGGTGAGCAGGGCAGTGGGGAGGACGTGGGAAAGATGGGGCAGGATGGGGGAGCCACGGGGACCCTTCCTCATCTCCTGGGCGGCACAGCGCCCCACTGCCCATCCTGCTACTCGGGCGAGTAGTCCAGCTCGTCGTTGGCGATCAGAGCCTCTGACGGCGCTTTGTGCCGGCCTTTGCTTTTCGACCTGCTACTTGTCCGATGGCTTTCCTTGGCGCCCGCCATTTGCTGGTACGAGAAGCTCTTGTCCTCAGAAGGACCCCAGGCCGGGTAGCTCTCGCCCTCGGGGGCGAAGGAGAAGCCATCATCCACGGAGAAGGGGTCGACGTCCACGTCGTAGCGCTGGTAGGTGCTCTGGTGTAGGGCCTCCTCCCGGGCGCTGATCTCCAGCGTGCTGTTCCACATCCCATAGCCAAAGTAGATGAGCAGACCTGGGGTGGGCAAGAGGGAGAGGGTTGGACCCCAGCTACCCACTAGCCCCACTAGCCCTCCCTGATGTCACCTTCCTGCACAAATGTTTTCCCTGGTAGCAAATGTATCCAGAGATCTAATTTCCAGTGGAACATGGGATTAACCTAACCCAGACATGCGCACGGAGAAATCCAGACTGCACATGTGGTGGACTAGCCATGGGGGAGTGATGTGAGGTTAAATCAGGACCACACATCTCTGCCAGAAAAACTGGTAGAATGTCCCATCCCCAACAGCCACGGATGGGCTGGTGGAGCTCATCCTAATCACGCCTAATACAGTGATTTAATTGGCTCGTTGTCACTGCTGGTAGCTCAAGAGGTATTAGTTGCACTCACAGGGGAAAGTGCTTAACCACAGCAGATTAAATTGATGCTTTGGAGTCATCTTTTCTTCCAGGTAGAAGGGCTTTCCCTGGTTTTGCAGCTTCCCATTTTGCCCTCAAAGTCCAAAACAGCACTGCAGGTGGCAGCTCCTGTCCAATGGCTCAGTTTGGAGGAGCTATGAGAGCTGCTTTATTTCTCTTGTGTTTGTGGAGTAAGTGGGTTGCAATGTAAAGCACTATGGGTATGTTGGACTCCTGATTATGTGTCAGAAAGCCTAATTTTGGGGAAAAAAAGGGTCCACAACAGAGTCTGTGAGTCCTAACATGCCCCTATCCCAAAGTTAAGGTCTTGGGCTAAAAGAAGATACTTTCTACAGGTCTGCTGGGATTCTCTAGGGCTGCTGGGATTGAGCAGCTCTGGGCTTTGGAAAAGCAGAGTTGAAATACTGGTGTGGGCTGCTGAGGAGCTCGAGTGGGTGACAGAGCAAAAAATCAGGCTGATTTCAGTACAAAACCTGCCTGTGAGGCAATTTCCAGAACCCGCCTACTTTACATCAAAAAAGCCATCAAAATAGTCACCTTTGCATGGAGTCATCCTCTTCCATGAAACTGATGTTTTGTGGAGGTATAATTTTCCATTTAGCTGTGGTTCGGGGGCAGGACAAAATGCGATTTCTAAAAACTTCAGGATGGCAAGGGGCAGGGGACAAGGACTGGGTATGTCCCAGGCATCAGCCTGATCACTCTAATTAGGGAAGTTGATATTATTAACACCTTTCCCAAAGAGTGTCAGTGAAAAATTAAAATAAATGAACCCGAGACTCACCCACAAAACACCAGACAGCAAATCGGATCCACGTGACTGTAGAGAGCTTCAGCATGAGATAGATATTGACCAGCATGGCGAAGGCAGGGACGAAGGGCAGACACGGGGCCATGTAGGGCAGCTTCTTGGGGTTTTCTGGCTGCTGCAAGATCACAAACACCAGCACGGCGATGAGCAGAACCATCAGCACGACCAGGAGGACAGCCCACCAGCTCTGCTCGGAGATGTAGTCTGCCCCAAAAATGATGAAGGAGCAGAAGATGAACATCAGGACGAAGAGCAGGAGCACGCAGGTGGTGACCGTGTGGCCGGTGGCCGCCGTCGGACGATCCATTTTACCCGGCAGCCCCAGGTGGATCCTCATCGTGTAGTATCGAGGGCCAATCAGCTTCTTCAGCTTGATGAGATAGATGTTCTCAGACTCATCAGCCTCTATCCCCGAGGTCATGTCGACGGTGCCGTAATTGGGGTGATTCACGTTGTAGGCGGATTTATCCGATTTCCCAATTAGCATCTCGTTATCTCCTAGCGACGGCAGATTCTTTGCCCCACACGTGTTGGTCGGTGGGCCGGAGAACTCCTCTCCTTCACTTCCAGGGGAGCAAGCTTCCTTCTCACAGTCGGCCAGGATGCCCTCCTTCTTCTTGGTGTGCTCCTCGGAGAGGAATTTGACGAAGCCGTCGATGTCGCTCTCGGGCTGGTACCGGAGGAGCAGGACACAGACGGACACCAGCGTGTAGGCCAGCAGGGTGCCAATGGACATCATTTCAATCAAGTCCCTCAGGCTGACCAGCAAGGACAGCAGAGCTGCCAGGAACCCAGACACAATGCAAGCCACAACAGGGGTTTCTGTGTAAGAACTGACGTGGGACAAAAACCTGGAGTGCAAAACAGTCACAGAAAGTTAAAATCACAGAGGTTCCACGTTGCAATAACCCTTGGCAGGTTGCAGGGGACAGACTCAGGGATCCCTTCAGGTCTTGTTGCTTTTTGGAACTTTAATTCCAACTGGGGACTGTCAATACTGTTGAGGTTGAATCTGGAATTAGATTTGGGTCTGACCAGCTCTGCAGTGAGCACTCAGATACTTGCAAATAAGTACCCAGATTTTATCCATATAAACTGCTCTCCTTTGCAAGTAACTCTTGAATTAAACACTTATCCTCACGTTATCAGAATCTCTAGGTACCATCACCAAATGAGAAACTGTAGAGTAGACTGGTCCTGATAACTTCTCCTCAGGATATTGCTTTGGCTTGTACCCCATTCTGCACCCACCATGCCTGTGCATGCCCTATGCTCCCTGCAGTAACAACACTGTTGGGGTGTCAGGGAGCCCCAAACCCCAGCACAATTTCCCCTCAGATCCCAAGAGGCCAAAAAAGAATGCCAGGCTGGGCATGACTGACCTGAAGAGCAGCCCATCACCAGCCATGGCATAAATGACTCTGGGCATTGGGAAGAGGGAGCCCAGCAAGCTGACGGTCAGGCCGGCCACGGACCCGATGGCAACGATGAATTTGGCTGCGTAGAAGCCGTGGACCACAAACATTTCCATCAGCGGGGACTCGGTGTCGATGGCATCGTAGGGCACCATCAGCGTGAGGATCATGCTCACCTGGGCAAGGCAAGAGGTGACAGGGGTGTCAGCAGCAGCACTGGGGGCTGCTGGAGGTTCTCAGGGTGTTGGGGCTGCTTCTCAAGAGTGGAAACCAAAAAAATTTCAGGTCTGATTGGGTTTGTATCCCTATGTGCCTTGTGGAGGGGATTTAAAATGCTGGAGTTAGAACTGTTTGCATGTTGCTGTAGGGTGGTTAATACAGAAAACAGTGGGGTCTTAGCCTCTGCTACCCAAAGGCAAGAAGGGGTTGCTTGGACTTTGCTTCAGGGGTGATGCAGGAGTCAAGTGGGACTGGCAGGGTTAGTAACACTCACTTTGACTGCATTCCTGTGTGGGAATAATTCTGGGGCAGACCCCAAATGCAGATTGCATTGTTTGGAATAACACTCTGGCCCTATCTGAGTCAAAGAATTTGTTTTCATGAGAAGCCCATGCAGGAGAGGCAGCGGGTGAGTTTCTTTGAAATTATCAGAACAGTGTTTTTTTCTCCTTTATAACTAATTTTTGCTCTTTTGCAAGGAAAGTCTCTGAGCACAGACATGCTTTAATTGGGGTGCACAGCAGAGGAATCTCACACAACCATCCCTGCCTATCCTTCCCCTCCCTTGGGTCCTCTCCCATTTCTCCAGCAGAGGCAGTGCTGCCTTTCCCAGAAACACAGAGAAAGGATGCTGCAGTGCTGCTGCTCCTTCTTTGCTGCTCTCCTGGGTGCAAAAATAGCTGTGGATAGGGATCAGAAAAAAGCCGTCTGCCACCACATCCCTGCAGCTGGCAGAGGGGTCTCGTCAGGTGACAGGAGCCTGGGGACAAATGGAGAGGAGCCTTGGCAGGCCCTGTGCAGGTGCCCAGAAGGGACTCACATGGTGCATATATATATTTATGCTTACATACACATTTATGTACATTCACACCTGTGTGGGGACTACTCACGGACACATAAGCTGTCAGGCACGTGACGAGCGAGGCTGTGATGGCGTAGGGGATGGAGGTGTTGGGATTCTTCGCCTCCTCTCCTGTGGTAGCAATGATGTCAAAACCAATGAAGGCATAGAAACAGGTTGCAGCCCCCTTGAGCACCTGCAGGGAGGATCAAACATCTGGGTGCGAGGAGAGAGGCTGGCACCCAGCCAGGGAGAGGGAGCTGAGCAGAAATGGACCAGCCCAACTCGGCCTTGGCTGAGCTAAAGAGTGAGTGGGGGCAGGTCAGGGGGGGCAAACAGAGAGCTTGGGACTGACCCTGCACCCCTAACCCACTGATCTGGTCTGGAGAAAAGATTTCAACCAGTGCTCTGAGCCACTGGAGGCATCTGCAGCTCACCCCACAAACCTGTGCTCACACAGTGCCCAAACATGCTGAGAGATCCTGACAGTGACAGAGGAGACCATCAACCAATTTCAGGTTTGCTTTCACAATCCTCCACCCCAAATCCCTCTTTATTAGTAGGGATCTGGAAGATGTTTACACGTTCTGCCTTAGCAAGATGTCTCATGTGGCAGCAAGATCTGCTCGCAGAGGAAGCAGGAGAGAGCAGCAGCCGTCAGATGTGAGCCGCTTCCCAAACAACCCCTGTTTTGCTTGGAAGCTGCAGACAGGTTGGGAGCACACACTGGAGCACTTGGATGAGGAATTATTTGTACTGTTTGGTTATTTTTTTTAATGTGATTTTTAAAAATATACAATATTAGTGAGGACATTTATAGGAAAGGAACGCTGGACCAGGGCAAGGACTGCCTGGCTGTGAGTGAGCTGGTCTGGAGCTGTGAAACCCTTGCACACATCTAGGCAGCTTGCTGGGTACCACCTGTCCATCACACCTCTGTCATCTCAGCTGTCTAGTGATACTGCACACTGCAAAATTCACCTCTTTCAGGCACTGTCTGTAATTATCCTTTTTAAGTATCCCCTGGGCTCCTGGGGGTCTAACACATGCTTGGTGGATTTACTTTTACAAACAACTTGTGAGACAATGAACCAGCTGAAAAGGATAAGACCACCCCACTGGGTTTGATGTGTTTTGGGTATGCATCAATCTTTTAAAACTGTATTTTTTTTTTGTGGTTAGATATTTGGTGCGTTGAATTGGAGCAAAACAGGTATTTTCTATTTTCTCTTTTTCACTCCTATCATATGGCATAAAAAGCCAAGCACAACCCAAAGGTGAATACGACCTCTGCTCTCAAGTGAGCCTCAATGCTCTTCTCCTCACTGTTGTTCTCTGGCAGAGAGGTATTTATGTACTGAAGGAAGGTTCAGGGATTGTATGGCAGTTTGGGACCCTTTCAGTAATCAAGATTCTTGGTTTACTTTACTTTCTTGCTTATTTTTCTGCACAAAACCCCAGTGGAGTTGAGCAGTGTAAATCTGAGAAATTATCTTGGGCTCAGGCCAGCTGAGATATTTTCAGTCTCTGTTCATCCTTGGATAAAAACCAGTGCAAGCAAGCTAAAAAAGCCAAATATGTCCAAATTCTCAGTAAGCTTTGAGGGAACATCCATAAAATAAGTACTGGCAGGTGGCATTATGAAGTGCTCAAAACAAATGCTTGAGAACATTGTTGTTGAAAACCAGCCAACAAAAGTATCTCCCTGCTCTGCAGAGGCTGAGCCAGCTCTCCGGAGCGCCCTGTCTCATATAGCCACAGCATTTTGCTCCACTGCCCAGCAATTAGCGGCATTTCCTAGGGGATGCTTTCATGTGGAGTCTGGCTCTGAAGAAGGACATTTTGGAAAAGTTCTGGGTTTGTGCTAAGAGGAGTTAAGAGATAACAGCAAAGCAATTGCAGTACTCTTTGGGTTTGGTGGAGAAAGCAGGTCGGGATCCAAGCCTGCACTCTCGGGACTTGGAGATCCCTGGCCAAAGCACAGGTGGATTTAGCAGGGCTGAGTTCTGGAGGGTGCAGTAGAAGTGGGGTGTGCACACCATGAGCAAAACTGAGTGTGTGGCACCACTTAGCTGCTGTGTGTCCCTCTGTGCTCCCAGGACTTACCCCTGGCCATCCAAATGGCAGGAACTGCCCTTCAGCCCAGTTGTCACTTTTAATGTAGAACAGACCAGCAATCATGATGAAGACCCAAACTGCCAAATTAATGACATTGAGAACGTTGTTCAGCCCCACCGAGTTCTTCACCCCCATGGCCACAATGATGGTGACAATGACAGCAATAACCAGAGCAAGAAGGTCAGGGTATGACTCCTCTCCTTTCCCTAGGTGAGAGAAAAGAAGTGTGTTACTCTCCATCCACAGAATATCCAGGAACTCTGTGGGAGAGTTTTAAGCACTTTTCAGACCTTGAAGGTTTGCAGAACTCTTTGGTCTCATTGCAAAAGTAGTCTCCAGAGGCCCATGCCTCCACTAGCTAAAGTTGTTTAATTAAGGTGATAAATCCTGATGTCTCAAGACACCATTCAGATTTTTGGGAGAGCAGCAAACCAATGATCATGTCCCAATTTGCATAACAGGTATCTGCTGAGTACTCATTAAAAATCTATCAGCCACAGAGTTTTCATGACACAGGTACAGGACAGCTGGCTGGTTTGCTTACTGGTAGGATTCATGGGCTGTTGCTGGAACTGCTGCTCATACAGGACCACCACAGTCCCCAGTCCATGGCAGTACAGCAGACACCAGCTTGTGTTCTCTAACAAAATTCCGGGTGTGCCCCAAGGGGACCAAGCAGAGTGTTTGTACTGGGTGAAGTGTTTCTGTGCTGCCCTTACCCTCCAACATTTGACTATTTCTGTGCATGTATTCTAGAGGCCAGCTCATCCCAAAGGAGCTCAAAGTATCATCGTGTATCCCATCCCCTCCAATCCTGCCTGTGCGCCAGGCTGCCGAGGCAAAGCACCAGCGCCAGACAGACGGTAAATAATGAATGAAGCCTAATACCCATGTCTGACTTCTGACGAGCTTCCAATTACTTTTCAGCCCCTAATTAAAGGAGGTATCTCTGTCCAGCAGGACGCACCCAGGCCGTTGAGCGTGCCCACGCTGTTGATCATCCAGCGGCTGATGGTGTGGTTGGCCAGTGAGTCAAACATGCTGCTGAGGGCGCTGGCGCCCGCGGCCGTCCCGATCAGGTACTCCAGGATGAGGTTCCAGCCGATGAAAAATGCCACGAACTCCCCCACGGTCACGTAGCTGTAGGTGTAGGCAGAGCCTGTGGTCTTGGGCACCCGCACGCCGAACTCGGCATAGCAAACGCCTGTTTGGGAAAAACAGGAAGCGGAGTAAGGAAAACGTGGTTGGGAAATGAAAGACTAAAACCGCCTTGGTGCCACCTGCCTGGAAATGCTGGGAGGTGTCAGTGCTGCAGTCAACATCAGGAACACAGAGACATTGCATGGTGACCCTCCCTCCCCAGTCTCTTGACTTAAAAACCTGACAAATTGCCACTAAAATCAAGTTGTGATGGGTTTTTCTTTTTGAGATGTCACAGTTCAAACCAGCCAGACGCTTACATGGGATCCTGGACCTGTGCTGCACAGCCTCATCCCAGAGGAAGATGCCACAGGAGGGCTCACCCAAGGCTACACCTCTCCCTGCCCCAAACTTCCAATCTCCAAACACTCATCCTGCATTATTGCTCTGCATATTTAGGCACAAGCACTGTCCTGATCATCCCTGCTCTTGTTCATACCCAGGCAAGAGGAGTTTGAAGGCATCTTACATGGAGAACATAACTTATTTTAACACTTAAAAAAATTATATTTAAGTCTTTTAAAGAATATTTGCAAAACTAACTGTGCAGAAGAAGAAAAGAAAAGCATAAAGAAATATTTAACTGTAAATATTTGGGAGGAGAATTAATCAGACTTTAATACTTTCTGAACTCCTTGTGTGCTTACTATGTCAGGATAATTTTTAATAAAAACCTGACCCTGACACATTGATGTATTAAAACAACCATTAGCTTTTATTTAAAAGGAATGGATGTACTTAGATTCAAATTCCCCAAATATTATTCAGGACAAGTGCTGGAAGGGTCCTGCATGTTTTACACTGATTAAGCCCCTGCCCCAAAGACCTCAGTAAAGTTCATATGGGTGAATTGGTTAAGGCTGTTACTACCATTGAGTAAACATGTAGTAATTATTGAGCTCACTATCAACTAATATTCTCCATTTAGAAGATAATAATTGCTTCAAATTTGCAATCAGTTTAGTATAGAGAGGGGAATGAATAATTTATAAAAACATTATGAGGTGGCTGCTCTTACTTTAAGTGCCGTTTTTACACTGTGCAAACACAGAGTTGTTGAATCTCCTAAGCTGAATTTGGTGGTGCTTCTTGCTGTTGGAGGATTTTTATATTCCATTCACTGCTTAACTTGAATGTGGGTTGCTTTGCAATGGGACTCTTCAAAACTTGATTTCTGTAAAGCAGCCCAACAGGAGCCACAAGGCGTTTCCATCATCCATCCATCCAGCCCTACCAACAATCATTATTCAGAGCTGATGAAAAATGCATGCACTCCGTAAAGGTACGGCGTTCACAGATAACTACAGGCCTGAATGATTTATGAAACTGGTGCTCTGATGGAGACAAGTATCTAGTTTCTCTCTTTGCTGGCCTTAAAAAAAAAATAAAAAAAAATCTCTCTATATATATAGATTAGATATAGATATAGATATACTCTTTCTTGTAGGCAGCTCTTTCTTTAGCCAATGACAAGATAATGATTGAAGAGGATGGTTATCAATTCACAACAATAATCCCAAAGCAAAAAAATGAATATGTATAAAATGTTAGAATTTTTGATTATTCAACTAGGATCCCGAAATAGAAGAGCAGTTTTTCACTGTGCATAGGGTACCACTATAGGTTGTGAATATCAGCATTAGGTATCAGCATTTATTACACACACACACACACACACACACACATATTATATGCTAACCTCTGCTGCATTTGCACTGTATCATTATTACTATTGTTCTTGTTCTTGTTGTTATTATTTTTTTATTATTATTATTATTGCATTCTAACTGCACAATAAATCTGTGTTATTCAGTTACTTCTTAGCAGCCCGAGCTCTTCAACCCCTTGTTCCTCTGTATCCAGAGGCATCCAGCTCCTCCAGTGCTCCTGCGCAGCCAGCCCATCTCTGGGACTGCAGAGAGAGGCTGGGCACATCCTCCCTGCCACAACTGTTTAATTTGGGGACAGATTTCTCTTCTTTCCCCCAATCAAGAGTGTTTGCTCTTTCTGAAGAAAACAAGACAACATAGTGGTTTTTTGAAAGTGCAAACATTCTACAGAGGACCATTTCTTTTCCTTGAATATCTGCTACATTTGGGTAATTGGTGTGACAATTACACTGGTGTAATCACACAGTTATTGACATTGTTCAGCAGGACATAAACACAGCTGAGTGGTTTGGTCCATGGCATGATGGCAATGATGTTTCAGGTGAAAAAAGCCTTCTGAGAGCTTCAGCTGCTCTGGAGGTAAGTCCACATTATTCATGCTACCACACAAGAAATCCAGAGGCACCATCCTTCATCAGCCAAGAGCAACCAATTTATTGAGGAAGGCATATTATTTTCATCAAGCCACTGAGCCTGTCCATTGCATTTCATGATCATTATGTGCTGATATATAAAAGGCAGCTCCATAGAGAAAACTCCCACGGATCAAGGAGTCCCATCTCTCCAGCTCTACCCAGGCAGCTGCACGTGCAGCCCCTCAGTCCAGCTCTCATCCTGCAGCCAGGCAGCACCTGAGGCACATGCTCAGCTCACCCCTGCTTCATCGTGCATCCTGGCTGCTGCTGAGCCTGTTCCTGTACCAATATGTACAATACCAGGTAAGAGTATGGCACCTTGCTCCAAACAAGGTTGTATTGCTTTAGGGGAGGAGATCACTAAAGGGACAAGAAATGGCTGGTGGAAAAGGCTGTGGAGAGGGTGATGGGGTTGGGTGAGATGCAAACTGCTGATTTTTGCTAAGGAGGGGGTTTGGATAAAGAGAGGTGAAAGTGGGGAATCCTGGTGGTTGCAGCTGATGGAAGGAGCCTGTGGTGCACTGGAGGCTTTTGGAGGGAAGCTGGGCAAGCATTTCTACTTGAGAGGTGAATGAAAGGCCTTCTAGTGAGGGAAAAAAAGAGATTGATTTAATATATCAGTTTAATCAATTATAGTGTGTCTGTAAGTACCCTGAAGGGGTACATGTTGCTTAAAACTATGGAAGGCGTAAGTGGAATTTGTTGAGTAGATAAAATTGGAAAAGTTCCTATCTGAAACCAGGCTTAATAGTGCAAAGAGGCTTCCCCATGGCAGGGCTTCCCCATGGCTGTCTCCCAGGGAAGCCAGATGACTTTCTGGATGGTTTTGGTTTGTTTTTTTGTTGTTTTTTTTTTCAATCCAGAACTCTTCTGGGCTCACTTTTGCAAGCAGGATGGTTTGACTTACTGATTTGTGTTGGATTAAGGGAAAATTCCTTAAAATCTGCTCATGCACACTTGCCCAAACTCAGTGCCTGGCACATCAGGAGTGACCACAATGGGAGAGCTGAAATCACATCCCCAAGGAGTCTAACAGCCCGTCCAGCTCCCGAATTCTTACTTGGTTTTACTTGCCAAAAAAGTGTTGCTGTTACAAACAACAGCAGCGTTAACGATGAAGTAAGGAAGCAGCCAAGGAGACTATCAAAACACTGCATCCCTCACAAAACACTTTCCCAGGGCTACAAAGGCAAGGGGAGATGAAAGCGGAGCGGGAAGCGGTGCAGGCTCCTGTGGGCGAAGGCGGGAGGAGCTCCTGCTGCGGGGCAAGGCTCATGTCTGGGGTGAAAAAGCCCCTTTTGGAGAACAGAGTGTTTTTGTTAGCAGAGACCCACCCAAACTCCGTTTGCTCTTGGTTTGCACCTCGGCCAACAAAACCTTTGCAGAGGAGAGAAAGCAGGCAGTGGGAAAGGAGAGACGCTGATGCTATCGACTGCCTTGGATAAAAAGCAGGCATTTTGGTTCATTTGTTGTATTGGGAACACAAATAAGCTTTGGATCTCATTGCAAGCTCTCACTTCTTGTTGTGGGCTTTGGAGAGAGCGTGAGGCTCATCCCTGGGCTGTGGCAGGGTTGTGCCTCTGGGCTGCAGGGACATCAGGGGTTCAAACTCCCACTCACTTTGGTGGGATCTCCATGGAGCAGCACTGCAAACTCCAGGGAAAGAGCATGATGTTCTTCCACATGTCATTACAAAAATCCAGAGTTTTGAAAAACTGATCTGGGTCACTTTGCTGTGTTGGCTCCTTCTGTCTTCTATCAAAGCCCTTTGCCATTTGCTCAGGTTTCCTTATCCAACTCACAGACAAAAGCTGGATACCAGACTGACACAGCATGCAAAGTCCTCTGAGCAGAGAGAGCAGGAACATCACATCATCGTGTTAGCACTGATCTGGAAAGGACAAATGCCAGCAGTACTGGCTTCATGTAGAAGCTGCAGCTTGAGCCATATGCTCAGCTGGGTTCCTACGGAGGAGATAGAATTCACTGTGTTTTCACCAAAATACATAATTTCTCTCTCCATGCACATTTGTTTGTTGATTTTTTTTTTTGTTTGGAAATTCAAAGACTGACCCTACATGAATAGGAGCCAATGAAATCAACTCCAGAACTAACTGAGGAATTTTTTAAATGTTAGCCATGTCAAGAAAAGAAGCTGGCCCTGGTACTGCCCAAGCCACTGACATCCTTCCTGTTGGAACTGAGTTTCCCACAAGCTCTCGCTCCAGTGCTGTGGCTTGGCCGTGCCCTCAGCCTGGGACACACTCTGCAAAACTCAAATGTCTCAAAAATATTGCCCACAGGCTCCATCCTTGTGGAAGCCACTGGCAGATGATCAGGATAATCATGCTTGGGCTGCTGGCTCCCAGTACAAGGTTTGGTCTGATATTTGGGCAATGAGGGACAGTGCACCCCAAGAGTTGTGTGAGACCTGTGGGAAACAGCTTTTAATTGGTGGGGAAGGTGCTACATCCTCAGAGCTTGTGGTGCTTGAGCATGGATCCTGCCAAGCGTCCCATGGATGGAGAGGACGCAGGACATGGCACGTTACCCAAAACCCCACGCCGAGCTCACCTGACAAGATGGAGGCGACGGCAGCGATGATGAAGGACACGATGACCCCGGGCCCCGCCATCTCCTTGGCCACCAGGCCAGACACCACGTACATGCCGGTGCCCACGCAGCTCCCGACGCCCAGGGAGATGAGGTCCAGGGTGGTGAGCACCTTGGCCAGCCGGGCGCCCTGGGCGGCCGCAGCCCCGGTGCCCTCCAGCATGGACTCCACGGGCTTGGTGCGCAGGACGCGCGTGCGCAGGGCATGGCCCGCGGCCCCCCAGGGCACCCGCCGCGGGTCCAGCCGAGAGAAGAAGCCACTCATGGTGCTGGGCTGGGCAAAGCTGGGTCACACACAGTGTCGGCAGCACCCACTCAGGGCTGTGGCTGTGTCTCCATCCTGTGCTGGCAGCCCTGCAAGAGAGAGGAACAGAATTTTTGACTGTAACAGTGAAGGAAGAGCCCCCTAAGTTGGTTTTTGCTGGGCTCCAGTGGTGGCAGAGATTTGCTTTGACCAATGCTGCTGCTGCTGTGGAGAAACCTCCTTTCTGCCCCCTCCAGGTATATTGTACAACAGTGATGCACTGCCCACCTTTGTGTTTACATGGGTTTGGCCTCAGTCATTACTACAGCTCTACAAACAGCAGGAACCTGATTTCCTCCAAATTCTCATTACGTGGCTTAATTGCTACCAAAAGTGATGATGGCTACATGTAACTGTGAGGGGCTGGTGGCCACCGAGGCACACTGGGCTCTGGTGGGGACAGGGCCTGACTCCAAGCCTGGCAGCACTGCAGATCCAGCAGTAGGGATGCTCCTTCCTGGTGGCACTGTGTGTCATCCCACCATCACCATGGCAGGGACATTCTGTGGGACAGGCTGAGAGACTGGGGGCTGCTCAGACTGGAGACAAGAAGGCTCCAGGGAGAATTCAGAGTCAATTCCAGTACATAAAGGAAGCTCCAAGAGAGCTGGAGAAGAATTTGGACAAGGGCATGGAGTGACAGGACAAGAGAGAATGGCTTCAAAATGAAAGAGGGAATACTTGGATTAGATACGAGGAAGAAATTCCTGCCTGTGAGGGTGCTGAGGCTCTGGCACAAGGTGCCCAGAGCAGCTGCGGATGCCCCATCCCTGGAATTATTCAAGGCCAGGTTGGACAGGGCTCAGAACAGCCTGGGATAGTGGATGCATCCCTGCACATGGCAGGGGGGCTGGAATGAGGATGTTGAATGGCCCTTCCAACTCCAACCATTCTATGGTTCTGTGACCACTCTGCTCTACCTGTACTGCAAAAAAAGAGGGTCTGGGACTGTAGCTTTGTCCTTTATCCAGCGTCTTGAAACCACTGCCTGCTTGTGCCAGGTTGCATCTGACTGAGGTTGGATCACCACAAACTCATCCTTACAAGGACAGGTGGTTTTTCTTATTTTGGTGCTATAGAAGTTCACTCTTACAGCTCCCTGGCTATACTGGGTGTTTGGGGGTTTTTGTTTTGTTGGGCTCCCCAGCTCCCCTGGGGAGCCCTGAGGGGGAAAGTTTAAAAAGGTGTTCCTAATTCAGGTTCCCATGAATCATGAGGTTAAAAAACTCCTTGGTGTGGTTTCTTTAGGTAATTTATCCCTTCATTCTTGTAGTTATTTAAATACTGTGTAAGGAATACTTTTTGCATTTGAAAGGTGTGTTTTTGCTGGTGTAACTGCAATATACTTTGGGGTCTGGCTTCTGTGTAAAGGCAGACTGGGAGAGAAGCTCAGCAGGAGCTCCCTCCCCTTCTGCTGTTCTTCAGTAAACTGGGTAGTTCTCATAGTACCATCAGCAGTGACTTCTTGACTTTGAGCAAAACAACAAGAATTGACAGTCTGCAAGCTAATAGAAGGGAACAGGAAAAATAGTTTATTAAATATGAAATTTCACCTGGCAGCTTCTTTCCTGACAATACAGGAATATTCTTTTATTTTAATTGCCTTGAAGACAAAACAATTATTTTTTTCCATCTCTATATCCAAAACAAATTACATTGTGTCCACCAGGCAGCCTTGTGTTGCTGAAGTTTATTAAATGAAACACAGCATTCATTTTGTGTTTTGGTTGATCACTGCTCAAATTGTGCTGATTTTTTACCTCGAGCAACCACAGGTAAAAGGCTGCATGTTCTAGCTAGGAATAATAATAATAATAATGAGAAATTGTTGCTGTTCCTGAGCAAATGTGGATCTTTGGGATGGGAATAAAACACAGGTTTGGCTTTTGAGTTCCTGGTTGTGGGATGGGCTGGCACTCAGGTGAGGTTTCACTTTCTGGTTTAAAGGGATATTTGTGTTGGAAAGGGGTGGCTGAGCCAGAGCTCAGCAGGTCTGCACCAGCCAGGATGAAATAGAGCTGTCCTCGTAGAACCATGGAATTGTGTTTTGAAAAGATCTCTGAGATCATCAAACTCCACCATTAACCCACATTCCCAGGTGCCAAATCTCTGCACCTATTAAATCCCCCCAGGGGTGGTGACTCCTCCAAATCCCTGGGCAGCCTGTTCCAGTGCTTGACATCCCTTTCCATGAAGAAATTTTTCTTACTATCCAATCTAAACCTCCCCTGGCACAACCTGAGGCCTTTTCCTCTTGTCCTGTCACTTGTTGCTTGGGAGAAGAGACTGGCTCCCACCTGGTTCCAGCATCCTCTCAGCTGTAGAGATCAATCAGGTCCCCTCTGAGCCTCCTTTTCTCCTCAGGGCAACATTCCCATGTCCTGGCACCTCCACAGTGGCTCTGCTTTGCCAGGAGTGTGTTTTAGCCATGTGGAAAACAACAGCTCTAAGGAAAATCACCCAAAATTCATCCTCCTTTTATCCAAAGCATGGCACCTCTGGAGTATGGGCTGGAAAAGAGGTCTTGCTGTGCTTCCCACTTCCTGTTCTTTATTTAATTATTTCCCTTGAACTTTGTGAATTCTCTTAGCTGAGTTTGAAAGACTTGGGTTGCTATGCTGAGGTTTGCACCAAATTGACTTGAACTAGTCAAGAAGTTGGGCCTTTGGAAGAGGTAGGACGGTGTGGGACGGAGGTACCAAAGTTTCAGATTGGTCCTTGGTGCCATCACCAGATCATGCTCTGGCATGGAAAGACCTGCCTTGATTTTACAGGGGGTTGGGAGCCCAGATTTTCATCATTGAGTCTGTGGGTGCCTGATGAAGGCTTTGGGAAGGGTGGCATATGCTCCTTACTGGAGGAATTCATATCCACACTGGAAAAATCAGTGTATGCCTCAAACTGAAGGGAGATGACTGATTTGGACAGCCCAGTTCAGTCTCACGCCACATCACGGTACTGAAATTACTTTCTCACCAGCACTGCAAAGAACCCCAAGAGAAGACATGGCAGTCTTGTCCTGGAATAATCTTAATTGCTAAAATAATGAATAAAGCCCGTAAATATTTTAAATGGTTTAAATTTAAAGCAGGAACTGGCTGGTGGATTAGTGATGCACCCAGATTTAGGCTGCTGAGCTGTTCCAGCTGCCTGGGGCTGGGCTGGGACCAGGCCCTCCTGCATGGCAGCCCAACAAAGCCCTGCAACTCGTGGAGTTTAGACTCCTAAGCCATCAAGGAAGAAGAAAAACCCTTTCAAAACCTTTGAAAATAAATAACTCTATAATTGCTGCTGTATTCAATGACAGCAGTCACTCAAAACTCTTCCAGATGTTTAAGTGAGATCAGCATATTGCTGCTCTGTAGCTTTGAAAACATCTTTTCACTCCATCTGAAACCATGAAAAAAATATATAATGGATGGCAATCACCTCCATGGGCAGAGGCAGCTCACTTCTGCTCTGCTCCACTAACCCTGGCTCTCTAGAAGCAGGCAGTGGGGAGCAAAAGGAATTTTTACTTGTTTTGGTTTTTGTTGGGTTTTTTTTTCATCTTCTCCCCATAAACCCAGGAAGATGAAAGGATCTGTGTCTCAGGTGAGACAAGCTGTGCCCAGGTTTTGGAGCTGCTCAGCTCTCCACTGTCAGGCTGTTGGGGTTGGTTTTCCTTGCTGGCTGGCACTTGCTGCTGCCACCCTGTGCCTGTCAGCACCACTGTTTGTACCAAAACACTCCTCTTCATCAGGGTAAACTGACAAAACTGCAACCAAGCCAGAAGGAGAGGCATAGGTATTTACAGGCATGGATCTTCCTCAGTGTCTGGGTTGATGCTGAATTATTCCTCATGTGAAACTTGTTTTACTGGGGAGATGCAACACGGTGCCCCTCCAGCATCTCCCATCCTCATCACCCCCCATAGCTCCAGCTTCTCCAGGGAATTGTCCCTAAACCATGTCTGTGCCTTGGGATGGATTTTGATTTTTCTGTGAATGACTCCCCTCTGTCCTGAGGTCTGTAGGGGTATCCTTGAGCAAAGATCTCTATTAAAATCTGCTGGGAATGCAACAAGGAGCAGAATATCGATGGTGGTAAACAGAACAAAGAGAGCTTCTGTTGTTGTATTGATGGAAAGCCAGGCAGGGGCACTCATTAAGAGGAAAAGGTTGGGTTTTCTCTGGTTTTCCATGGCTCACAGAGCAATTACCGCAGAGGAAAGATTGTTAGTGCCTCCAGCAGCTGGATCAGCATGGATCTGGCCCTGGCATGCAGGGCACCAGTGCCCGGTTTGCTTCAGGGGATTTTAGGGTGAAAGTCCCTTTCTCCTTGCCCCAGGGAGCTGTGCTTCAGAAATTTGGGATTGAAGCCAGCTCCTATCAAACCCCAAGGCAGTGCCTGCTGTGGACCCCAGGAATATTAATTCTGGTGTTTATGGTGCAGGAGCACCAGCCCTCAGAGCCCCTCTGTGCTCCGGGCAGGGACTGTGTGCCAAGCATCACCCCTGGGCAAAGGGAGCCCCAAAAGGATGCTGGAGGCAGCTCGAGGTGATGGAAAAGGCAGCTCCTGGCAGCAAACCTCTCTGCAATCTTAGAAAAAGAACAAGAGAAAGAGGAACAAACGCGCTGGGCTGATGTCCCTGCCGTCCCTTCTCTTTTCTCTTTAATTGTGAGCTCGGTAAGGGTGAGGAGGGTTTGTCTGGAGGGACACAGGGGCTGAATTTCATCATTTCATCCCAGCTCCTCCAGCAGGGCCGGGGCTGACGTCAGGCGGGTGATGCGGGAGCCGGGCAGCAGCTCCGAGCGCAGGGATGCCTTCTGCTCGCCGCCGAAATGTTTTCATTACGAGTGCGATTTGATTTGGAGCTTTTATGTGCTTGTTTTTACAGTGTTGATCCCCAGCTGGGCTGCCACTGTAAAAGCTGGCTCTGTCTCCATCATCAGCCCTCCTTAAAGCGATTTAAAAGCCAGGCACAGAGCCGAGAGTGAGGGCTGGTCCCTGCCGATCCCGGCGCCGCTCACGTGGGTCCAGCTCCAGCAATCTGGCCTTCTGCCTTTGCTGGTAATTTTGGGCTTTTCTTATTTTTAATCTTTCCATTTTTACCTCTGCTTGAGCAGTTCGAGTGGAGCTGTGGTTAATTTAAACTACAGTCATTGCTAAATTAAGCCACTGATAACATTTAAGGTTTAAGACCAACTTTCTCTGTGCATCAACTGAAAAAATGGGGTATTTTCTGCTTGTCTTCATGGCAAAATGGAAGCAGAGAGGCTGAACAGCTCTTTTCTATGGTACTTCCATCAGTGTTACGCTGAGTGCTTTGGCAGTGTTAGCACTGCTGTAAGATCATTAACATTGTTATTTTCTGTTGACAAATAAGCAAAATAAAAGAGGAAATGTTTAATTTCATCAAGGACACAAGGCAAGGGTGCCACACACCCAGAGGCAGTCCCCAGGAATTCCTGAACTTTGTATTCTAGTCTCTAGTACAAGAGTTAAAAGAGCAGAGATGTGTAATCCAGTGACATAATTAGCATGTACATAGAGATCATCCTTTCTTCCCCTTTCCAGCCTTCAGGGGATACAGTGTGATGGTTCAACTGCTGTCCTTGCTGGGGAGAGACTGGACTGCCTGGATAATCAGGGAAGAGGCAGAGGGAAGGATGGGAGTGATGTTAAAGCTTCCTTCTGTCTTGCAGCTGATGGTTCCCCTTTCCTTAGTAAATAGCAAATCAATATTTGAGCAGTGATCTGTGCCCATGCAGGTGAGCAATGAGAAGCTTTTGGTAGCTGAGGGCTCATCTTCCTGCCTGGGTGAGGTGGGAGATGAGGTGACGCATTCGGAGGTGAAATTGGAGCTTGCCACAGGGAAGGCCAGCAGATCCCTTGATATCGAGCTGTTCTAAACTTTGCCAGGATTGATTACATGCCAACCTCACAAGCAGCTGGTCCAGGTTCCCTTGGGATCCTCTGGAACACCAGGCTGGTGAGAAACAGCTCTGGGACTGAAAGGAGCAGCATTTTCCTCCTTCCTAGAGGCTGGATGCACATGAAGCTAGCAGCTACAGTTCTTACAGCCTGAATGGGATGGAAACTGAAACGTTCCTTTTGGAGATGCTCACACTCATCCCTGCAGGCACATCCCTCCCCCTGGTAAATTCACCTGCCCCAGTTCAGTGTCAGGCATTTTGGTTTTCCACTTGTTTTCTGCCCTTGTTTGCATGGGTAGCAATCATTCCCATGGTGTAGGAATGGATGCAAGGTATGACAGATACAAGAATCTTTGTGTGCCAAGCTGTAAATAATGCAATATGCATGAAGTGCTCCATTTGGGTTTGCAAAGAAGCTATTTAACCACTAGAATGAAAAAAAAGAGAGAACTATGGAAAAAGAGGTATAATCAATTTGTACATTTGCAAAACGGTTTGGTCTGTCATTGTTATCTTGAGGTGGGAAAGTAAAACCTTTCAAAACTGCAACAGTGCAGGGAAATGGCAAACCAATAGATGGGTGAGCTGAGCAGGAGGTGGGGAACATCTTGGAGCTGTTCTGACAGGCTCCCTCTAGGAGAGCAGTGAAACCACATGAAGTTAGGAAAATTTGTTGCTCCACTAGTAAAATGAAGAAATTCACTGCCGTAGAGAAGTGCATGGTGGTTAATTTATCTGGGTTTTCTACAGAAGCAGATGAGAAACAATGTTAAAAATTATTAATGCTCCCCCATGACATGCCTTGTTGAAGTCAATATTGGTTTTGCACTTGCACGTGCTCATCTGCAGAAGGACCTTAGAGGCTCTGTGCACTTTCAGATGCTCATTTGTGGTGCTGTGTGATTTTGCATTCCAAGTGCAGATATTTATACCAGTTCTTCGAGTACAGCCTCCCCCACCCTCCTGCAGTCACAAACCACAGTGATACTGAACACATGAAATTCTTAAAGAAAGTTTGGGTTCACAGGTGTGGGTGCTCAGACTTTCAAGGGCCAATGTACTGACCACTGGCGTTCAGGCATTTTAAACAGTGAGGGAGGGGTGCCAAGGAGCTCAGATTTGTCTCACACAGAATCACAGATTCATAGAATGGTTTGGGTTGGACAGAATCCTGAAGATCATCTCATTCCAACCCAGCCTGCCGTGTGCAGGGACACCTTCCACCACACCAGATTGCCCAGGGCTCCATCCAACCTGGCCTTGCAAATATGCTGGCACATCCTTCTGCAGCCTTGGTTTTTGGGAGCAGCAGTTCCAGACCCTGAGCTGCCACAAGAGGAGACTGTCTGATTTTTCTGGAATATAGTGAGTTGCCCATTTGCAATGCTGGGCATAGATTCCTCTAACAGTACCACTGCCAGCAGCATCAGTGAGATGGTTACAGCCTTGGGTGTGTGACTCTGAGCTTTTCCCTGGTTTTGGGTAGTAGGTTGTACTTTCAATAATTACCACTTTGATGAGAACACATTTTCTGTATCAAATCTCACTGTTGGAGTGGGCAAGGGCTGTCTTTGTATCACTGAAACTGTAGATCTGGGCTATCAGACAGTTTCTTCTAGAATTATACTCCTTTAAAAACTGTCTTTGCTTTAACAACACACAGGAGGAAATCTCTGTAATTACTGGGCTGTGTTTTCTTTTTGTTTCCTCAGTGGATCCATACTTTTACACTGCAGAATGAAAGTCATTATGGCTTGCTTCAGGCCAGACAGGAGAGCTTTTTTCATTTGACATAATTCACAGAATGGGTTATTTATTAATGTGTGAGGCTCTCTAAACAAAATGGATTTTTACTCTTGCGAGAGTCTGGCTGATACATCATTATGACAACTTATTTAATTTCTGGGTAACATTTTGAGCCCAGTGACGAAAACACAAATCCTTCAGTAAAGAACTGATTTAATACTTTGGCTTCGTCATCCGAACCAGGAAAAATTCCCCTGTATATCAAATACAGGACCTGAAAATCCACTGTTTTTAAACCTCTAGTTTTGTTCTGAAGATTGCTGGTTTTATACAGATTCTTTTATTCCCCACTAAGAAACTGCTGGGCTTTTCCCTCTCAATGCTGACTCTCGCTCACCAGCAGTCTTTCCACCTTTCTGTAATAATTCAGTAGGAGCCTGAACTGGCCTTTTACACAGTAAGCACATCAAGCTCACAAACACCGTTCAGCTCTTGCTGAGTTTCAAATGCATTTATCTTTTGTGTGTGCACACGGTCTCATTAATTACTTATCGTGTTCCATCAGCAGTTATACAAATGTAATTGATTATGCCTCGCTGCCCTGCTTCCACTATTTTGGCTATCAGCTAATTAATGCAGGAGAGGATCTCAAACAACTGCTTTCCTCAGAAGAAGCTGGAAAAATGAATTCTTCAATCCCAAGCCACTAAAGGTTCCAGAAGAAGCAGCAGTAGCATATGCAAATCAATGGGAGTGTTTTGCATATGCAAATAGGAGCCTTGAGCTGGGGGGGGGAATTTGGCTGGTTGTAACCTGTGTCTCTAAATTCCTCAACAGAAGCCTGAGGTAGGTTCAATGCACTTGCAAGGAAGTGAATAGCAGCTCCTGCTGATTTTATTGCATTTTGCTGCTTATTCTTTTTATTCACCCCTTGCCTTACATGAGTAATTCTGCTGCGTTTCAGCACAACCGATTATATCAGTAATGTGATCACAAGTGGATCAAAGATGATGATTTAGAATAGAGTTCATGTGTTTAGTCATTTATCATCATCAGCCAGGCAAAGGCACTGCAACACCTAAGTGATGTGTAGTGTGAGTAATACCTGGAGCTGTAGCAGGAGGGCTTTTTGACATTTCCCAGTGAGTTACAAACTCGCATCTAGCACTAAGTCAGTCTTTAGGATGGTACCAGAGAAGTAGAATTAAACAAAGAATTATGTGTTCTTCAAAGTGATAATAGCATAAAAGTTGGAGTATTATAATATTCCTGAGCGATGCACACACACTGCCTGGAGATGTCCTTATGCAGCAAGGGAATCAGTGTGAGCCAACATGATTACCCTAACTTAAAGTAGCTAATTACATCCTTGCTCTCAGCCTCCCTCACCGGCAGGACCCCAAAACCCAACTTCCTTCCCTGGGACAGCACATTTTTATTCCCAGCTACAGTCAGTAGAGTCTCCCCATGGTGTGCTCCCTGCCTGGCAAGCTTAATTCCACTGGTGTGCCCACCCACGAGTGAGAGGAGAGCTGCTGAAATATTATTGCTGTAGTTCCTGTTTGTGCCAGAGCTCCCAGCCAAAGGAACTTGACATATTGCTTCTTTCTGTCTTAATTTACTTTGAGCAGAGCTGGTGACCCCGGTTATTAATTGCACATCTCCCAGTCCCTGTTGCTTCCCAGCTGGTTGTTTAATGAGTGGAACACACCTGCTGGTGCCCAGGTGTCTTAGACATGGCTCTGGAGAATCCAGATGCTTCCTGAGCACGTTGCTTCAGGGCTGGAGTGGTGCAAGATCAGTGTCCAGTGCTTCCTGCCTGTTCTCCCCTGAGAGTGAAGGACAGCCACAAGAGGTAGATGTTTCCTTCACTACCAGGGTACACAAATCCTACCTGGAGCCAGCCTGGCATTGCTGAGCTCCACAGGGCAGTGGTTCATCTAGCACAGCTCAACAGCTCCATCATTAAGGCCTGGTTCAATAATGCTCAGGCACACATTTAAAGGGAAGCTTTAATTGTGCTGCTGCAGGTGGAATGTGCCCAGGTGTGCAAGCGATGTACAAAGGGGTGTCTCCATCTTTTAAAGCTTTAAAAACTTTGTTGAGGAAGACTCAGCCCACACTCAGGGAGCTGAGGATGTGCAGGAAGAATGGACCAAACCACTAACTGAGGTCATGGTCACCAAAAACCAAGAGCCAATGGCTGCTGAGAGGGGCTGCCCTGAGCCCACCGCAGTGGTTTTATAGATGTTTACTAAAGTTCTGACACAGATACACCCATAGAGAGTTGTAGCATGGCAACAGAAACCCATTTCCCTGCTGGCAGGAAGCCACTTTGATCCTGTAATTGTCCTCTCAGAATTAGGATGTGGTGCTGGAAACACATGTGTTGCAAAAGCTCTTCTTCTGTTCACCTGCCAGGTAGATTTAATTTATGGTATCATGACTTTCAATGAATTATTGATACAGTGACTGTGCAGAGAACAGAAACAATAGAGTCATGTGCTGAGTGGCTCCACCTCACTGGCTTTGTTTCATAAGTGCCTGGGCTTCGCTCTGACAGTTTTACTGTGGGAAAAAATAGTTTTCTCTTAGAGATGTTCCAGCCTGGTGACAGCAAGGGACAGGCTGTGGTGGGAGCATAAATGCTGGCCAGAGCACCCAGTCCCCTGAAGATGAGTGCAGAGTCTGGAAGCAGGACTGCTATTCAATGAGCCAAGGAAACCCAAGAGAATTTTCCTCAATATACAAGAGAAAAATTGCAGTTTCCAGTTCTTTCAATTTTGGCATTTTCCTGTTGACAACCACAGCTCAGCTACGTCTCATTCCTTGTAAATGAAAAATGTCTTGGGAATCTCTGTGGATCTGAGTCTGCTCCCATTTCACGTGGGTGGTTTAATGAGTTCAGCAGACTCACCCTGGACTGAGGTGACTCTGGCCAGGTTTTCATATCCATAGGAATTAGCTGGAAAATGCCTGCTGTATTTCTAGGCTCTGGATACTTTGCGTACATAGATCTACTGTCTCTCACAGACTGTCGAACTCAGACCCATACATGGCTTTATGTATTATAGAGGGCACAAATCTGGGAGTGATTTGTGGGTTAAATTTTTTTTATTAATGTAGAAGTCACAAATGCTGCCCCCCTGCTAATGTTGTTTTTGCATGACGTAGATCACACTGCCACACACAGCTGAAGAAGTATTTGCTTATCTTTTGCATTCTTATTTTTAAAATGTCCTAATAATCCAAACAACAATATGTTGCTTAAATATTATGATGATTTTAATAGCTCAGTTGCTCAGTTTTGATTATTTGGGGAGTACAAAGTCAGTTACAGACCCCTCTGTTATCCTTTTTTTTTTTGCTTGGCTTCATGAAATGCTCAGGATTGTGTTTATGTTTGTGTAAGTTCTTGCCATCCTATTTGCTTGAATGTTGCAGGGCTTCGGAGAAAAAACATTAATCTAGCCATTAGGAGGCTTTCCTGTTCTCATTGAATTTTCTAGAAAATCTCCTGTTGCCTTTAAGGGAACATGGAAGAAATCTTATTATATGTGCGTGATTTCAGAACTGAGAAAACAGACTGTCTTCAGAAGGAAGCAGTGTCAAACCAGCCTACAAATATATCCTTTAAAATAATTTTGGCTGGAATCCTTTCTGATATGATCCCATCTGAGACTCTGAAGTTACACAAATAATGAATTTTCCTCATTTTCATATAATCTGAAAAAAAATTAGAGAAGGGTAAGATATGTCTTGACTTGAGAGTCATGAATAACTCCCTGAGGAGAATGATTTATGTTTTAAAATGCTTCCCTTTACGGCAACATGCACAAAGGAAGAGATTCTTATTGGGGTAAGTTAATTAATGAAAGTGTTGGAAAACTGGAGGATTCAAAATAGAAGCTGGCCAGTCATTTGTTCTGCTCTTGGTTAAAAATCCCACCCACTGGGGAGGTTGCACTTACCTAGAGGGGTGGCTGGGGCACCTGGAAGTAAAGTTGTAACATCTCTGTGCCTTATTTGGGGAATTAAGGATCAAAGGTACCATTAAGTCATCCGAGCTAATTCTGTCTGAGTCTCAGGCCGTTGGTTTCCAGGCAATTACTCCTGCAGGGAGCCCAATGACTTGCTTTGGCTAAGTTGCATATTTTGGGAGGACATCAAATCTTGACATAAACAGATGGAGAATCCAGCAGGTTTTGTGATGGCTCCTTCATCAGGTCATCAGCACTCCGTTGCTCAAAAATGTGATCCCTCCCTTAAATTGGAATGTTTTGGCTTTAGCATCTCGGCACCAGTTCATGTTGTGCCTCTCTTTGGCAGATGGAGGAATAACTCAGTGCCTGGTAATTTCTTTCTGCAGAGGCTCTTAGATTCAAGGATTCACATCACCTCCCACCCTGCTTTTTAATGAACTGAATTCTCAGGTGCTGTAATTCCTCCACTGTAAGGGCCTTTCTCCAGTCCTTGACAGGCTTTGCCTTTTCTTTCCTTTCCCCCCCCCTACTTCCAATTTTGTTGTCATTTTTGTTGATGTCTGCTGTACTCTCGCAGTCTGATTTCAAGGGCTGAGGTAAAATTTCCTTCCTACATCTCCACTTACTGAAGAGCAACTAAACAAGCCTTTTTATCCCTTGTTCTTGTTCAGTGACTTGTCTTATCACAGCTATTGCATCCGTGCTGTCTTCTCAGGTATGTACTGCATATTTGAGTTCATGTCAAGAGGAGCCAAGATTCTTTGTTGACACTATCTACTACTCATCAGTAACTGTTTTGTTGGAAAATATTGCCACCTTCCATAGATGAAAATGGGAAATCAGACCTTGGATGTCTGCAAGACTTCCTAATTCTCTGTTCTCATGCAACAGAGATTCCCCACGGAGCAGTACATTTTAAGAGCAGATACTGAGTTTAATCTAGGTAACTTTCCTCTCTAGTGTTGTTTTTGGCTTGTTTGAGGGTTTCTGTTTGTTTACGATATGTTTTTCAACTCTGGTAAGTCACATGCCTTAGCAATGTGTACCAATAAAACAAACAAATGTAAATATCTTTAGCAATCAGACTTTCAGCCTCATGACAGTTTTTGGGCAGTTAAACAAATTCCTTGACATGCTAAAATGTACTTGCCTGCTACTCAGGGACACTGGGAGAATTAATTACTTAATACTCTAGATTAAATCAGACATGGCTCTTTTGAGACAAAAATCTGCTCCGGGGTCGGCCAGACACGGCTTTGCCCTCCTCTCCGGAGCCGCTCTGGGTTAGAGCACTCTCTGCACAGCCTGTGACAGGAGGGCACTAAGTCGATCTGTATAAACTATCATTTAATAGGCCACAAACCCCAGAGCAGTTGTGAGAGCCGAGATTAGGCTTTTCAGCAGTGCTGCCGGAGCACACCTCGCCGGGGCCGAGGCTGGTACCAGGCAGCTCCAAAATACCCGTGTGGAATCAATAAGCAGCACCGAGCCGGGGTGACGTAAAGAGGAAGCCAACTCCATTACCGGCCTCCAAGTCGCAGGGAGTTTTGCAGGCGCCGGGGGCAGGACGGAGCCGTCAGCGGGGCCGTGTGCGGAGGACAGCGGGGTCGCGCCGGAACCGGGGCCGCCCCGTCGGGGCTTCAGCACCGCGGACAGCGCCCGCCCAGAGCCGCGGCCACACGCGGGACCGACCCCCGAGCTGCCCCGGGTGTCACCGGCCCCGAGAGTGTCACCGACCCCTTGGGTCTCACCCGCCCGCTCCCGCCCCCCTCGCTGTTCCCCTTCTGCTCGGATTCTGTTCCCCTCATTGCCCCCCTCCCGCAGCGTCCCGACCTTCCCGCGGCGTGTTCCGTGCGGTCACCTGTAGCGAGAGCTGTCGCTTCGCTCTGGCCACCCGCTATCCCTCCCGTCACTCCGTTTTTCCCCGTTTCCAATCAATCCCGCGCCGTCAGCGCCGGCGCCCCCGCCTCCTCCCCGCCGCGGAGTGCCCCGACACTCCGTAAACACGGGGCCGCGCCGGGCCGGGGCAGGGGGTGCTGAAGCGGGCTGGGGTCCCCCGGGGCCGGTGCCCCGTGGCCCGGAGGAGCCGGCGCGCTCCCTTTGCCGAGCGGGGCACAAAAGCGGCTCCGTCTGCGTGGCGGGGGGGCCGCGGCCGCGCTCCCCGCCGGGGCGCCGGGCAGACCTTCCCCGGGCTGGCCGCTCGTCCCCTGCACCCCGAGGGGCTCCGAGCCGCCCCCCGCACCCCGTTCCCTCCCCTCCCCGCGGAGCGCGCACTCACCGCGGGCGCGGAGGGCAGCGGGCGGTGCTGCGGGGCCGCGGCGGGCGCGCTCCCCGCGGGGGCGGCTGCGCTGCTGCAGCCGGCGGGGCGGGGGGGCTGCGCCGGCACCGCCGACCCCGGCTCCCGGCCGCGCACGCAGGGCGGAGGGAGGGGGGAGGGATGGATGGAGGGAGAGAGGGATGGAGGAGGGAGGGATGGAGGGAGGGAGGAGGGCGCTGCAGCTCCTCAATTATTCAGCGCTTCCCCTCCCCGCCTGCCGCATGTGACCGCCGGCAATACCCACGGGCCGTGCCGGCCCCGGGAGAGCTCCGTGCACGGAGCTGCCACCCCCGTGGCCACCTCCCCTCCCAGAGAGTCCTCTCTGCCTGCCCAAGTGTCCCGAGGGCTGCGGGTGGCCTCCCCCAGACTGTCTGGCCACTGAAAAATAACTCTCCTGACTGTCTCCTCCAGCACAGGGCTTTCCTCACCCCAGGGACAGAGCGTGGGGAACCTCGTTTTTGTTTTCTCCTTGAGCTGCACTGTGAGATTTGGGTGCTAATGCTGTAATCTCGGAACAGGCAGAATTAGGACTAAAATAATGCCTCATGCATTGCAGGATGCTGTGCTGTCCAGCCCTCTGCACGGCCCGGCTGGGAGGAGTTAGGTATCAGGTGCAGATACATTTAATATTTTATATCCGTAGCTACTTTAGAGGGTAGCTGGAATTCATGTTCAAGATCATTCCTTTTTGCAGTTTTGTTTCTCAATTTCTGCTGTTTGGTTTGCTCTAGAAACACTCCCTGTCTGTATCTGTATTGTACCATTTTGACACCAAATCCAGACTGGATTTGTCCCCAGTGATGCCTGGAGAGGATCTGGTTTCAGTTTCTGTTACAATTTCATTCTATAGCTTCTAACAGGACCTATTCCCAGCGAGGGCTGTGTCTCGAGCAGAGAGAAGCTTTTCATCCTCCAAATACTGAAATAAATGTCTGCTGATAAACATTAAAGGTGGGATCCTTCAGTGCAACCAGTTCAGTTCAGAAGCCAGTGTTTGCCAAACGTGAGTGACCCTGACAGGAGCCACATCAATGGCAGTGACCTTCTGCGGTCATACAGACAGTGACATTGCACAGATGAGCACGGACAGGATGGGGGTTGGACTAGGTGACCTTTAAAGGTCTATGATTCTATATCCATGATCCTGTCTTTGGCCAGGACAGCAGACCACATGTCACCTCCAATTTCCTTTCCAGCCTTGGCTGCTGTGGCAGTTTTTGTGTCTTTCCAGATGAGTGCCATAATCTTCCCGGTTTCTCACCAGATTCCTTCCTCTCGCCAGTCTAGCTTTACCTTGCTGTCTTCCCTCCCTCACAGAAGTCTCCTTGCAGTCCCTCTCTTCCCAAACAGGCACAGAAAAGACCTCTCCCAGGTTACTGCTGGCTAGCAGAAGGTGTCATCACAGGATGACAGGATGCTCTGTTCCCTTCCTGCCTCTCTGGCCAGCACACATCACATCACATCACACAGCACAGAGCCAAAGTGCAGTCAGCTGATCCACCTTCCTTACAACCAGCAGTTTGGAAACCCAGTTTTTATTCTTTTCCTTATTCTTTGACTGCCTGAAAGCAACACTCAGAGCTACAGCTGCTCTCCTGTCCTTGTCTGTGGTCCCCATGCTTTCCATTTGATTGTTTCTCTTCACGTTCACTGGCTTCCCCCAGCTGCTTTACTCAGTCCCTGGACCCTGGATAAAGCTGTGGATGGCTGATATCAGGGACTTTCCTTGGTCTACATCTGTGCAAAAGAGAAAATTTTCTCCATTTGTTATTCCCTCTTGTTTTGCATCACTTTTAAGACTGTGGTGAACTCCAGCTGACAGCAGCACCAGCCTTTTGTGCTCACACACAACTCCTCGGTTCTTGTAGAGCATGTGAGTAAAGGACATGGGCTGGTGTGTTTTTGGCAGTGTGGCCAAGTTTTAGGGAGACTTACTGATGTGTGTGGGCTCAGAATAATTTGATACATATTTATTAATTGGGGCTGGTGTACCAGAGCACGGGTAGTTGGGTTGGTAGCAGCAGAGAGGGACTTTTTTGTCCTCTTAACAATCATTGTGTATCACCACGATACTACCCCCATCTTCCACCTTCCCTCTACTGCTCAGATCTCTTGCTTCAGAGTATTTTGCTGTTTAGTAGCTTTCCAGACCTTGTTTTATCCCAGCCTTGATCTCCTTTTTATAAGTTTTCCTCTGTTTTATCCAGTGGCACCTGCTGTTAGCTACACACAACAACCTGCCACCACCTTGAGTAATAAATGTCGCAAACGCTTTGTCAGAGGATCACTTAAGCTCTTTCTCTTTAATCTTTACCCTGCTCTCATGAGTTTTGTAACTTCCAATCTTGCAGGAATTGAATCTTGAATTTTTACAGCCACCCCTCTAATGGTTCTCTTCAGGTTGATTAAATGTCGATGAAGAACTGAGGACAAGTTACTCTCTCAACAAGTCCCATCAGTGAGGTCACCCTCAGATTAAGGTGAAATTTTCTATAGCAGCCAAGCACACAATGATACATTTGCAGCAGAATTTCCTCTGTCCCCAGGCACTGTCCAATTTCGAGACCAAACTAATTTCTGCCCACTTTTCTGTAGCAAGTGGCCATCTGACTGGTTGTTTAAATACTTAATCCTATTTTGAATTTGACCAAGGCTTTGGCCTCAATAGCACCTTGCAGCAGGGGTCTCCCCCAGCTACTGCCTCATTATCTTGGCTCTTTTTCTTATCAGCATCAGGTTTGGCCATTCCAATTTCGTGGGACATAATTTTCTTTTTTATAATTCTAAATATAGAGAGAGAAGCCAGCAAAAGCTACGCTATTGACTTTCTTTCTTAATTTTTATTTTATTAAGATGTTTGTTTACTTCTCATAATCCCCTCATACTTGTCTCTTCTGTGACTAATTAATCATGCCATTTAAATACCACAGTTCCTGCTTTTCTGGGTTATCTCTTTGTCTGCACAGCTTTGTATTAAAACAGTCAATATCTCTGGGCCTGCTGACCCCAAGACTCTCCTAGGGCTTCCAGCACCCTCACCTTATGAGCCCTCTTTCCCTCCCTGAAATCTCCTCAGAGAGGAAGGGCTCATCTCCAATTCCATTAGTTTGATGAGTTTTCCTCAGTGCTGTTTCTCAAAATGTTTTTACATCATTGAAACTGAAAAATACGAAGTTCAACACAAACAGTTTGGGTTCCCCTTGGATTTACATCGGGCTCCCAATGTGTGTGCTTGGTCACCCCGTGACATTTTTGTTGGTGTTACAAAAGTGCACTGATTTGGGCTATATTTCTAAAGGAAAAAACTGTTTAAACGAAGAGGGAGAAGCTGCAGCACCTTTCCTGTGCCATTTGTGTGTCTGTGTGTGCTGGCTGCCATCCCTCCAGCAGCCTCTGTTAGATGAGCAGGGCGGAAGGCACAGCCTCCATCACACTCCCATCAATTGGTGCAGGTGGTTGGAGAGTGTCAGTCAGGAACAACTGATATTTCATAGAAAATCCCTTCTGTCTGCAAGCACCAGGCTGCACAGGGACATCACAGCAAGCAGCCACTGGGATGCAGTGATGGGAGCTGGTTACTCTTCCACCTGCTCACTCTGCATGGCTCGTGTCCATGGCTCTGACAAGTGTTCTCTCTTTGATTTGGTCTGTAGCATTACAAGCCATCTCCCAGAACAGCAATATCTCCCAGACATCCACTGCAAAGTTCAGCTGACAGTGTCTCTGAGCAGAGACCAGGTGAAGCCCTGCAGAGGTACTGATATTTTTAGAAACAGGATGCTTGGCCTCCCTTTTTCTTCGTTTTGCATCAGCTGGAACCTCAGTGAGTACCTATGGGAGTCAGAGGGATGGAGGCATTTATGTAGGAGGATAAGAAGAAGGATTAATCCTGCTGTCTCATCTGATGACTAGTGCCACAATAAATACCAGCATGAGGAAGAACAGTCCTGTTATTAAAGCCCCAACTCGAGACATAAAACCTCACTTGAGTTACTGGCTCTGCAACAGGAGTCCTGGGTGAGCTTCGATGTTCTTTGTATCCCAGCCATATGGAATTATATTGGAAGCATTGCTCAGTCTCAGGGAGTGAGTTGGCTGCTCAGGCTGTGACTTCTTCAGGTGAGGGATTGTCTCTACGTTCTTTATGGGACCTCAGTGGGGCAGGTCAGCTGGGGGAATTCACTTGCAATTAGCTGGGCAGGTGACAGAAGGTGCCTGGAGTGGGGAGCTGGGCCTCCCTGACCTCATGAGCTCTTACCCTGATGCACAGGGATGAGCCCAGCACTCACAGGGCACTCTTCATTATTTAAATTACTTGTCTGTAGTGGAACTGGCCATGGGTTTAATTTATGCTTAAGGCAATGGAAAGGATTATTCTGGGGTTATTCTGCATTGCTAAGAGGCATCTGGAAGGTTGAAAGGAAACACCCCTGTGGATGTTTCTCATAAACCCATATCAGGTACTTCCCTCTGCATCAGAGGGGAACCTCAGGGGTGCATGGGCATAAACAGAAACTGGGCTAAAATCCCAGCACAACAAACCCTGCGAATGCTTTGCTATTTGATATTACCCAGCTAAAATTTCTCCCAGCCCCTTTCTTTCTTGCTCTGCATCATCCATGCCAGGGTGAGCAGAGAAGATGGGTAGTGCATCCAACAGACACATTTGCTGTTCAGAGACACATGGGGTGACAGAGCATTAAATAAATCCCTTTCAAATCCCCATGCAAACACACAGTCCAAGCCTAGCTCCAGCATGAGCTTGGCCTCTCCCCTGGCTGGAGGCTGTCACTGGTGCGTGCAAAAGGAGTGATGTCCTTTGGCTGTGCCACCAGCATCCCCAGAGGGGAACATCGAGCCAGCAGCCTTAACCTGGGCCACAGACACAGAGAGAACTGGGGGCTGCCTGGGGTGGGGACACCTTTGGGGACACCTTTGGGGGCACCTGTGGGGACACCCCACCTCGGGGACCTGCAGTGCCCAGTGGGGCTGCCCTTCCTGCACTGGGACAGGGGCTGCAGACATGCCCCGGGGGGAGGCTGGGATAAAGCAGCTTCCAGCAAGAGGGGATTAAACGATTCAGTGTTTGGAGGCTGCTGCCTTATTTAAAGGACCACACACTATTTTTTTTCTTGTTCAGAGAAGTCTGCTTTTAACAACCAAACCAGGCAGACAACTTATTTTTGTTCCCTTCTCAACTTCTTCATCTCATGGTTTAACATGAATGTTTTGGGCCACTGCTGAGTGGGACCTGTCCATCCAGGTCTCACCATGTGTGCTGTGATGATTATGGATTAATCAAGGGATACTTGATCAGTTCTTGCTGTCCTGCAGGTAGGTTTAGCTCATCTGGATTTTGATTAAAGTCACAGGGTGAAGCTGATGGCAGGATTTGGTCTCAGCTGTCTGTTCTGAGAGTAGCAGGGACATTAAGTGGATCTGTTGGCAGATCCTACACAGGGTGTGACTCTGGACATAGAGTTGCCACAGGGCAACATCTCTGTGTTAGGCATGAGTGTGGCTCCCCTTAGATGCTCCCCAGGGAAGCAGCACTTGTTTGATGTCTTTCAGCCCCCCAAAATCTACCAGCCATGCTGAGTTTGATGGGATGTGCCTCATGGAGCCTGTACCTGCTGACACTGACTCATCTCGTGGTTCAGTGCTCAGCTCAGAGTGGTGGGTCCAGGTGCTTTCCATCCATCATAAACCCTGTAAAGAGGTGCCTCTGAAGCTGAGAGGATTGCTTGGCTTAGCTGGTCACTCATCTCAGTAAAGCTGTGGTTCTAGCAGTAGCCATACTGGGCTACTTTTGTGCAGAAACCCACTCTTATCAGTAAAGAGCTTGGAGATATTATTTTTTATGTGCTGTAGGAGCAGGGGCTGTAAATGGTTTTGTTCACAGTGTGGGAATGCTTTGAGGACAAGGCTTTGTCAAGGGGTCTCAAAGCCTGGTTCACCTGCAATGAGCAGGGGGCAGGGAAGATGTGTTGCCACAGGGCTTGTCCATAGAATCACAGAAAAGTGTGGGTTGGAAGAGACCTTAAACACCATCTCATTCCAATCCCCTGCCATGGGCAGGAGCACCTTCCACCAGACCAGGTTGCTCCAAGCTCCATCCAACTCGGCCTTGAACAATTCAAGGGAGTTCTGGGAGGCTGCTGAGGGCTGACTTGCTCTGCTGTGGTGCTGCACACACCAGACTACGTTCGTTTTCCCCTGCTGCTTTTCATGGTCCCTACCTTGAACTCATTTCAGTTCTCCATCACTTGTGCCTTGTTTTAGATGGCTGGGAGAGCCAGGCTCTGAGTGGGCAGTGCTGCATCAAGGGCTGGGGAACACCCACGAGCTGCTTGTCCCCAGTGTGACACACCATGGTGACAGGACCAGCTTAGTCTCTGCTGGGCTGTCCACACACAGGAGAAGCTGTTTGTGCTGTCCTCAGTAACAGCAGTGTTACCCACAGCATTTGTTTTGGGTTCATACACAGAAGGTCGCCCACCACTGCTGAGAACGCCAGGTTAAATCAGTGGTCTGCAGAATATTTAGCATTTACTTGCCAAGTTTGACCCAGAGACTCAACTGTTTCTGCTTGGATAAAAAAATAAAACAAAACATTTTTTTCTGAGGAAGGATAAAGAGAAAAATATGTGAATGCTTGCTGAGCATCACAGCTGGCTGTGTGATTTATCCATCTTGCTAATAATAATGGACAGGGCTTTGCCCATCCCAGGGTTTGATGAGAGGCTGCTGTTTGTGTGAGTGCATTTGCTTTGCATGCAAATAAGAGGGTTTATTGTCTGTTGTTTGTTTTTCACCAAAGTGCAGCTTTTTGCGTGTCCAGAATAACCACTGCTGTCCCAGGGGCAGGCCTGGCAGGAAAGGGAAGGTTTCCAAACATCCCAGGGTTTGAAGCTCAGTAGCAGTTCAGCAGGAGAGCACTGCACATCTGCTCTGAAACCGACAGCACTGCAGAACAAAAGAGGAAGGTATTGATCTGATAGTTTGATGTCATTGACATCTCTATTGATCTGCTCTTCCCCGATGATTTCTCACTGCTAAAGCCAAAGGCCGGTGCTGGGAAGAGTCAGCACTGAAGGCAAAAGCCTTATCCAGATGTGCAGCACAGTGAGGTTTTCCTTGGACTAAACACAGCTTCTCAGTTGAAACTCAGCCAAGATATTTCAGCTGGGTCATTCCAGGTCTGTTCAACCTGATTTTGCATGTCAGCTGAAGGACAAGGAGCCAAAGCCTACACCTCTGAAGTCACCGTGGATTTAATATCGTAATGCAGCCTTGGCCGAGTGCTGCTTGGAAGAGCAGAGCGGCATGGATTGAATTACCTGCAGCATATTAGTTGAAATCTCCTATTCAAGACCAGCAGGGGCTGGTGCAGCTCAGCTTTCAGGGGAGGTTGATAAGATCATGGCCTGGGGTAGCATAGTTTTAGGTTTAAGTTTGGCATTCATTATTTCATTATCAGTGATCAGGGTCCTGGCTCGCTTAGAGCTGCTAACAGGATCTCAGCCTGTGGCTGCCCCATCCCCTGGCTTTGGTGCCATGACTTCCATGTGTCAGGTCCCTGGCACAGGTCCCATGACCTGGACAACCATCCTTTCCTGACCTGCTGTTGATACACGGGGAGGTGCTGTCCATACCTCAAAGAAGCTTTAAAACCTAATGCAAAAGAAGGAACACGCGCCAGATGGCTTCTCTAGAAAACAAAGATTGGACTTTCAACAATTTGTGTATCTTCTACTAACTTAAAATAGCTCCTTTCTGTTTGTTGAGGCAAACAAGACAAGACATTAATATGCGCATCCCAGAAGTAAATAGGTTTCAGGCAAGCTTCTGTAGAGCTGGAGGAGGATATTAGGACAGTGTGTTTTTCATCATTGATGTGCCAGCTAGCATGCAAAAGACTCACAGTGCAGGGAAAAGACTGGAAAATAAAGGACAAACCAGGTTTTTCACAGAAAAACCCTGTCAATCCAGAATACAAAGCAAACACTGGATTTTTTCCTGGTTCTGTGAGATCTGATGTTAAAAGTACATGTTTTGATGAACTGGTTCTGGAGTGGGCCAGGTATAGACATGATGTAGCTCTTGAAGTCAGGTGGAATGTACATAAATAAAATGCTGCTTGCATTGACCCATTCCACTTTTTTTTGTTTTTTGCCTTTTTTTTTTAAATTTATTGTTATTTTCCTGGCCCTTGACGTAGTGCATTTATAAAGACAGGCTTTTAGAAATTATATCTCATGGAAAAATCCACTGGGCTTTTCCACAGAGGAGTTAATGGCTTTTATGAAAAGATTTACCTAATGTGAGGTGATGTTTTCAGTCTCATGAAACCAGCACTGAGCAGAGCAGGGAACGAGAGCTGAAGCAGGATTTGGTGCCATCTCTTCTGTGCAGGGCACAGGGGAAAATGAGGGGCTTTGCTTTGTTTCTTGCTTTTGGGTACAGTAAAATAGATTAAAAAAAACCAAAAACAACCCAGGAGGAGTGAACGAACAATGTCTTAATGTATCCAGCCAGAAAAAGAGAAACAACCACATGAATTAGACAAACCAGATTAATGCTCAGGGTGTGTCCTCGCTGCCCACATAAAGCATTGACAGCCCAGCTTCTGCCCAAATACACCCTGATAAACCCAGGCAATGGCTGATCTATATTTACCTTCCTGATTTATGAGAACAGAGACCAGCAGGGACTCTGGAGCACATGATTCAGTCGTGTTTCTCCTGTCTTACACAACTCCTGGTTAGGAAAGGCTGCCTGTTGCAGACAGAGGTGAGGGAAAACCCCCTCCTCCCACCCCCTCTCCAGCTCCTTGAGAGGGATGTGAATCTTCAGTGGTCCTCACCACCCAGGGCTGGAGATGGCATTTACATCTTGGACCCACCATTGTCTGATGTGGGTGCTATGTTTGACTTGCTCTGTGAAAAACACAGCATTTGAGCTGCATTTTGATGACCTGCACTGAACCACGAGCCAGGGCTGCAGGGCAAGGGCTGTGCCACAGCTCCACAGCCTCTCTGGGGACAGCAGGGAGTCCAGGTGCTCCAGCCAGGCTGGGGGCTTGGCACAGTGGGAGAGTTAAGGAAAAGTAGCTGTTAACCAAACAAGAGCATGGGAAAGCCAGCAAACAAGCCTGAGCAGCAGAGGGATCACAGAGCACTACAAAGGAAAGGAGGAGAAACCCTCCGTGCAGAGTTCGTCATTGTCTTTTACATTCACAGCACCACAACTAAATAAAAAATGCTAATGCTTCAGTGTTTTCCCACCAGCCTAATAAAAAATGGTTTTAATCCCCATTTCTACTTGCCATTCTGTTTGTGCTGGCGCTGGGCTGGTGGTGCAGCACTGAGAGCAGGGAGCAGCCTCTGTGTCTTTCCCACCAGGAAGGATCAAGATGAGGGACCAGGGACAAAGCTGCTCTGTGCTCCTTGGAAATGGTCACCAGTGGCTGCTGACCCAGAAGCTGCTCCTGTGTGGTGGCACTGGACACCCCAGGGGTCAGTGGGGACCTGCCTGCACAGGAACAGCCCCACAGCAGGAGGAGCAGGAGCACCGAGGGCAGAGGAAGGGATTAACCCCAGGATCTGTGCTTTAAGGAGTCATTTAAATTGATCTTCTGTTAACAACTCTATTGTGCTGATGCAGGATTATTTCTAGTTTGAGATCTGAATGGAGACTTGGCTGCTAATTTTGGCATTACGGAATTTCCTGAGGTGTTTTTATTACACAAATAGGAGTAAGAAAAATCGTGCATAATGAAATTTTGCTGTAGGACAGCACAAATTGTAGTATGGAGCAGTTATTTAACCACCACCACCCCACACTAATGTGTGTATAAATAGGCTTCACCCAGCTTGAATTCCCACTTTCCCATTCACTGAGGAGCACGAGCTGCCTGATGCCCTGTGCCACACACAGTGCCTGACACCTCCAGTTCCTTAAATAATTACAGATGGACACGCCTGCAGGCAATTTTTATCCTTTTATGCCCACACCAAATCACAAAGTCAATTTATCCTGGGGCTTTTATGGAATTTCTGGTGCTCGAGCATACGGGAGGGGACTCAGGAAGATGTGGTTTGCTGGGTATTCCATTCTTCCCAATGCCCACTCTGGAAACAGCAGTCCAGGAGTGTAATTTCCCTTTTCCTGCAGGGCATTGGTCTGCAGGTGTGCTGTGCTTCAACAGAGTTGCTGTGGAGCATCACTGGCCACTGCTGGGTGCTTATCCTTTGTCTCTCTCCACCAGCTGGTCTTTGGAAAGGTGGATAATGAACAAGGAGCATTTGCTTTGACAATAAGTGTGTTTTCCTTTTTATTTTTCTAAGCAAGAAACCCCAGTGATTTGTTGACACAGAACAAGTAACAGTTCATTTGCAGCTCCCCAAATGAAGCTAAATTATTCTGAATAAATTAAACATTCAAACAACATCTGAGCAAACCCAGTCTCCCGATAGAGTTTAGTCCTGCTTGGAAATGCAGAAGCTCAGCCTAATGGGTTCCTCAAAGACAACCAAAGATCAGCCCCTATCCACCCTCACAATTCCCTATCTGTAGGATTTATCCAAGCCTATCATCCTTTTTTGGGGCTGGCAGTTGAAATGTCTGAGTATTTCCCTGTCAGAAAATGCTCACAAGTAGAATACCACCAGTGGGTCTCATCACAGAGCAGCCCTGGATTGATGAAAACAGACGAGCACTTAAATTGAAGAGTGGTTTGGCATTGTGCAGTTAAAGGAAATGTTCTTCCTGATGATAATTAATGATTCTTGGAGGCAGGGGGGAGCAGGGCATGGGCAGCCCAGGGAGAGGAGCAGGCAAGGGAACATCACCAGCTCCTCTCCGCAGGGAAAAGCAGTGGATTTCTGTGGGAAGGAAAGAAATACTACCCAACACTGAAGCAGAAATCCAGAGCCATCTTAGCGATTTCCAAGGAAATTTGTGATTTTGCCTCTGGTAGGGAGGATTACTGGGTAATACTCTGCTGTCAGTGGGTGCTAAGTGGCCAAATCTGGCAGTGGAGATCTGCTTAAATCAGAGTTGAATTTGCCTGCTCGTTCTGCTTTATTGGTGCCCTTCCCCGACTTCTCCCCCTGTTGAGGTTGTAATTTCTGTCGAAATGTAACTGCAGAGCTCTGCATTTTAATCCCGTGTAATTACAGTCCTGGGGAACTCGGTCATCCCCTGCATCAGCCATCAGCCACCATCCCTGTCCCCCCTGCCCTGCAGGAGCAGACTGAAGAGCTGTCACAGAAGGCGGCTGGAAGGGGGGTCTTGTTCTCCTCAGAGGCCTTTCTTGTCTCCCCTGCTGTCATCTCCAGAGCTCTGACTCGAGGTTCGCTGCCACAGGGACAACCTCCTCCCCAGCACTCCCTGCCGGGGCAGGGAGGGACACGAGAGCCACCCCACCGCCACCTTCAGAGCAGCGGTGACTCAGCCGGGCGTCCGGGGCTCTTTGTTTGCTTGGGAGGAGGATGAGTCACGGCAGGCAGGGGCTCAGCTGGCAGCAATCAGCTGATGGCCTCAAAGCCGGCTCAGCTGGGCTGATTCACCCTGGTGGAGGGTCCTACCCACAGCCATCCCACCCACCCAGCTCCTGCTTGTGCTGGGTAAACACCGACGCTGTGGGGCAGCTGATCTGAGAGAGTGCAATTATCAGGCAATTGTCATGGAGATAAATCGGGGGGAAAAATAATAATAATAAATCTTCCTGTTCCATTTAAAGATCTGGGGAAAACTGTGCTCTGTTAATAGTTCTCAGTGTAGCCCAGTAGGATGCTTGGTGTCCTCCCTGTCCAGCTGTGTGGTAAGTGTAGGCTTGGGAAGGCTTGCAGCAAGTTTCTTTTTCTGTTCCTCAGTTCAAAATATCTCGCATTAGAGGAAGGAAATGTTATCTATGAAACTTATTATCCTTATAAGGATTAAGGATGAGGATGGCAGTCAAAATGCGGAGAAAACCAAGTAACAAATAATATTTCCGGCAGCTCTTTTGAGGAAGATTCCTACTTTTATTTATTTTATCCGTATGTTACTGTTGCATTCCAATTCCTTCAATGTGTTTAGTCCACACACTTCTCAAATTTCCTTGCTCTTTCAGCTGAGTTCTGTGTTTTCCTTCCCATCCTCTAAATCACATCAGTTTGCTGCATCCCACGGATGATGCAGCTCAGAGTCAATAATCCTCTCCTGCAGAAATTGCTTCTGACAGGCTGGAGACCCGACTGAACCAAAGACACCCACAGAGTGGTGTGTTTTCCTCTGGGCTCACAGCTCCTCCCTGTACAGGAGATGGGGTGTGACTCAGAAGGCAGCTCTCAGTTGAGCTGTCCAAGAACTAGCACCAATTAAAAATGCTTTTCTTTTTTTTTTTTTTTTTTTTTTTGGTACTAGTATGTAGAAGCAGAATTTCCTTTGCCTTTGTGTCAGGTTGGTTGTCAAATGTGCTGTTTTATGCTGATGGGAAATACTCTCAGTCCTGTTTGCCTTCTGAACTGAAAAACCAAGAGATTTGTACATGAAGGAAGTACAAGGACAGAGTAGAACCAGTGAAAAATATCAGTATGGATACAACAGGCTGCAATTGTGTAACACGGGATTCAAAATAGCTTCCTATAGATCTGCTGCTGGTGGTAACTCTCGTCACTCGTGTACCCAAAGAACCTTATATAAAAACTGTTATTGCAGAACAGACTGCACAAGGGCATTCTTTAAACAAAAACAGGTCAATTTGTCACTGTGATAAACGTTCCTGTTTGGTTATGTGGAAGGTAGATGTACACCAACACAAACTTTTTCATAATAACGATATTAAAGATGGAAAAGAATGGTTTGGAAAAAGTGAATTTTAGCTGTTACTCAAGTTTTGACTGAAGACTTTTGTGGTAGCCACAGAAGACCTTACAAAAGAATGTTGCAAGCACAACTGTTGGCTTTTTGAGCAAGGACAAAAGTTTAAAATACATGGCAGAGAGTGAATAAAAAATAACCAAGTGTGTTCCTGCTGCCAAGTGTCCATTGCACACAGGAGAGAACCCATGGCAAATGCAGCTCTTTGCTGGCAGAGTGCTCTCATTGGGTCTGGTAATTCTTGTCCAAAGCTCAGAAAAATCAAGCAGCCCCTATTGAGTTTCTTGACCTTGGGATTAGGCAGGATGTAAAATAAGGAGGACACGGATGGCCATTACTTGTTTAGAAAAAGTTATGCAAATTACGTTAAAATACACGATTTAAAATATTAGTTCTGGCAGAGAGATTGCTGGAGTTTCGGTCAAGGGGAACAAATATTCAATAAATTAAAAACTCAGGAGCTGGCTCTGTAACAGTTGCTTTGTAAGCAAATGTTGGCTTTTGTGGTTGGTGTGAAATGTGCTGGGGAAGGGATCCAGCTCAGCGGCTTCCTCGGGGTAGAAATTGCCATCATCAAACCCATCTGAAGGAATGGCACAAGTTTGCACTTTTGTTGGCACTCAGGGACCTGAAAAAGATTTACCAACTCTTTTTACCATTTTCTTTAGAGATGGGGATCTTCCTAGAAGAGAACCATGGTTCATTTGTAAATGTAGGAGAAAAACTGATCAGAGCCCCCTCTATGCCAGTCCAGCACCCTCATGAACAAGGGTTAACTTGTATTTTAAAATCAAAAGTCATGTCTAGTCCAAGAAGTGCATTTTATTTTTTTAGAAACTTGCTTTTTTTTTTTTTTTTTTTAAATGCTGGAAATAAACATATGTTTGATGCTGTCAAGGCAAAGCCTAGAGTATACAGTAATATTTCTTTTGTTATTTATCTGGTAAATCTGCAGTGCTGTTATTCACTGTGTCTTTGTCTCCACAGGAAAAAGGAGAGTACAGACTACAAGGAGGAGCTGGCAGAGAGAAGTCAGTTTTTGGCAGTGCAAATAATCCTTAATAACAAGGGGAAGTTTGTAAAATCAAAAAAATAAAAGATGGCTAGACAGTGGTAATTTCTTCTGTGTGGAAGGGTGGTGTTGTTTTGGTTTTAATTCTCCTCCCAGCTTCCACATTTCCAGAATATTGAACAGTTTCTTTTATTTTCTTAAAACCATTGTTATTCCTGGTCTCCCACCTGAGCACCCAGTAGATGAGCTAAAAGGAGAGCTCTGAACAGTGAGTACATCCTAAAAAAGTGTGAGATGCCTTTTGGGCATGCAAAATCATGACCTGGATCTGGATGCATGTTGTCCACTGCCTCATGGCAGGCTGATCCATGGAAGTCATGTGGTCCAGATGGATTAAACTTCAGCCAAAGAGTGGGCAGAAATGAAGGAAAGAGAAGCAATAAGTACAGAATGGAATGAAAGAAAAAAACAACAAAAAACTTCTGGCTTTGGGTTTGTTTATTTGATTATCACGTTGCTTGATGAATCTGATAAAGTGGTATTTTGACATCTGTGCTTGCTTTTTCCCCAAACTGGACATACCTGCCTGCAGCTGCCAGGGGGTTCCAGACCTTCGCCACTAGCCAAAGCAACCAGAGCTTTCATTCCATCAGTATTAGCCAGGAACAAGTGGTTGGCCAAAACTTCACTCTGGGGATGGCACAACCATTCTGAGGTCTGAACCTGACCCCAGATCTTCAGGTCTGTGCCACCATCTCCATAAGGACCCATCTTAATGACAAACTTCTACCCAGGGGCATTTGGAGATGAGCTCAGGAATGCTTGTGGAGGGATCTGATACACTGAGAACCTCTGGTCCTTAAAACAGCTACAAGAAAAGCAAATTAGACATTAAAGGTTTTACTTCTCTTTACAAATTATTGAAATGACATTGGAGTAGGAGGCATTAGTCTTACACTGCTGTAGAACATTGAATTTGATTAGTTCCCACTCTGCTTTTTTTTTTTTTCCCCTCAGGAAATACCTATGGGTCTTGCAGAAACAATTTATTTGCAGTGTGTAATAGCAGAGCACTGGGATGTGCTCTGTCCCCATTTTCAGATTTTGTGTTATGGGGAACAACTTTGTTGCTTTTCCTTATCTGGATATTTAACATTCACCTTCCTCCGTGATTTTTGCCACCTGAACATTTCTCATTTCTGCAGTTTTCAGCTGAGCATTTCTCATTTCGCAGAGGCAGATAGTGATAGGACAAAAGGGAATGGTTTTAAACTAAAAGAGGAGAGATTTGGATTAGATGTTAGGAAGAAATTCCCATTCAGAGGGTGGTGAGGCCCTGGCACAGATTGCCCAGAGAAGCCGTGGAGGGGCTGGGGAGACCCTGGCAGCTGCCAGTCTGATTGCCCAGCCTGCTGTGAATCCCTGTGGGGATTTACCCTGCTCCTTCCCAAAAGGTCGAGGCAAGAGGGGATCAGGACAAAGCTTGGTGAGAGTCTGCTCTGTGTAACTGTGGGAAGATGTGAAGGGTGAGCTCGTCCATCACTGCTCTCAAGAGCAAAATATAATGATACAGAATTTCTTCTGGAGATATTGCTGAGCTGAGAACCCATCACTCACCCACAGTCTCTCCCTGCAGTTATTTTTCTTCTGTTGAGTGCACAAAAAAAAAAAAAAAAAAAAAAAAAAAAAAAAAAAAAAAAAAAAAAAGAAAAGAGAGAGAAGAAAAATTTCTGTCTTCCTTGTCTAATGCAGTTGCTTTACTTCCCATCCCTGTTCAGTCCTGTGCTCAGTGAATCCCTCAGGCTGCCAGGGCTGTGCTAAGAGACCCCTCCTGCAGGTGAAGGGGCCCTGCTGGGTAGGAGATGAAGTCTCATAAATAACCACAGGTTTGAAACAGGAGGGCTGGGTGATGTTTTTCCAGGATGACTTTGAGCAAAAAGTCTATGTGCCTGTTATAATCTTTGTAGGAGTAACTGTAAATGCAGAAGGACTGTAGGGCAGTAGAAACCAAGAAATGTTTATGGAGTGGCTGGAAGCAAGGCAGGGGGTTTGAAGATGGGCAGCTCTCAGTGATATCTGAGTGCTGGAGAGTGACACAGGACTGGCAGATGGCAAAGGTGTTTTACAAAACACTTTGCTGTCCTAATCACCCTCTTTGCAATCCTTTGGACTCTGGTCAGAGACACTTTTGGGGCATGGACTTAATACTCTGAAATAACAGTACAAATTTAGTGATTGTAATAGTGTTGACAGAAATAGCCAATACTTTCCTTTTGAGCTCTTAGGATGGAATATTTGGCTGCCCTGGTCTTTTCTGCCAGAGTTATGGTTTTTCCTGACTTATGGTGCAGATATTTATTTTCTTCATTTTTCTTTTTCTGTTTAACACTGTAAAAGGCCTGACTGATGTCAATGGAAAATATCCCAGGTCCTGCAAGCAAGGCCAGCCCTGGCCAGAGCTCTGCTGATGCCTAGGAGGACCAGCCTGCACCAACCCCTGGCCTGCTCAGTGCACACACAAAGCTGTTGTTGAGTGCTTGTAACAGCACCATGCTGTGCTAGGACTGTTCTGGAGGTTGGTAAAATAACCCTGAGTTTCTGTGAGAGGAATTAAGAACTCTAAAGCACTTAAAATAGGTAAAGGAGGAGAGAATGAACCTTTTCCTCATAACTAACAACCTCGGCATGGGGTCAGGAATTATTACTCATGGTTCTCGCAGCCCAGCCTACTCCTCCTTAATGTCTTTTTTTTTTTCTTTGATTTGTGTAGATGAGATTGTCATTTGAAAGTTGCAGTACACGCTGTGTGATCCTGTGTTGGTGTCTGGGGGCGAGGGATTGAATTGCTTCTCCTCACGCTCCAGCCATGGAGCTGCCTTTGCTGCTGAGAGTGTGGGGAAGCAGTGTGTCAGCTTTGGTAAACTGGGATATTGGATCCCTTGTTATCCAGACTACCACGGATGTTTCCCTGTCTCCATCTTTTGTGCTGTTGGCCTCCTTTTGCATTTTCCTTTGTCAGCTTTCCCAGTCCCTGTGGGACGTGCAGCGCTGTGCCACGCACAGGGCACATCCCACGGGCTGTGTGGGAGGGCAGTGAGTGCATGTGAAGCCATGGACGAGCATTCAGTGCATCTGCACACAATTCCAACCTCCCTGCTCAGGCTGCTGCAGCCGTGCTTCCAGGTTAAATATCTTTGGGAACTGGGAAACAGCTTCGTATCCAAGAAAAATCCAATTGGCTGTACAATAGCCTGGAAATTGTTCTTTGATCAAGTAGCACTTTCATATCACCCTAAACAGTGTAGAAACACAAACTAGGTTACGGAGTGGCTTTTTTATTTTTTTTCCATTGTTCCATTTAATTTGATAGCCTTTCCTTGGGTATGTAAGAGCTTCCTGCCTCTCTCTCCCTGAACGTGAAACGCAGATGGTGCAGCACAGCCTGTATTACACAGACAATAAAAGGTATTCAAATTATTTTTGTAAAAAATGCATTTCAAGCAATAGAGATGAAAAAACATCCTCGGTGTTTTTGAGACATCCTTTAGCCTAAGGCTTGGCCTGAAGAAGGGAAGGACTGGGCAGAGAAAATGAGCACCAGAGGAACGGTGATAAAGGGAGGGTACAGTGCAAAACACAGCTCAGGTTCCATGTTCAGGGCTCTCCTTGGCTTTGTTGTGAGACCTCTGGAGGAAGCAGACACTGGAGCAAGAAGCAAAAACTTTGAAATAATTGACTTAAATGAAGAGTGCTCCCTTGCAAAGGACAGTGGTGCCCTTGAGGGAGGGTGACTCTGAGCCACGAGCACTAAGCTGTGGTGAGCCCAAGAGCCCCCCTAGCTCTGGCTCTGGCTTTGGCTGTCCTTCCCCTCCCTTCTGAACAGGTTCTCCCTGTTCAGACTCCAATATAAATTTCCATTGCAGCACAAGCAATACAAAGGCATATTAAGGAAATTGAATATGGCATTAGTCATTCCCTAGGCAAGAGCCATGCCTGAGGGGGAGAAGAAAAGCAGAGCAAGGCATCACATCACAATTTGTGTGGTGCCAAGGCAGCCAAAGCCCAGACCTCCCTCACTGCTGCTCAGGGGCAGCAATATGTTCAATGCTGAGCATATTTCACAACATTGGTCTGTCAATAGTGTCAATTCAGCCTGTTCTCTTAATGCTTCCTCTCACTCGTATCCATGAGGGATTAAGTGAAGAAATACAGTAACGTAGACGATTGTACAAGGATTATCCAGGTTTTCCTATCAACTGTATCAGGAAGGCATTAAGACTGGAAAACTGCAAGTTCAAGCTTCCAATATGAACCCAAAGTGTCATGCTTTTTTAAACTCAGGTGTCTTGGCTCACTTTTTATGTTTGCATTCACTGATAGTTTCTGTGATAAAGGACTGTGCAAACCCAGCAACAAGTGTTGGCCCAAGATGGAGTTTGAGGCTACATTTGTGCTCATGTCCAAGGAGTCTGAGGTCTCATTTCCTGGTGCAGGATGTCAGTCCTTGACACCATTCAGTTTTTAGAGATGTCCATGGCACTCCCCAGGCATGGTACAGATGGGATGGGCCGTGGGATGAGATGGGATCATGGCGCATCAGGATGGGTCAGTGCTCCCCACAGGCAATTTTCACATACATTTTTTGCTCTGCAGACTGGGAGAGTTAAGCATTATGGACATGGATCATACTGTGCCAGCTGGCCAATATCTGAGGGACTGCTCCCAAACCTATTTAATTTATTGGCAGAGAGGTAGCCTGATGGAATTGATGGTTTTATTTCTGGAACTGAGAGTCCTTTCAAGATTTGGTTATTTGGAGGTGATGAATCTTTGCCTCAATAAACGCTTCTGGATTTGACCCAAAGTAAATTAGTTCAGATGAGTCAAAAAGCCAAGCAAAAAAATATCTCAGAGGGCCCCACACAAACCATAAATTGTGTATGAAGCTTTACAAAGGCAACCTCTTTATTGTGCTGTTCTTTTGGTGTTCCAGGGAATACTTCAGGCAAATACTGTGGGAATAAAGGAAACATTTTTGTCAACAGAAAATCCTCAGATAGTCTCAAAAGGGCAACTCTGCTAATAAATTTGTTGAGGGTATGTTCTGCCTTGTGCAGAAACTGCTGACCATTATGTACAGTGCTGGAACTTGATTACTTCATGTCGTGCACCTCTAATCACTTCTGAGTGTTAACGTATGCAAATTAGGGAAAGGATTAAAGTCATTCTTGGGAGTGAAATGTGTTCTTTCTGATGAAGCATAAAATTAGCTGTCTCCTGGGGAAGACCCAGTTGAACCATTGTTTACAGGGGTTTCTTTTGGAATTGGGGCATTGATGGTTTCGGTTCAAATTTAATTAAAAAGAAGAAAGGAAAATATTTGTCATATGTTGCTTGCTGCAAGATAACATCAAGCTATCCCAGGGTTTCGTTTCCACTGTTGCTTAACTTCTAATGGATAACTCTTTCCAGGTAGGGAATGGTTTCCCTTACTGGGGAAGATGAGAAATTGTATGATTTAAAACACTGAATTTAAACATGACAGCTATTGTCCAGGCAGTCTAGAGGAAAGCAGGAAAGCAAATAAACCTGGGGCATGAGGAGCAGGATCACAGGAACAGACTGGCTGTGCCCAAGGGAAATGCCAAGGCAGAGTAAGAAATCACTGTTTTAAGCCCCCTTCCTCTGTTGTGTTTGTGTGGTTAAATGAGTCAGGCTTTGTATGGAAGAGATTGTGTGTTGTCACTCCATTTTCTGAAATTAGGGAATCCATAGGGAGGAGTCAAAGGCAGTAAAAGATCCCTAGGATGACGCCTGTTTCATTTCATTCAAATGACCCTCACATTAGATTTTACCAGCTGGGCCATGACCACAGCAATCAATTGAAAGCTGAGTCACAGGTACTTGAATCACTCCATGAGTCATGTCTAATCCAAGATATTTCTGTGAAGATCCCTGGGGTTCCTGAACAGATGTCTGGGGCAGGTGAGGTACATTGTCCCCATGAAGTGCTTCCATTCCTTGCTGGCTGTGGAGGACCTGGATGAGGTTTTACACCAGGCAGGAACCCTTCAGGTAGCCACATCTTTTCTTGCTATGATGTGAAGCGACCCTGAAGCTGGTGGACTTGGCAGTGTTAGATTTGTGGCTGGACTCAGTGATCCTAGAATTCCAGCTGGGAGGATTCTATGAGTCTACATCACTCTTTGCCCAAGCAGAGATGAACCTGGTGACAGGGCTGGGAGCAACACTTGGGGCAAACTGAACTGAAGCCCAAAGACCACTAGAGAAGAGGCACCTGCCCTTTCAAATTCTCTGACAATGGCACATTTTACAGCTGCTGTTCTCTGTAAGTTCCTAGCTGATCATACTTGTGAGCTGCAACTGCTCTGTTAATTCCTGCTTTTGTATCTGTGCCCTGTCTCAGCGGGCAGTGATTCGGTGTGGCCTGGCAAGAGCGTGTGCCAGCAGCATTAGTGACTGCTGCTTGGCTACAGCAGGGAATGGAGAGCTCTCACAATGGGGTTTGAAACTTTATACTAAAATCTAATGTCTAGAAAATAAGTGGTTTGCAGTTTTAATCCGAATAAGTCCAAGCAGGTAATGTTTGTGTTGCAAAGATTGGCAAGGCTGAGCCCTCAGGTTGATGAATGCTTTAGAAACCTTTCATGAGTTCAAGTGATCACCTGAGCCCGTGGGCTGCCTTCTCTCCACGTGAGCCATTTGCTTTCGTGTTTGATTTGTTCTGCAGCACTCAGGAATAGGTGATTCACCACAAAGAGTTCAGTCAGTGCAAACCCAAGGCCCTTGCAAGGAGCTGCTGAGCAGCCCACTGGGCTACCCTGCAGTGTCAGCATCATTAAAACTCCATGGTAGCACCTAAATCTGCTCCAAATAACCCCAAATTAACATTTTTCCCCAATGAGTGAAGGGTGTTGGTTGGGCTTACAGCTTTGCTTTATGGGCACTGTCCTGTCTTCCAGTTCTTTATGTTTTTTTAATCAAGAGTTAACCAGCTTATTCTAAGGGTGGAGGAGACTTGCCAGACATAACAGTATTGGTTTAATTTCCTTCTGTGTAATCACTTCTGTCCTCATTTTTCATTAAAATTTATTTCCATTTCATCTTCCCAGAAACAAATATATCTTTTTGAAGACATGCCAGGACAATTTAAAGAACACTGCAAGGTCACAACCATGTCACATATGGGCTTCATGAGCCATTTGCAATGGAAATATCTGTGACAGCCTTAGATTGGCCTTCCAGGGGCTCAACTGGATTTCCAGGGCCTGGTGCAGTTCCAGCTGCAAGTTACTCTTTTCTGCCTGTCATCAGAGCAGTCAGGTTTTAATTGCAGTTCCACATCATGCAAGGCTGGACATGGTGTGTAACATCAAATAATGGGACTCAGCTCCTCTGTAACTTAAGAAAAACGTTCCTAGTTATAATGTCTGGCAAAGAAGCTTAAAATGTGACTTTGTGAATTGTGGGGACTGCAAATCTCACTTCTGAGAGGGTGAGCTGCTCTGTTCATCCGCGAGAGAAACTGTTAAGAGACCCAGAGAAAACAATGATGACATCCTTGTCTGCATTTAAATGACTTTTTGCTTTCATCCACCTCTGGTCTGTGCACTGGTAGCCGCTGGGAGGAGTTGAGGCTTGCCAAGGGTTAGACAACATGCACTAAATTCCTGTTGAATCTCTCAAAGAAGGCATGAAGAGGCTGGAAGTCTGAACTGCCTCTGCTGTTGAAGTTGAAGTTGCCTCCTACACGGAGTGATTTAAGTCCTCACTCCTCCAGACTTCAGCTGTGGAGTAAATAAGTGGTGTAGCTCAGCACACAGTGAAGAACAACATTGAATTTAATACTCCCAATACTTTCAAACAAGAAAACTTTCCATAGCAGTCACTCAAACTGTACATTAATTAGGAACAAAGATCTTAAAATACACTGGTGATGGATTTAATTGAAGAGGGAGTTTTTGCTGTTCAGTTTACTGGAAGCCATGCAAACACACTGTGGTGTGGGATGCAGTTTCATAGTGAAGCAGCTTGAGATTCAGCTTTCTGGATGACCTGTCTTCACTGTTACTGCTGTGTTACTGATGTGCAGGTTCATTCAGCCCTCTAGCCAAAGAGCTTTCACTGGCTGGAGTCTGTTCCTCAGACCAGGGCCAAACACCTGCCTCCAACCTCCCAGTTTTTCGCCACAGCATCAGCAAATCCCCTGTGCAAAGTGCCCTTCATCTCCCAAAGAATGGTTGTTTTCTTCCAGATCTGACTTTCCCTGCTGTTTTCTTTTGTTTTCCAGCTCCAGTGGTAGAGCTCCCAGAGCTGCTCCAATCCCCATCACCTCACAGGAGATGCTGAATTCTGTGTCTGCCTTCACCTGCAACAGCCTGCGGCACCCAGAAGCATCACAAGTGTAAAGCTGGGAGAGAGCCTCTGGATGTGCTAACGGGGCAAAGCAAAACCCAAAATGCAAACCTTTTGGAGAAAGATGGGAAGGATTAGATGCATTGGTTTTCATTCTTGAGCTCTTGTGGCTGGAACTCACATTTTACAGCTTTGGGAAGAATGAGTTTTGCACAGTCTCTAATAAGCTGGAGGTCTGGCACCTTGCAAGACAGGGGTGGGAAATGCCATGTCCAGCTGAAGTCACCTGGGAAAGGTGATTTCACCTTCAAATCCACCCCTCACCACCGTTCAGCCCAGGACACCAGGGTTAAAACTCTTACACATGCAAAGCATTATGTCTTCTCTTGCAAACTGACTCTCCAGAAAATAAACCAGGCCATTCACCCCAACCTTCTGGCACCGTCTCCAAATGCAAATACCAGGTTGCACAGCCTGCTCTTCTCAGCAGTGCATGCTCCAGACTGGGAGGCTTTTTGTGTGCAATGCCTCCTGCAGCTGGCATGTCCCCATTTTGTACTAGACAAACACTGACAGCTTTATTTCTTGTTTGTTCGGTCGCAAAGATCCTCAACATCCTGGTTTGAATTGAGTATTGTGGTTCTTCACCAGCAGAAATGTAAATAACAAAGAAATTTCATGTATTTTAATTACCTGAAGGCGTCTGTTTTAATCTGGTAAATCCTCTTATGTGATAAAAGTAATGTTGCTATGGGAACCATCTAACAGGAAAGGTAGCACCAGTCTGCCTGTAAATAATTAGGAATGATGCAGTGAAATGATTTTTCAGTCACTTGGCACAGAACTGGCTTCACAGTGGAAGTTTAGACCTGTGTTATGGTTTTATATGTATGAGTGAAAGAGGCAGAGATTTAACTGGGAGGATCCCCTTCAGGCTTCTTGGAAGGGTCAGCAAACGTTTTTCTCACATGTATTCACCAAAATACAGCCTATCCCCACCAGTGCATTTGCATACTGTGGCATTCTCATCAGTGTTTATTAAGTGTTTTAACTCAGTAATGTGTGAAGTCCTCTCAGGAGTGAGACACTCACTGAAATAATCCCTCAAAGGCAAATTCCACCCAGTAAATTACTGGTGGATCTTTGCAGCAGCCCTGGAGCCCCACTGCTGCCTGAGAGCAGAACCAGCACTGGGGGTCCCCTCTGTCTCCCCCAGCAATGATTGGTGTGGCACCAGCAATGATTGGTGTGGCACCAGCTCCTGCCATGGTTTTGGCTGGAATGGGCAGGGGGAGGGTTTAGGAGTTGGACATGGTCCTGTTTGTCTCTAAATCACCAATCTCTTTGCTTTGTGCAAAGCCTCCAGGGACAGCAGTGCTGCCAGCATGGATGAGTGCCTGCTGGTGAGTCCCTCAGGGGCAGGACAGGCACCCTCTGTCTGCCCTGGAGCCCGTCCCCTGTCTCCATTGTCCCATCCCACGGTTAACATTTGTGCCAGAGCTGTGTTATGAAAGGGTTTATTCATTTACCAAGAGGATGTGCTGATAAGAGCCCTGTGATAACAGGCAATAAAGCAATAATGGCAATATGGTTCAATATATTAGAAAATTTTTCATGCTATTAAATCCTTTTCTCTTTTCTTAGATTAAAAGGAATTGACTAATGGGATATTTCTCATTTTACTTTATGTAAGTACATGATATTGAGTATATTCTTGTGCCTTGAGGCCACTACTGAAAAGAAGCTCCCATTATAAATTTGGAAGAAATATTGAGTTACTCTAAAGTCTGGGGTGCAAAGAAAAAGGGGAAAGATGAAAGCCACCATTCATTAAATACTTCTACAATAATTAAATAAATTACTCACTAAAGAGAGCTCATTTTTGCCACATAAATTTAGGGTGATCACTGACAAACTTGTAGACTTTGTTTCACAAACTGAAGAACCAAACATCAATCCACTCCTCATCCCCAGGTTATTGTGCAGTGGTGGGTGACATTTGTGTCTCATTGCATGTCAGTAGTATGGTTTCCATGGATAATGCTTCCATGAGAAATCGTAAATTTTTGTCAGGCAAATGATTTTTGTCTGCAAAGAAAAACCCTTGTAGAGGCAACCTTAACATATACACTGCATAAACACACAGTTTTTGCAAGTTATGACAATGTGCTGACATATTTTGAATGGAATAATTTCCTTTAACACAGGGAGAAATTTGTTATAGTTGAATAAGAAGGCTTGAAAATCCTAAAATCTTGGCTTCCAGGAATGTGACATTCAGATTTTTTTTAAAAGACTTTCTGGTAGGAGCACCGTGTGGACCAGTCTCAGGATAAGGTTTCAGTGATCTCACGGGTTTTATCCAGCCTCACCAATTAGAAGACCATATTGTAATAAATTGACTCTCAGAAATCATAATCAGGTTCATGGAAAATAATCCCACCAGCCCAGCAATTTCAGATTGAGCCTGCCTCATTGCAAGAACATTAAGGACAATTAGCTGCTATTTGGGCTGTGCAGGTGGTCTCCAAATGTCCTTGTCTGGGACAGTGATTTGGGGAGAAGGGGTGGGAGAGGAGAGGCACCAACACTGGGAGGATCTGGGCATAAAAATATTGCAAACCATGTTTTGTACTGCAGTATTAGGTTAAATTAAAGTCGTGTTCCTGACATAGCTCCTGCCTGGCTAGATATGAATCATTAGTACAAAACCAATTTCCTAATTATCCTTCCATTGCAGGGTAATGCAATGAGTTTTGTAAAGCTGTAATTTTACCCTGGTTTATTTCCGTGCCCTCTATTTTCCCTAGAGACGTGCTCTGCTCTCCTCTGAGGTTATTTCTGACGTGATCTCTGGCAGCAGGAAAGGTGGTGGCTTGTGGATGAATTCATCCATCGTCAGCTGCTTTCCCAGATTCACAGGGAATTTTTGCTGGGAATGTATAAACTTGTACAGGTGTTGGATGGTCTCTAGCAAAACAAATAGTTTGTTTTAATGGTTGAATTTATCTACATGGCAGATTATAGGAGTATTTTTGTTGCTCACCTGCTGTATCATCCATTGGTATTTTTAGGTGGTTTTTATAAAACAGGTGTAAAAAACACAGCAGTGGACCATGTTATGAGGAGGTTCCTGAAAACTCTCTGTGTAGAAGACATTTCTGTCAATACCTGTAGATGTTGGAGAGGTGAATTTGTGAATAAAGCTGAAGCAGGGAAGTGTTGGAGGAAGAAGTTCTGTCATCCCTCACCTTCTGAAGGTGTGGATGTTCCTGTCCTGCACGAGGCTTCATCAGTTGGGTTCAAAACCTCAGTCTCTGTAGGAAAAGGGGGAAGATCTCAAACTTGAGTGATGTGGCACCACCAGTGGGTCTGTCTGTGAGAACTGCAGGTGACCTGTCCCTTGGTCCAGGAGGGAAAGAAACCATTGTCACCATCCTGGAGGGGAAGGATGGGAGAGTCCCCAGCTCCACTTAGTGGGCAAAGCACAAACAACATGTAACAGCTCGGCAAGGACAGCTGAAGCCAGCTGAACCGTGTTTAATCCCTCCAGCTAAGCCATGAATAGGAAAGGGCTTTCTTTGGCCTCAGAAGACCATCCTGAAGCTCTGGATTCCTGGAGGAGAATCCTTAGGAAGTGTCCCCACACGGACTCATCTGAGTGTCTCTTGGACTTACAGAGGGATGTGGTGGATTGACCACGTTCCTGCTCAAGCAGATATTATTTGTTAGCCATGCTCAGATTTCCTAATTTTTGTTGTTCAAAGCTCCTGTGAAATGTTCCCACAAGGAGCACCAGGAAACATCTCCTGAAGGGAAGGCTTCAGCCTGGCAGCAAGGATCAGCCCACAGCAGTGGCTTCTCTCCAAGGGGCAAGAAGGAGCTTTATTGGTAGCTCTGGTTCTTCAGGCTGCAGGGGAGGCTGCATAGGGATTTCCAGAAGGACCATCAGAGCCAGGAGAAAAGAAAAAACAGGATTTCAGTGCAATCAGCCTTTCTGCTGATATCTGCAAAATATCTCAGTAGCTCTGTTGCTGGTTTAAGGGCAATTCATTAAATCATTTCCATTGCTTGGACGTCTCACCCAAATCACTTGCTTCATTCTCCAGTGCTTCTGTTTCTGGCATTTCATCAAGAAAAGCCTTTTTGGGTTATATCTTAATTAAAAACATCCCCCAGCCTGGCTGCAGCTCTCCCTGAAATGCTCCTCAAGCAACAGCACTTCATGTGCTATTAGCTACCTCCTGACCCCATCCTCTCCTGGTGGCCAGGTACATTTAAGATGATAAATTAACATAAATCATATAAATGCAGCACATTTTGAGGGGCCAGTTGCCATTGCACATTGTCCTATGCTCCACAGGCATTTTGGGGGTGTTTTCTGTACTCCCACAGGGATCTTTTTACTAAACAATCACTTGAATCAGAAATAAAGATTTCTTGTTCCAGGATTTCAGGGTTGCAAACAGGATGGCTCTCACATCATATAAAGTTTCATCTAAACAAGTGTTCTCCTTTTCCTCCGTGTCAGGACCTGTCACACATTGAAGGAGTAGGGAACTAAAAGTGCTTTTAGCATCTGGGGGTTTTTTTCTTATAAATTTTTATGAAAAAGAGTTGCAGGGGAATCAGGAAAAATGGAAATGGTCCCTTGTGCCCTTGGAAAGGATGCAAAGAGAGGATAGTGCTTGTTGGGTTGGCACTCTACTTTAGATATCCAACCTTTATTTGTCAATGTATTTTTTTATTATTTCTTCTTGTGAAATTCAGGTTAAAGGCATTCCCAATCCACCACTGTTTACAAAAGTTGCTGGATTTTTTCCCCCATCCCCTCTGTATCTCTGCTGCTGCTCCACCCCTCCCTCACCCTGGGAAGCTGATGAGCACTTAAGGGGCTACACAGCAGATACTGGATCCTCAGTATAATTTTCAGCAGTTAATTAGCAGCTCTGCTTCTCATATAAAAAAATTGGAAAGCTTTAACTAGACCCACAAACGGACCTGGAAAACTAGCTGGCAAGTAGCCCCTCTGTGCCTGGGTAGGCGAGGGACTTGCATTGAAGTGTGGCTGTGCTTGTAACTTCTGTAGTGCTCAGAGAAAACAAATTTATTGGAGAAAAACAAGAGAAGGAGATGGAAGAGGTTCTTATTCACGATCTGAAGTGTGTCTTCTCTACTTGGTGCCCCACACTAGCTTGAAATGTCATTTTATACGTCATTATTCTGTACCCACTGTCAGGAAGCAGCTGTTGCTGCTCCTGCTCTTGCTTAGCTTATTTTCCATGGGATGTAGCTCTCTGCCCTCTCCATCCACCTTTGCTCATTTCAGTGTCTCTAGAAACACTGGCAGCTTCCAGGTTCCCTTTTCAGTGGTGTGGCTGAGAGGTGCCTGCTTTGAATATCAGGAGTGAAACACACAAGTCTCGTGTGCTGATGGGCCCCAATTAAAATGCAAGAGCTGGATAGTGTTGAGAGGGGATGGAGTGGAGAATCAGAATGGTTTGGGTTGGAAGGGACCTTAAAGGACATCTCATTCCACCCCCCTGCCGTGGGGAGGGACACCTTCCACTATCCCAGGTTGCTCAGAGCCCCATCCAACCTGGCCTTGGACACTCTCAGCAATGGGCTGTCCATGGGGAGTCCCTTAACAGCTGCATTAGCAGTCTTAAGTTCTGTGCTGATGCCAATATCTGCTGCAGAAAGGGTTTTTTTGGAGACTGGAAAAGATGTATTGACTTGGCAAACCCAGCACTGTGCTACAGCTTGCATTTAAAATAAATTATTGCATTGTTGTATGGTTTAATCAGTTAATGAATGCAACAATTTTGGGTAAAGCTGTTGCTAATATTCCCAGAATCTCTCTAAGATACTCTTTGCTTGCATTAAATCCTTTCCTGACCTTAAACTGGCCTAGCCCTCTCAAGCCTGGGGCAATGAGAAGGGTGAAACACAGGTCTGGGTGTTGCACTGCCTGGTTTGAGGGGCACCTGGGGGTGCAGGGTCTGGGTTTGGGGTCTTCACACACAGGAAATGCTGCGATTCTGAAATATCTTCTGTGCTCAGGGTTTGTTTCACATTCCTCATACTGCTGGAATTTACTCAAATTGCAGGAATTTATAATAAATTCATCATGGTATGGCATTTTCACGATGTTTTTTCTGCCAGATAGAAGATGAGGATGAAAAGGAGAGGCAGCTCTAGCCTTGAAAGGGGCAGGGAACTCCCTGTAGAAGGTGTGGGATGAAGGGAGTGGGATCACTGCTGCTCCCTGTGCCACTCCAGCCTCCCAGCCTGGGCTCTGCCTCCATCCCTGCCCTCCCCCGGTGCTGGAGGGAAATTTGCCTTTCCCTTTGGCTGTTTGGGTGGCTGGTCCAGGCTGCAAAACCCATTTAGCTGCTGCACATCTGCCAGTGCTCTGCTGAGACAGACGTTGTTACATTAAGCTGCAGATCTGAGCGATTGCAGTAATATTTTTGTACCGAAAGATGCATTGTCCCAAGATGCCCCTGGTGGCAGGGGACCCACGGCCACCATGCATATTTATGTCCTGCCCTAATTACCTTCCAGCCGAGGTTTTGCAGCCATGCACTGACGGCAAAGCTCCTTATTTCGGAAAGCAGAGTGGAGCTGCAGGGCAGGGAACGACCCCAGGGGCAGTGTGAATGCTTTTTGTCTCTCTCCAAAATCATAACCTATTTTTGGACCAGCCATTGAGAGGACTACAATTTTATTAGCTGAAATAACCACAAACTGCAGCTACTCACCAAATGGCTGCAGCTTTTGACCCGTATTTTGGCCTCCTTCTCCAGGAGTTGGTGTTTGTGGCCCAGAACAGGCTGTGACCCTCTGCTGCCAGCCAGGGTGATGTGGGCACTGCTGCAAGGTACCTGCACAAAAAAATCCCCAAACCAAAACAAAAAAACCACCAAACCAAGGAAGGATGCTATTTAAAGGAGAAAGGGATAATTTTAGATACATTTTAGCTGTTTTCCTCTGTTCTGCTCTTTCCAGATGTCAGCTGTACTTAAGTATTAGTGGGAAGTGGGTACCAAACTCCTTATATTCTTTGAGGGTCCTCTCTCTTACCTTCATCTTCAAAGTATCTCTGATATATCCAAGAAAAACAAGAAAACTCAAGTCATTTTCCTCAGATTGCACAGCCAGTGGATCACAGATCCTGCCTAGGAATTATTCCCCTCTAAACAATGCTGCAGGTCAAGGCTGGCAGGGAAGGACCAGCAGCTGCCGAAGTCGGAGTGTGACCTGCCACACCCCCTCACCCTCCTTTCCATGTTATGCCCTGATTTTAATGCCACAGTGGAGCCAGATCACTCACAGGAGGGAAATCTCCAGCCTTCATCACTCAAGCCATGTGGTGCTGGGCTGTGTGGAATCTCCCAGTGTTATTTTATCAGCCATGTGCCACTGGGTTTACACTAAAAAAAAACCCATCATTGCACAGTAGAGGCTCCCCTGGGATGCTGAGGCTGCCCAGGCTGGAGCAGATCACACAGACTGGGCAGGATGGAAGTTCTGGCATAGCCCTTGCTTGCTTGAAGCCACAACATTCCTGCCCAGGAAAGTCCGGCTTCCTCTACCACATCCCTGTGGGTTTTAGGCAGGGTCATTCTAAAATAAGAAGAGTTTGTTTTTATCTGTTGGTCCCAGTGAAATAGAATTTTAGCAGTAGGTTTGTGAGTCAATTCTGAGCTTCAGGATGGAGAGGATCTGTTTCAGAGGACCCTAGATCCATCCTGGAATTCAACATTTGGTCTGTTTGGAGCCACAATTGTGTCCTTCACACCTGCAGGCCACTAAGATGTCCATCACCATATGGTGATGACAGCCCTCATGACCTGCCTTGGCCTGTGCAGATACCTCTGACCAGCAGCATGTTGATAAATTCACTGTGAATTCACTTGCAAAGCCCAGGGTTTAGCAGACATCCCCTGATGTTCAGGCTTTTACGGGGCTGCAGTTCCGTCCTCAGGCTGGGGCTAAGATTTTGTCAAATTGTACAGAGATTTGGAAACCAGGGGGAGGCTTTGGCTGCTCTACAGCCTGAGAAATTCCACAGTGACTCAGAAAGGGAAATTTTCTGCCTGAGGAAACTGGCAAGATGCTACAAACCATGAAAAGGGACTTGTCACTGCAGTGGTGACGAGAAAGGTGAAAGAGAGATTGATGCAGGAGCTGAAATATTCGTCTGGCACGAGAAGGCATGAGACATTTGACTTCTCCAAATATTAGATTGCACTCTGAGTGATGCTTTGCAGTTAATGATCTGACCAGAAGCACACTTTGATGGAATAAATGCATGTAATTACAGACATCTCCTACTTTTCCTTCTGTTTTGGATGACAGACTCTCCTCACACAATTCTCCAGCATGATTTGCATGTGCACATTAATTAATGCATGGTATAGAATGGAAAAATGAAGAAGTCTATAGTGCAGACATTCCTCAGAGGTGGAAGGTGGAGGACCTGCTCCACAGGACAGCTCTTCCAGCACCTTGGGCTGTGTGGGGACGTCAGCCAGAGAAATATAATTTTGCAGCCTTTGATTCCACCAGCAAGGGAGTGAGATGTTTTGGCATTTAGTGCTCAAAGAATTTTTAAGAATGATAAAAAGGATTGGATCTTTCAAGATGGGGAGATGCAGAGGAAGAGACTTAAAGGAGAGTGGGGCCTTTTGTGCATTTTGGGCCACAGGAGCTGTGCTGGCTGCCAGCATCACCCTGCAGGTCCCCACTCACAGCAAGGAGAGCAGGTACCACGTCCTTCCCTGCCCAGAAGTCTCAAATTGCTGCCACTTGCAGTTCCTTCCTAGAAGAAATACCTTGGGAAGAGCTGAAAAGAAGAAAAAAAAAAAAGAAGAAAGAAAAAGAAAAACCCAGCATGGTCATTAGGATGAACTGCTTGGAGTTAGATAACCAGAAATGAGTTGCTAAGCAATGCTCAGGGAAAAGGATTTGGAGAGAACGTCACGGTGTGTGATACCTAAGGAGGGAGAGATGTGTGTGAGTTTAGCAGAAATCATGCTCAGCTACCATGGCACTGCAAGCTGGGCACCAGGGCTGTTACAGAGAGGAAATGCAGCGTTTTGCTCTATGGATTATTACTTTTATTATTTACTCCTTTATTGCTGCTTGATGGGTTCTGGAACTTTCAGGGTTTGAGTTTGCAGAGGAGCTTATCTTGAGGACGCATCCTTACCCTTTTGTCCTTAGATCTGCACAAATGTATTTACTCCTCAGTTAAACAGATTTCTATCATTTTGAAAAGCCTGTCAAAACCAATTAGCTATGAAAAATCACTAATCATTTGGGATATCTTCAGAAGGAGGGTGTATTTGTAGAACTAATTTGCTCCTGCCAACACGTAGTGTGCGCCTTTACTTTTTCTGGTGTAGAAAACCATTCAACCCCAACCCTGAGAGGTGCTGGGCAGCATCAGGGCACTAAGGGCTGGGAGGGGGATGAGGTCTCTGCTGTGTAGCTCAAGGTTCCCTGGCTGCACATCCTTGGCATGGAAACTATTTAAGGGTTTTGGCGTTCAGATCTGGCCCTCAGCATAGACCAAGCTGTGAAATAGTTAATCAACAACAGCCTCGTCAGTAAAATCAAAACCCCTTTTTCTCCTGGCATTTATTCATGGTGTCTATTTCCAGCCCCTTGTCTCTTACCCTGGGCAAAGCTCTGAGTTGTAGCTAATGACTCAGAGCTGTGATATCACCGTGCTTGGCTGTTCTTCTCCCGCCATCCGCGTGTCTGCAGCCCGTCCTTGGTGCCTTTTCCTGAGATAAACCCTGCCTGGAGCCACTCAAAGTGCTGACTCCCTGCAGCATCACTATCCCAGCACTCTGGGAAAGCCAGCCTGGCCCACACCACTTCATATCAGCAACATCAGTTTGGATGGCCCCAAAGAGCAGCTCCCCTGTGTGAGACCCTCCCTCCTGTCAGCAGATTTCCCAGGGAACAAAAGCGGCTGTGTCCGTGTTATCTGCAGGCTGGAGTTGCCTATCCCAGGCACAGCCCCTGGCTTGCACAGAAATGTTTCTTGTTCAGGCAAGAGGGACAGAAAGCTCTATGAGGGATGTCCTTGTGGATAAGGGATGTGTTGAGCTAAGCAAGCCTGGCATTTCCACGGGCCAGCTCTGACACCGAGTGGGCGAAGGTGGCTCTGCCAAGTTGGTGCTTAACCAGACCTGGATGACCCCAGCCTGGGCTGATCCATGGCAGCTCATTAAAGGATGATCCAGGAGTGTGAGGGGGATTTACCATCAGTGAAAGTTCCATGGTCAAGCATCAGTGGCAGGTGGGAATGGGACATGGCCTGAAACCCTGGCACTGTAGATTTGGGGGGGATAAAGTGGAAAAGGTTTCTGATGGTTGTAGAGAAATCTGGTCATGCCGTGTTTTCTGTGCGGAGAAGCTGGTGGGCTCATCTGACAAGACCTGGTTTTAGAGGGGAGTTCATGTTGGTAATCAGGGAGTGCCCAGGGAGACCCCAAGTCCTTAGGGACACCCAAAGGGTCACAATTGATTGCTAGGACCAAACCAGGAGCTGCTTCTTAGGACTTCTTAGGAACAAACCACCTGAGAAAGAGGCAGAGCGAGCTCCAAACCTTTGGAGCTGGATTTTCCCATCCCATGTTGCACCTTTGCCTTTTGCAGTGTCCCCCTGTGAGGCAGTGATGCCAGGTGCCCACGAGCTGGTGGCGCAGCAGAGCCTGGCACTTTGACAGAGCACAGATTTCAGGCCTAGCCTGGCGTGATTTTGCTTTTATTTTTTGCTATAAAACAGCAGTGATCTGGGTCAGGACAGGGCTGCTCCTGCTGAGCTGTGACATACCCTGTGCTGCTGATCAGTTAATCTCTGCCTGCTTTGCTTTTTTGCTGGGTGTTACAGCCTTGTGAGGGCTTTGGGAGAATTAAAACAGCTATAAACAGCTTTGATGAGTGCTACAATTAAACGCAAACTGCAAGTTCAAGGAATTGCAGCCAACCAGCTTGGGAATGTATTGCAGGTTGGTGGTGGTTGTCCCTCAGATGCTGGGGAGCAAAGGGAGATGTGTCTGTCAATTCCTCTGGCAGGATTCAGACCTCTGGGAGTGAGGAGGTTGTCCCCTCTGTGCTGGGAGGGGACAATGTCATGCCCACGACACTATAACAGAAGGGGTGTTGCTCAAAACTACCCTCCACCTGACAATTATGCTTATTTTTAGCTTTCTGTGAATTTTCTCTGGTCAGAAGATCACAGGTCACCATCACTGCTTGCTTTCAAGACAGTGAGAGCAAGAAAATACTAATGAACTCTTCATTCCCCAAGTATTTTCTTCTATTTTAAGCAGTTAAATAAGACTCAGACTGCAATTAGCCAGCCCAGTCTTTCTCATACTATGACCCTGGGTTTAGACAAGGGCCACAGTGCTGTCTCATTAAAGTTTCACAGAGGCATTTCTTTCCACAAGGGAGTTTAAGGAAATACCAGTTTATTTAACAAATGTGTTTTTGCACTGACCTTCCTGTAATTTGCATTCAAACCATCCTATAAAATGCCAAAAAGGTGCTTAATGGCAATAATAAAGAAATCATAAACTAAGAGGAGCCAGGGATATTGGCCATTTCTTCCCCTAGACTGTCAGTTAATCTCTAGAGTGTGTATTTGTGTTGGATTGTGGTTGAGTATTTACTGCCCTGTGTAATGGGGCTTTTTTCCTTCTGTTGCTGCTGTTCTTCTCTTTCCAAATGAAATTCCAAATGAAGTTCTCCCTTCTGCCCCCTCTTCCATCTCCATATTTTAGACTAACTGGAGGCAAGAATTGATGTTGTTATGAAGATATCTTTAATGGGGTGAAACTTCTCATTTCCATCCTGAATAATTTATGGCCAGCTCATTCCCACTAGTTCTAACTAGGTTTGTTAGCCTAATTATTTTCTTTTCCTGCTGATATTCCTTATTTACTTAAAAACAGCAGTCGTATCCTCTCTCAACCTACTTTTTTTTTAGCTAAATAAGCCAAAATTCTCTAATTTCATAATATTGTGCTCTCTTATTACAGGTAATAAAATTATTAAATCCATAAATGAAGACCCAGTCAGGATCCTGATCACCTTCCCCAGTTTATCTTTGCTCAGCAGGAGAAACGCTGCTGTGTGGGGCTGCTGAGCAAACCTCCACCGTGATTTTAACATGATCACAACTTCCCCTTCCAAATGTGTTTGTAAAGTCATACAGAGGAGCTTGACAAATAAACTGACTTTTAAGTTATTGATGTATAGCCATAGAAAAGAAGGTTTGACTTTGACTGGGCAGCTGGTCTAGTGGAAGGTGCCCCTGCCAATGGCAGGGGGTTGGATTGAGATGTTCTTTAAGGTCCCTTCCAACCCAAAACATTTCATGGTTCTGTGATTATCTGCATGGCTGATGTCCAAGTCTGACATTCAAAGGTTAGAGGTCTTTCAGGTGGCATTTCTGCTTAATTGTCACTGATGAAACTAATTTGCAGCAAATTGTATGAAATTGGGGTGAATTTTCTGAGAGCTACTTCTCCAGTGCCTTTCACAGAAGGCAATTCCACCTGAAAAAATTAGGTTTTCCCTTGGCTGCCTCATCAAACCCCTTTACCAGACCTTCTTAGCTGTGTCATGAGGTGTCCAAGCTGCAAAGTTTAGGGTTTTCACATCTTTCCCTGGGCTTAGAGCAGAGTGTTGTTGGCATGAGGAGCAAGGCTGCGCACAGGAACCACATCCATTGCTGGATCCCCCTGTTCTCTCTCCTGGATCATTTGTATTTCACATTTGAAGGCTACAAATGAATCATTTCAGAAAAGAGAATGCAGCTAAAACTCAGGGAGAATACGTCTTTGGCATCCATCTCCAGCGTGTGAGATCTGTGCCAAATCTGCTGCTCTCTTTTGAGGCACAAGACAACATCCCCAGATTTGCAGCAGCCAGCAGCACCCACTGAGCTCTTCAGTAATCTGATCTATTTTCTTCTGGAAATCTGATGGAGTGTTTGAACTACACGACTGGGAATGATTTTGAAAAATGGTGCTAGGCAGCCCTGTTTGCTTTCTGAAACCTTTTGAAAACACCAGTTTTAGGGAAACTAACCCCAACCCTAGCAGAAGGATTAATTCATCTGTTTTCTCAAGGAAAAATAATTACTACGGATCTTTCAAAGCTCCCAAGGAGCTGGCAGACAAGTCTTCCCCAGAGTTGTCATCTGTGACAGCAGATCTGGCTGTGATAGTGCAGAATTAATCATCCCTCTTGGCCGGGGCAGCGAGCAGGAGGAGGCACCTCTGCGCTGGCTTCTGGAGACTCAGAGCTGCTGCTGAGCCTTTCCTTTTGCTGAATGTGTTGGGAGATGCAGCATCTGCCATGGTTAGTGCTGATGAATAGATATGAGGGAGATGGTTTTAATTTAAAATATTCCAGTTGTTCTTTACCAGGGATGCACAGTGCCCCACAGGGGAGCGAGGCTCGGCGCTGGGGGTGGTCCCTGGAGCCTGGCAGTGGGAGAGGGCGGCTGCACAGGCAGGGTGGGAAATGAAGCATTTCACATCTGAGTGAAACTACTGGGAAAACTGAACTAAAGGGCAGCAGGGAAAGGATCTGTAGGAAAGCCTGGCAGGAAAGCTGTGAGCACATGAGGGGGTTGGTGCTCAGAGAGCTCAGAGACATCCCGGAGCTCTGCGGGGGGAGTGAGGATGCTCCCCGTGCTGGATCATCCGTGGCGCCTGCTGGCAGGGAGGCTCCTGGTGGGGCTTTAATAGCTATCAGCAGGCTCCTGTAAAATATTACTTCCCCTGGGAGGAGAGCCCCAGGCGAGTGGTAGAAATAGGAGGAAAAATAGGAAGGAAAAAGAAAAGGAATGGGGAGGCAGCAGAGCTGGGCTGGGTGGCTGAGTGCTCAGCTCACCTCTACCTGCTCTGCTCCAGGGCAGCCGGGATGGATCCTTGGCAGGGACTGCCTGTCCTGAGTTGCTTTCCTACTAAACAAGACATTTTTCATTTCACATTTCCACAGGAAAATGTCAGTTCCAGAGAAAAAAAAAGAAAAAGTGATTGTTGTTTTTATTGTTATCTGCTGTCAGTTCTTCCTTCAGGCTCTCACTTTTCTCACTGTAAGCTCTCCAGGCAGGGATTTATTCACTATTTCAAATGACTGGCATGAAGGTACCATGCCAGCAGAAATAAATATCCATACTGATAGATGACAGTATCTTACTTAGATATTTTCCTTTCGGAATGGAATGGAAAAACTGGACAACCACAATTCAAATTACTTTTGTATTCTTTTGAAACCTCTTTTTAATTGGTTGGCTTCAAATTTTGGGGGGGGGCAAGAATATTTTTTCTACCAAAAACCTGCAAGCGAGGATTTTTCTCCAGGCATATCTTGTCATGTGAATTTTATCAGCTCTCCAGACAAATGAAAAGGTCAGGTAGGCAACAGCGGAGGTGGGAGTGACTCTTTTGTTCATGAAGATCTTGTCTTTACAGCTTTGGGGGTGTTTCTGGCTTTGAAGAAGACCTCACACATTTCTTTTTGTTAATTCTCAGCCTGTGGCTTCCTGCTTGCCAAGAGGTGCTGGACACTGGAGATGTTTGGCCTCTAAACCTCAAGGAAAATCACTGCACCTGCAGCCAGGAGAAAGGAGATTTCTGCTCCTCTTTTAGGTACTTGTAAAACCATTGTGCTAATCCTCTGAGTTTTCATTCAAAGCCCTTGAAAGTCAATTGTTCCATGGGCAGACAAGCTGGCAGCTTGTGCTCTGCCTGGTTCCATGGGTCCTGTGTCCTGCCCTGCCACCTCTCCCTGCCCAGGTCCCCATGGGTCCCCAGTGCTCCCATCGTGTCCCCAGTGCCATCAGGGACCTCAGGCAGGAGGTGCTCTTTCCTCTCTCCATTTCTCTGCCCGTTCCCTCACTTTCCTGAAACCTGAGCAAATGCAGCACTCTGAGAGCATCACTGCTGTGCCAAATTTGGAACCCTGCTGGCAAATGGGTTCAAAACCTGTTAGAAGTGGGGTGTGAAGGGGGCAGGTGTGGCAGTTTGAAAGCAAATCAGTGAGAGACTCAAAGTCAGAACCACAATTTAACAGAAAAATGCAATAATACCAAAACACTGACAGTCAGAATACAACCTGACACCCTGTCGGTCAGGGTGTTGGTAGCAGTCCTATTAGATGGTGGTTGCAGTCCTCTGGGAGTGATAGATGTGGTTCTGTTGAAGCAGTGATCCTGTGAAAGGTGTAGTTCTCCTCTGAAGGTCCAGTGGTGGTGAAGAAGGGTCTGGTCTTCCTCTGGGAATCCAGTGGAAAGCTGACTTGTGGTGTTTCAAATTCTAGTTTATATTCAGTTAGGGATTCATTGGTTCCTCATCCTGGGCGGGGCATCTCCCAATGGGATGATGGAGTTTATCAGTGGGACTCAATGTCCCATTAACTGCAGCCATTAGGGACGAACAAAGCAAAGTGCCCCACCTGGCTCCAAGGGCTGGCCCATTAGAGAACGTTCTGCGGCCATCAGGGATGAGCCAGGAACACTGCCCCACCCGGCCCCAACATCCCATGAAGACGGTGATAGAATACACACCATTGGAACCTAAGACAGCAGGCCAGGGAGGGGAATACACCAGAGGGTCTTTCCCTCTGTCAGTGTGGACAGCCACCGTTTCCCTACATTTGCAGAGCACAGTGCAGTCATTCCCAAGCACAGACTTCCCCCCTCTGAGATCCCCCAGTGCATCCCTGTGCCCACTCTGCTCCCCAAGGGCTTGGGGTTCACCTTTGTAGTGGGTTTGTTCAGTGATTAGCAGGGAATCAGAGGGGTCATTCTGTTTGTGTTGGCATCTGCTGTTTTGTGGGGGGAAGAAAGGTTTCATTGTGCCTGTGAGGGACAGAGGTGATAAGTGCTGACTTCAAAAGCTGCTCCCACTCCAGTGGTGTGGAGTTACTCCTGCAGGATCCACTTTCATGGTGGGGCTGTTTAGCTACAGCTGGATGATGGTGTTGGAAGCCTGCCCATCACATCCACTGGGCTCTCTGGATAACATCCCCACTGCTCTCTGTCACGGTGACTGTGAGGGGCCTGAGCCAAAGCCATGGGCCTGGTTCTCCCAGGCATTTTGGGTTGTTTGGGATCAAAGCATAGCTGGGACCTGACCACAAAGGCAGAGCACACCCCAGCCTTGGGCAGGGACACTTTCCACTGGACCAGGTTGCTTCAAACTCTGTCCAACCTGGCCTTGGACACTTCCAGGGCTGGAGCAGCCACAGCTTCTCTGGGCACCCTGTGCCAGTGCCTCACCACTCTCACAGTAAAGAATTTCTTCCCAATATCCAATCTAAATCTACCCTCCTCCAGCTTAAAGCCTTTCTGCTTTGTCATCACTTAGTCTGCAAATGGAAATTAAAAAGCCTCTGAAAGAATCTGTAAGTAATTTCTAACGATCCTTCCCAGGACATTTCATAAAATGAAAGACCCCTGTGCTCTGTCTGCTGTTAACCAAGGTCTTCTGGAACCAGGGGAATATTTTAAGAACAACGTTACTTTGCAGCAGCTCATAGCTAATGAATTCCCAATTCATATTTCACAGTAGGTTTAGAAGAAAAGAAAAATCCATTTTCCTCACAGCTATAATGTATTTTCCAGTCACTTGTGGAACAGATTGTGCTCAGACCTGCAGCAGTGTAAAAAAAGCACGACTAGAGTTTTGGCTACTTTGTGTCCGGGGTCCCTCATCCACTGAATGCTCTAATTGCATTAAAAGTGTGCATTTCAGAGGCTGCCAAAGACTCCATTTTCATATTACTTTGCTGGATTCTCTCCCCATTTCTTCTTATTCTGCTTTTGCTAAGTGCCTGCAAAACAAATTACAGAAAATATTCCCTCATCTGGGCAATGCTTCTTAATTCACAGTGCATTTTAGTTTGTACATGTTGATGCATCCAGCTAAATTGTGCTGGCAGAAACCTTGAGGGGAGTCATTAGGAAATTTCATCTGTTTGGTGATCAACTATCTTTCATTTGTCCTGGTTCTTCTGATTGAAGATCAAAGGAGAGAGGCATGAGAGTAAAATCATAGAATCCTGGAGGGGTTTGGGTTGGAAGAGACCTTAAAGATAATCCTGTTCCACCCCCTGCCATGGGCAGGGACACCTTCCACTGTCCCAGGCTGCTCCAAGCCCTGTCCAAGCCAGCCTTGGGCACTGCCAGGGATGGGGCAGCCACAGCTTCTCTGGGCACCCTGTGCCAGGGCCTGCCCACCCTCACAGGGAAGAATTTCTTTTATCTCTTCCACTCACTGTGGTTGCATTAATAGTAGGGTCCTGAAGCATTTTAGCTTCAATATTTGGTCTTCAAGATATTGTAGAGAGTACCTAAATGGTGACATCAGTGCAGTGCCTTAGAAGAGCAAAGGAGGAATCTGAAAGTAGAAGTGGATGTGGATGTGCATGCCAGCATGTTGATTCTTGAAGTTCATTGAGAAAAATACCCAGGGAAATGTAAAATTTGCAGAGTTGGTTGTGGATAATGAATGCAGCTGAAAAAGTGCATTATGCACCAGCTGGAATGATGTGCAGCAGCTGGGCAAGCAGCTCTTTTCCATAATCCTGGATTCACCTCAGAGCTTCTAATTACTCAACCCAAATTTTCAATTATTTTCAAGACTGTGTGACAGGGTATAAAATACTCCTGATTCATGAAATCCAGCCTGGACCATCAGCCCCTGGCTGCTGCTGCCCACCCAGGGTGGAGCTGGGCTATTTGGGTCATGTCCTGCCTGCAGTGGGGGGGTCCTGGGCAGAACATGGCTACAGCTATTTGGGGCAAAATATGATCTTCTGCCTTGATCATTCCCCTGTGCAGCTGAGATGGAGTTTGCTGCTGTATTTCCATTTTGGAAGCCAGCTCTCCTGTTATCACCCCCTGACATGAGCAATGGATCTGATACGTTGTCACACCCTGGGGAAGTTTTATGAAAAATCAGTGCAGCGTTGCTTAACCTCTACTTCCAAGTCCGGATAAACACTCGTGCAGTGAATTTCAAATTAAAAGAATAAACCCCAGAGCTGTCCCAGGTATTGGGACAATAATGAATGAACAGTCCTTGCTGCCTCGTGTGGATTGCCCAGTGCAGCTCTCCAAGTGCATTGCTTTGGTATTATTCACTCCAGCACTTCAGCAAGAGCTCCTGCGGTGTTTGTGACCAGTTCCCCACCACCGTGCTCCGCTTGCAGCCCAGACCAGGGCTGATATGATGTTGCAGCAGCCCTTGGGTCTCAGCAGGGCATTACCCTGCAAACAAGACTGTCAAAAATGGGGAAACTGGGAAGGATTTTGATTGCACCTTGTGTTCACTCATCCCTCTGTCAATCTAATCCTGGCCTAACGTCAGCACTGATTCTGACTCGTATCTTCCCTTGTATCTCTGAGTAACACTGCTGGATGCAGACACCATGGAAGACTCATTTTCTGAGCTCATATCTCTAAGGTATATTTGTAAAACTATCTTGAAAGGGCTGGCACAGGAGTGCCATTTGTTTTAAAGGGAATTGGGCATCCCAGCTGCTTCTGGGGCTTAGCAAAGCTCAGGGCAGCACACGTAAACACTCTTATAATCATAATGCTTTTTACTTGGCTGTGTGCAATACAAAAGACCCAGAGGAATCAGGCAAGCAACAGCAGCAGCTTCTTGACCTGCAAGTAAAAACCTCCCCAGAGGTTTTGTGTAGAGCAGCACAATGCCCTTCCTGCACTGGGTCCAGCAATCCCACCCTGGCAAAGAGCATTGGAGCTGGGGCAGGGAGACACCCCTGACAGACAGGATCCACAAAATATACTGGAACAAAAGCCCAGGACTTTGCCTGGTTTCTGATTTCATGGGCTTTGATTTTTTTGGTTACTGGGCTGATGTGGGAAACAGGCTCCCTGCTAAAGGTGAGCAGGAAAGTCGCAGCTTTGTGTCACAATCTCTGCAGTTTGTTCTCCCAACAGATAATTCTGCTGCAAAAACATTGGTTGCTTCGTGCCTCTTTATTGTGTTTGGGGGAAGAGGAAAAGAGCCCTCCTGAGCTTTCCAGGGTGAGTTTGAAGGTCAGAAGTCACTGAGAATAAGCAGATTTCCTCTCTCCACTAACCTCCAAGGGCCATCCAGCTCATCCCATTCCCTGGTGCTCAGGATTGACACCGCATACTCAGTCACACTCCTGTGGCTGCAGTGTGTAATTATGGAGATATCCTGATGGAGTTTGGAACTCAAGTACTCAGTGCAAGCTCAGATGTGAGGCAGCACTGTCAGCACCTGCTGCTGTGATCCCTGGCCTCTGAGAGGCACTTTCCCTGGGAATTATACATATTTATAGGTAGACAGACAATTTATCCTGCTCTGGGCTTCAGGCTCCCCACCCCAGTTCAGCCACTCCTTGCTGCCCACCCACAGGCTCTGCAAGTCATTCCTGCCAGCCCCACACTGAGCCCCATTGCAGCTGGGGGCCATGGGGAGGGTCTTCACCCCCCAGGGGTCTCAGCATGGCAGGCTGGGGCAGGAGGAACGACCCCGAAACAGCTGCTGGGGGAGAAGCACAGAGCCTTTACAGCTCCCAGCCTGCTGTGTCAGCAAAACCACCCCTATCTCAGGACCCTTATCTGCCAACAGTGTAAATAATTTCTAAATGAGCTGGAAGGAGGAAGACTGATGAATGCAGTTTTGCTGGAAAATGTTATCAGGTTGGGAACAGGGATGGCTGAACACTCCCTTATCTTTCCTGGACAAGAACTGGGGGATAGCTGGGGTCTCCCCAGCCCGACTCAGTGGCAGCACAGCTCCTAGAAACATTTTACTGCTCTGTATCAAACTGAAGAGTTTTAGCTATTTGCTTTCAATTCTGCTGTTTGTGCACCTTGCTGTGTTTATTATTCAGTGCCTTCTGTCCTCTCCCTGCCCCCTGTGCCAGTGATTAAGAAGATGCTGATGCTGTTGTTGGCTTTGGCACCTGGAGGTCGGGCTCAGAGCATCCTGTTGGTGTGCAGGGAACATCAGTGTGGTGATTGAGCCACACTGCCTACTGAAAAAAATTCCTGTTGCCCCATGTTCCCATTTAAAATCCCTATGAAACCTCTAACCTGACAGCAAAAACTGTATAACAAATGTGAGGCTGAAATGATGCTTTAATCCTTGCTGGGATGGGGTGTTTGAACTACCTGGACACTTTAGGCTATTTAATTCAAAAAAAGAAAAATGTTACTAATCTATTAAAGCATTGCTCTCTTAATTTCTCATTTAAATAAAAAATGGAGGGACAGCATTGGAAAATCTTTCCTGGCTGGTGGTTTTTTAATGCTTTGTGAGTTTATTAATGCCCAGACCAAAGGGATTTGGGTACAAAATGGTGCTCAGGGCAGTTTCCAGGCTCAGAGTGGTCACAGAAACCATCCTTGGAATCAATCTCCCAATCTCCTCCATGAGGACTTCACTGGATCCAGCTGGATCCAATTTGGGGCACGTTGTAGCCACTGTCCCAGTTACCCCAGGCCACTCCTCCCACCCAGCATTGCTCCAGCCTGAGTTAGGGCTCAAATAGCAGCCACAGTGCCAAGGCAAGCCTGAAAGGGGCTCTGTGCCAGCACCCTGCCAAAAATGCAGCTCCCACAGGAATTCAGTTATTCCTGTGTCCCCAGGACAGCAGGGTGGCAATCACAGGCAGCAGGATGGGCTGGGGTGGATTTATGGCTGCAATAGGATGGTGCTGAGATGAATCCCTGCCAAACCCCATCAGGACTCCTGAGGCAACCCCAGAGCCCTCCAATACATAATGGACAAATAAAATAGATACCCATGTAGATTATATGTAAATATACTCACATGCATACAAAATGAGGAGGTAAGCTGATCCCTTCTGATCTGCCCAGTAAGGACCCTTTCCTTTGTTTTTGCCTGTAAAAAGAAACAATTGTTCCTTATTTTTGTCTATATTTGGTGTAATCAGATCCCTCCACCACTGAAGCTCATTTCCTGCTGCTGGGTACATCCAAGCTATTATTGAGTATTTATTTTTCCATGGGCCTCTCTGTTTCTAATTACTTTGTGCTGATGTTGTGTGACAATGTTGAGTCTGCACCTCCTTTAATACCTGCCACATGCTGAGTATATTGTAAACAACACATTTTTCAGATACTTCTAGCTACTATTTACCTCTTTATTTTTGATCCTACTATTTCTGGATATTTAATGAAGCTGTTTTCTATTGGGGTTATTGGCCAGGAGGTCAAGCAGACAGAAAGCATACAGGTACATTAGAAGTAACTTAGCTAGTGATGCTTAAAATTGGTGAAGTCCTGTGGGGTTTGTTGCTCTTTTTTTAATGGAAGACAGTGAGAGTTTTGCTGCAGCAAAAGTGATAAAAGACTGGCAGTGCAGAAAAATAATATCTCTGTATGTTCACAAATAGCCTATGTGGTGCTGCTACTGCTGCTCTGGCAACAGCCATTTGTGTTTAAAATCTGTTTCTTCTTATTTGACAGACATTGGAAATTTGCATGTGTGGGATGTCTCTCATAAACTGATTTTATTTGGAAGATAGCAGTGAAAACGTTTTTGGGGAAATGAAGGGGAAAACCATTGAGAAATGAAAAGGGGAAAGAACATATCTGATTTTTTAAAATATATATTTATAAAATATATTAATGTAAAAAATATTTGTCATATTAAAGCCTTGTTAAGCGTTATGGTGTCATTGCCCTCCTGAGCCCTGAGCTGGGCAGGTGCTGGCCCTGGCCCATCTGCTGTGCTACCAGTGCTTTGCAATGATTATTCCTCTTCCCAAATTAAACTTCCACCTTGATGGGCTCTCAGCTGGGTGGAGGCAAAGCAGGGCTCCTGCTGGATTTTGTGCTTATCCCTTCTGGAAATCCTAAAACACCCTGAGCATCTTCTGGGACTGGGGCGTTTCTGTGGCTGCTGAACTTGGCAGCAGCTCCTGTCACCTGTGAAGTCTCCAGGCTGTGGGTGAATTATTTTCCCCAACATCTTCATCCCGTGGCTGACACAGGAGCACATCCCTGCAGCTCACAGGACAGCCCGGCCCTCCACCGGGCAGGGATTTTCTGGGCTCTGGTCCAGCACTAAACACGGAAAATTCCAACAGTCAATCCTGTGCGTGATCAAGCTGTTTGGGATCTTTTAACTTTCAAAACAAACATGAACAAAACGGGTGATTTTACAGCCGATTCTGTTGGAAAGGAACGACGGGCAAAGCAGGTACCCGGCTGAGTTATTCCCTGCCTAAGATCACAGAAACACTGACCTCTGGCTTTTAAAAAAGCTTGCTTCAACTCTAATCCGGGAAATTTGCATAAATTTACATTTGAACAATAACAGGCTCTGTTTCCTGCCTGCCACCTGCATCACACCTGGTCACTTCAGCTGCAAAAATACCTGAAATTATGGAAGAATCACCATTTTTTTTGAAGTGTCGCCTGGGGTCAGCTTCTCATTTGTAGACTACTGCTAGTTTTCTCCATGAAACTTTTAACAATCTTGTAGTAGAAGCTCCATTAAAATTTAAACCCCCTTTTTGTGGTTTCTATGCCTAACACACACATGTACCTTGACCTGATAAAACCCCTGCCTGCACAAGAGCTGTAACAGCATCCACACTCAGGATGGGAAGCTCTGGGTGCGGCCAGCAGAGCTTGGGCAGCAGCAAAAGGACAAAACAAAAATGCCTGGCTGGATCTGAAGGAAAATTTTACTAAATTTATTAAATACTCAAAATCCAGAGTTATTACCAGAATTTTGATTTTTCAAAGTTTAACAGTATCTTCAAGCAGTGGGAAAAGAAATTTCTGCTCTCCATGCTCACTGCAGTTAAACTCAGGGAGTAATACAAACCTGCAGGAGCACTTTGGCAGTTTTCCTCCAAACCCAGCTATGAAATAAGTTGCTGTGTTTGCAATCCCAGGCCTTGTTTTCCCCTGGCTGTTGACAATCTGTATCTGTAGGGCTGCACAACCACACTCGTGGCTGCCAGCCTGCTTTGAAAGGAAGGATAACAAGGCAGCGTGATCCCATTAGCTCTGATTTTTGCTCGTGCTTGTTCCATTTAATCAGAACAGGTTTGTTGTGTCAGTGTGGTGTAAAGGATATGCTGTCACATAAAAGCACAGCTCTGAAACACCAGGTGGGACTGGGTTTTGAAACACAACTGTTAAGTCAGGCCCTTTGCTTAACTTCGTGCAGCAAAGGAAACAGGTCCATCTTAGAAATACTTGCAGCTTTACTACGAGAAACATGGCTGTTGACAAAATTTATTTCCCCTTCTGTAATTCTCGTTTAGATTTAGGTAGCAAAAGTATCATTTGTAATGCATTCTTTTGTGCTTTGTCAAGTCTAGAATCTCAGAGGTTTGCCAGCAAAAACAACGCTGATATAATAATAATATAAAAAAAAAAACAACCAGGAGAGCAAACAATTTAGTGGGCACACTTCAGTCTCAACTACCAGACTTGTTCAAGCACCAAGTTCAGTATCAGAGTCTAGATGTATCCCTGGTTTATGATATAGAACATGGTGTTACTTATTCCAGAGTTCACCAGCACACTGGAACCTGAGTAAATATTCTGATTAATCACACAGAGGACACCACATGGCACTGAAATGCATCTACATGCAGTCTGCAGCTGCAGTCTCACAAATACTTTTTTCATTATGAAAACACAAATCTCTCATATGAAGAACTAGATCATAGCTATGGAATTATTTGTTTCAATGAGGAACTCCCCACTTCTACTAGAGATATACCTGTGTTAAAGAAATAATCCCAGAAGTCAAGTAGAAGAACTATAAAATATATCATAAAAGGAGAAGTATCTGTATGATTTTTATGGGATTCAGGCACTGTCAATATTTTTATCCTATCAGTCCTTTCCTGAAGATGTTTTAGCTGGTTGCTGGTAATCAGGTTTGTCTTTACTTCCTTATTTATCCATCTAATATAAACCTACCAAATCTTTGTTATGTTCCAGTTTCACTTGTGGTTACACACAGGAGTAACACAACCAATTAGTGAATCAGGTAAAGCACACAAGAAAAAATATTTACAATTTGCAGGCCTATTTTTAAACTAAAATAACTAGAAGTAAGCTTATTAAATATTATGGCCATTACCTTCATCTAAATTCACAGAAGCCGGTGCTTTCAGTCACAAGAAGCTCTAGAACCATCTGTACCAATATGATTAAAAATTGATTAAACTGTCCCACACAGGTATTGGGAAAAGGGCTGAGTTTTTTCCTACTGGGATTTACACTGGTGCCAACTGAACAGCTGATTCCTGGCAGTGGAAGGAGAACTGCAAATCAAACAATCGCCGCGCTGTTTCCTAATCAGAATTCAAGAAAAACACCAGGAAACCAACCATGCTCTGTCCAACAGGGTACAAAATCTTTATTCACCAATAAGTTAAAGTGTTCTTATAAATAGATGTTGTAGTCTTTTGTACTCTGCACTGAACATGAAGGTTCAGTCATTCCTCAGACTCTGAGCCCTCCTCATCCTGGCTGATCTGGAAGTAGCGCAGCTCGTACGTCTCCTTGTCGGACGCGACCACGCGCAGCCAGTCCCGCAGGTTGTTCTTCTTGAGGTACTTCTTGGTCAGGTACTTCAGGTACCTGGAAAACAGCAATTTCACCTCAGAAACTTCTCACTGAACAACAAACCTTGCTGCTGTCTGCACTCCACCCAAGGCAATGTCTTGAGCAGGGCAATACTGCGGTAATTATACCCAGAAATAAAAAAAATTCACTGTAACAGGCAATAAAAGCGTACTTTCACTACAGATATGTAAGAATTTATTATTCATTTGACTTCACAGTAAAATGTCAGTAACCAGAAAGCACTGGTAACTGTTTCTAAACCTCAGTCTAACATAACAGATTCTGCTGCACCTGCATAAGCAAAGGGGGGATGCAGGGAAGGATCTGCACCTCCCATCCGTGCACTCAGCTCTTGTGTGTCCTAACAAACTGAACACTTCAAGGCTTCCTTTGGCTTAAAGGGTTTGTTTGCAACAATCCACATCATGCACACATTCATCATAATACAACCAATTACATAATCAAACAGCCATCCATGGCATTAATTCAGTATTATTTTAAAGGTCCATCTTCTCCTGATACACTTCTGAGGACCTATATAAAGTGTCTCTATTAATATGCTTGGAGTCAACATTAATTAGCAATCAAGCCTTGAGTTTTAAAAAGCGATTTTTAAATATCTGATATAATAAATCTATTTTAATTACATGTTTCACTAATATTTACAAGTGCTGTGAAGGTTAGAGCTAACACCTCTCCAAGTATCAGAAGTGCACTAATTGGAATTAATTTTGCAGGCAAGAGCTGAATAATAATGTGCGTTTAAGGGACATGGTTTAGTGGTGAATTTGGGAGTGTCAGGTTTATGGCTGGACGTGGTGATTGAGAAGATCTTTCCCAAGCTAAATTACTCTGGTTTTAACATCCCACAGTTCAAACCCCACAAACACAAGAGAAGGACACCCGCACCAACCTTTTAGAAAACTGCTTCTCGGACGTCACTGTGATTTTGTTCTTCAGGCGTTCAATGTGAACGGTGTTGCCCAAGTTTCCAGTTTTCCCATTGACTTTAACCTTCTCCTTCAGGAACTGTTCCTGTCCCAACAGCAAAGAAACAGAACACTAGGGAATGGCACCCTAGGTATGAACTAGGGAAGGGACCCTAGTCAGGGAGCAACGTTAAAAAACACCCTTTACTTATGTCCTGACAGAAGTATTAAAAGTACAAAAATACTTTACAGTAGGCAATTAAAAAAAATCAGCCCTGTGCTAAGCAGAAATTAATTTAAAAGTTTTATTCGTGGACAGGTATGAAGCATGCTATAAACCGAGTTTTTCTTTTAAATGACAGTATCTTAAAGGACAGCTGATGATTTAACGCATTTAGAATGTAGCTTTTCAACTGTAACTCAGTTACTGCACTAAGGTTTTTATTACACTATGCGTCACAAGCATGAGCAAGACCACAACTTACAAAATTCCCGGAATCAAAGATTCCATCTTCCACAGGATGGGTCAAGTCAAGGCAAAACTTCCAGGTGGACTTTTTGGATTTTCGGTCCTTTTGCTAAAACACCGAAGAAATCCCCAGCATTAAAAACCACGCCGTAAAAAACTTTTATCCACCCCAAGGGGGGACACACGCGGCGGCGGCGGCAGCGCCACCTCCCGGCCAGCGCGGCTCACTGCAGCCGGCTCGGCCCGGCCCGACCCGGCCGCTTCCCACACGGAGCCCTCTGGGGAAAGCCCCGCTCGCAGCGGGACGACCGCCGGCTCCTCACCCGCCCACGGCTCCCCCGGCCAGCCCTGCCGCCGCTCCCCTCCCGCTCTCACCGGAGCCATCGCGCTCCCGCCGGGCCGCTCCCACAGAAAGGAAGTGGCGCTGGCCACGCCGCGCCTTTATACACCGGCCGGTGACGTCACCGCGCAGGCGCGCGGGGCACGCCGGGAGGCGCCGGCGCTCCCGGGAAGATGGCGGCCCTGAGGAGGGAGTCCCGTGTGGAATCTCCCGGCCCTGAGGAGGGAGTCCCGTGTGGAATCTCCCGGCCCGGGGAAAGGAATCCGTGTGGAATTTCCCAGCGTTATCCCCGCGGAGCGGAACGCGGCCGCACGCCCTCCTCCCCCTCCCGCCCCAGCCCACCCCCCGCCCCTGGAAGCGGCCGCGAAGCCCCTCGGCCGCCCCACGGCGCTCCCGTCAGTGTAACCAGCACCAGCTCCCCACAGCACTGACACCTTTATTATTTCTGGAGCAAAACACACACACACGTACAAATCTTTCCCCTGATCGTTTCCACGGTGTTGAGAACAGTAACAGAGCTTCCCAAACAGACGCCGGAGCCGCCGCCACGCCCGGGTTACAGGGCCGGGTTTGTCCCGCGAGCAGGAGCCGCTGTGGGAGCGGCAGCAGCCGGGTTTGCTTACAACACACAGCACAGGACAAAAGGGGTTCTGCGATACAGCAAAGCACAGCAAACATTTCCTTGGAGCTCGCAAACCAAGTCACTCTCGGATGCCAAATACTGCAGGGCCACGGTGCAGGTGCTGGAGAGCCTCTGATCACCTCGTGCTGAGCTGCTCCAGGATCCACGCCTTCAGTAACATTCCCAGAGGATACTCGGAATATCCTGAACAAGGTCTCTTTATAGCCTGAAGTTTAGTTCTACTGTAACAAACTACATTCTAATTACTCAACCGAAAAAAAAAAAACCAAAATAGTGGGATTTATTGAATTTCGAATTCTGTGAGACTGACCTGCAGTAACCATAAGAGTTAGAACTGTCAACAAACTTGACTTCTTTACAGATTATGTAAAATTATCTGTATTGTGAAACTACAGACCGTGCACCATGTCTGGGTACACTTCGGATTAGAAAAACCTGCAAGAGAAACAATGAACTTCAGCTTAAAAAAAAACAGCCCTGAGAACATGGCTCAACCAGCAAGAGCCCAGTTGAAAAACCACCATTATAAGCAAAAAATTAGAAGGATCTATTGAATTCTCTAAGTATTATTTGCCAACATTTGAGGCAGGAAACACTGCAGTCTTTCCAATTGTGTGAAGTAGTAAGAGAAACTCAATGAACAGGAGCCATAAAAAAAAAGCATTATTTGGAGTGGAAATACCTCTCACCACCTCCCTGTGTTCACAGGCTTTACTCTAAGCAACTGCCATCAGCTATAGGAAGTTTATGGTTTTGACACAATTTAAGTGTTAAGACAGTAATACAGAACAAATACACCGGTAAGATTTGTTTTAAAATAAAGCTATGAAAGGAGAACTTCCCTAAGCACTTGGTTATGTATATTAAAAATACACATCTCTATGGACTACTGATCACAAAGTTTGTTGCAACGATTCTGACAGGAAACTGAAGCGTCTTACTTTGGAAAAAAATAATGCCTCAAATACATGTTCTAATTTAGAAGCAACTTTTAACCTTACTGAAACTTGGAGATTATGCTTTAAGACATGCTTATGTACCTATGGGAAACTTCATGCATGATGCTCTGCACTTCCATGGTGTCTGAAGTGCTTCACAAAGACAACTAAGTATATAAGAACAAACCTATAATGAAGTACTTAATCATTTAAATCTTGCAGAACTGAAGGTTGCAATAGAAGGACATCTGAAAGTCCCGAGGGCTCTTCCAGCAAGCTGGAGATCATGAAACCTCTACCTTTAGATTGCTGTAGTACCTGAAAACTCCAGTCAGGCCAGGACTCCTCTTGTGGGAGCAGGGCTCGAGCCAGCCCTGGTCCCAGAGCTGAGTCCGAGTAACTGCTCAGATTGTGGGCCAGTGACATCAAGCACCTGCCTTCCAACAAGGTTTCAGAGGACAGACAGGAACCTGAAAATAGACTAAAGCACTACCAGCGCAGGGACGAATTCAAGTCTTGTAGTTTTCAAGCATATTGGAAGTATTTGTAATATGGTGATAGAACTTGCATCAGTTTGACGTAGCAACCTGTGACTCCCATGTGACGCCACACAGCTCAGCCTGCTGTCAGCACCATCAGCAGTGGCTACAGTCACCTCCAAAGCCAACACAGCCTGACTTCCAGGTACCAGCTCGATGGAGAGGCAGGAGGGAGCAGCACAGTGCAGACTAGCCTGAACTATTCCTCATCCCCTTCAGAACTATCCTGGAAGCATTTCAGTCTAGAGCTTCTTTTAAAAGCCGTTTCGCTGTTTCAGTCAAGGTGCTATTTATAGAGTTCACCTGCAACATGTTTTGTGCTAGGCAAGAGCGTGTGGCAGGTCCTACCTCTGCCAGGTGTCCCAGGTAGCTGTGCTTTATTACCAGAGTGTATTTATTGCTGTCTTTACCTTCACTGGTACTGCTCTCCCTGGCACGGGAAGCCTGTGTACAACGCCTGCTTTTGCCACCTGCATTCCACCTCCAAGGTTTGCTAAGCTCTGGCCCAGTGTGGCCAAGGGCAGCTAAGGACAGTTGCCACGAGCCCTTCGGGGACTAGAGAGTACAAACTATGAAGCTGAAAACATTTTAAGCAGTTAAGAGCAGCATGAAGTCCGACTCTGGCTGCCAGTAGTGTGAATTGTGCGTGCTGTCCCGGGCAGCTTCCGTGTCATCCTTCATCAGCCACTGAGCATTAAGGCAAGTTCATGAAACAAGTTATCAACTGTGAAGAAAGGTCTGAGCCACGAACTGAGGAAGTTCCCCCACTCATGAAGAGTCACCAAGTCTTAGAATTCAAGTTGAATGCCTTAAACAGGAGCAGGCTAATTATCCTTCCATAACTATTGCTGTGAAGCCTTGTTAAGCTACTAAATAGTCAGAGGCATGCATGGGTGTTGCTATGACTCAGAACTCCCCAGGACAGGAGCCAGCTTCCCTAACTAGGTAGCAAGTTATTTAGTTTTCTAGTGAAGCCATGGTTGTTCGGTATCGTGTGTCAAGTTTATGTTTTGAAAATACAATAGTTTTATTGGTTTTTTTTTAAAAAGAATCACATGCATTTAGTTTAGGCTCAATGCTACAGTTTGTCCCACTTTCTGAAAAACGTGTGGTCCCTGTGCTACAAAAATATGGTCTGAACCTGAAGGTTAAAACCTAAAGCTGGAAGCACTGCAACAGATTCCCATGGAGTTTGTCACCTTTTTGTAGTTTAAGATAAATATAATAAAGGAAAGCAATTGAACTGCATTTTTCTATTTTATTTTTCAAGTCTGACAAAGGCCTCGAGTGAAAGTCTATAGCTTTAACATCCATTCTCACCTTTGTGTCCCCTTGACCTATCTATGTCTTATCTACTCAATATTCCAACGGCCTGCCTAAACCACAGGTAGGCTTTTTTTTTTTAAACCATTTTATCGTTACAATAAGCCAACAAGTTGGCAAAGAAGAAAACAGAGGTAATACAGTTTAGTTGCACATGGCCACTGGGGCTTGGTCAAGCCAGCTGGCATTTCTGATCACTTGAGTTTCTTGGTCTTAAAGTTGCGATTGGCACCTACAGTTCTGCAAGAGTCCCAATCCACAAAGTACTTAAGCTTTAAAAAAAGGGAAAAAAAAAAGCTACTTTTATTGTCAGTTCTACCTAAAGATGTCAAGAAAAATACTATTTGTGCTCTAGGTCACTTTATAATCCTAGATACCTACCAGCTTATCTAAAAGCCCCTGAATACTGTATTTTGTCTGTTCATACAGACAAACACTGTTTTGCTCAAGCAAATAAAAATATATCCACTAGTAACACCTGATTGGTTTCTTAGATCCATAGCTGAAACCCACAGGAATGTTAAAATAGTTACAATTAAGGAATTAAAATCTCAGTGATTTTGAAAACTGCCAGTTAGCCTGCAACACTAATCCAGAATCCAGCACTGCTTTTTAACAATTCAAAAAGGAAATGAGGTTGCTTGTGAAGGCCAGAGCTTTGGTGACAATAAGGACCAAATTTATAGATCTGTGGTTTGTCCAGACCTGAGCAGTTGCCCGAGCCTGGCGATCTTCTTTACTTGCAAGGCTTTATGGCTACAGCACATTCTTCATTCATTGCACTTATGACAGATATCTGCAAGAGAAGACACAGAGGTGAGCTCCAGCACAGGCCACAGGAAGTGCTCCTAGAAGTTATTAACTTTCACATTTTAGTATCTATCCCATCTCTTTTGAGTGCTCCAGTACAAATGTCCTCCTACATCTCAAAGGACCAATGCCCACCCCTCTAACCCAGTCTTCACAAAGACAGTATCAGAAGACTACTTCAATGTATCATCAAGTGGAATTAACCCTAGCTGTTCTTGTCTGCCCTCCCTACTCACCTGCACATCTTCATTGGCATTGAATTTTCCTTCTATTTCTTTGCCGAGATCCCCTTCTGGCAACTTTAGATCCTCACGAACTTCACCGCTTTCCGTCAGCAGGGAGAGATACCCATCCTGAATGCCTATCAGCTGCAAAGAGAAGTTATTTTTTACAAGTTTAACATTCACCAGCAGGTAGTAGCCTAATGTAAGCGGAATGCAGCGAACTCTACCTGTTACAATAATCCTTTAGTACTGTGTTTGTAACAGTTAAGAAGCTTATTTAAATCCATTTTTAACGAAAGTTCAGTGGGCTGAGAGTTAGGGCAACTGTAGCAAAAGGCATTCTGCTATCAAGAACCAACACAACCCTGCTGGTTACTTCCTAGTCGGTGGAATACTAGAAACCCCTCTGTGTGATTTAGGAAATGTACTGCTTCCACGTCACTGGTTCAGCTTTCTGCATCTGTGAATTATAAACAATAACTGGAATGGTGTTCACTCAACAGCACTGCTTGTATAAAATGTACAGAATACACAACAGTGTAACCATACACTTCTACACCTGCATCTCTACAGTGAGATACTATCATTTACACAATACACTAATAAATTAGGGAACATCCACAAAGCCCTGGATCACTTTTTAATGCTGTTTTCAGCCTAACCAAAAGCCTGGGCTAAGGGGAATGGCTATTTTGACAGAGCAGGTTGGGGATTTGGAACACGTAACAGTAAATCCAAAAAATTAGAATCCCAGAACAATAGAGAAAGACCACCAAGATAACACTAAGAGTTTCCTGGAAGGTCTGAGCCCTAAGACAGGCTGGTCACATCTTATGCCAACAGCATCAGCTGTCCTGAAGACACTGAAGACTGTTTGCTGAAACACTCAACTTGGCCTTTGTCAAGCAATTGCAGCTTTGCAGATGGTATGGATGTGCCAGTTCCTGACTAGAACTATTCCCAATGCAGTAAGAAAATAGCAAATCTGTTACAATCTGAACTGTGCTTTCAAGAGCTCACTACCACAGAAGTTGCTCCCTTCATACATGTGTTTCACTGCAGAGTTCAGGAGCTTCAAAACTACTAGATATCATCTAAAGCCACTTTCCCCACAAGCAGCAGAAAACACTTTGTCAAGTTAGAATTGGCATCAGATGCAGTTTAGGACTCTTCTGGGGATTCATCTACCCCATGTAAGATTGAAACTATAAATACTAATTTAAGCTTGGATTCAAATTTAGTTATGTGAGATCTTGATTCTCCTTTAACTTATATTAACTTGCAGAAGGGATAACCTCTCTCCATATTCTAAAGGACGCCAGTGCCACAAAGAATGCAGAAGTGGCCTAATAACAACAGCTAGAAAAAGCATGGTTATGAATTCCATTACTTGTGATGCTTAAAGACTGCTACTCTAACCTGAGGCTGTTTGTACACTAAGGAGCTCTCTCCCCATCAGTGAGTTTCGACAGTTTTAGCAATTCAGTAAATGCTATGAGTTCAGCCATGTCATGTCTAGACAGGCAAGTCCCATTAATTCTGACAACAGTACTTTACTGAGAGGCAAATTTGGGGATGAAGAAAGTTTATGTGTGGCACTCAGAGTATAAAGCCTCATATGACTCTTAACTCACCTGGTAATCATTCCTCTTGATATTTGGAACATCCATGTTATGAGTTGATGGGCAAATATCTTCGTATTTTTTACCAGTGAAGATATCAATACCAACCAAATGGACCTGTAAGATTAGAAAAATAACTTCAGTTACTGTTGGTCCTGGAGAAGCAAGATGCTATTGCCATTAGTATTGCTCATTGTACTCAGTTTCCTACAAGATCATGTGCAATCCCAGACTGTGCCTCAACCCTTTGCTTGTGGTATGAAAACATCCCTCACATCGAGAGGGGGCCTCTCGCTCCCTTCCACAGCACACTACAGAAACCCTGCACGAGAGCAAGACCAGCCACTGTTATCTTCCACTGCCTTCTGTGGATTAACAGCAGCAAGCTAAGAGTTCACAGTAGTTAAGAACATGTTTATTTTAAGATCAGCTGTTCAAAGAAACAGGCAGTAGAAGTTAAGGGGAAAAGAGGTGGTCATGCACAGAGATCACAGCAGCTCCCACCTCCCTTTTATACCAGCTTCACTGCTTGCTGCAGCTAGAGCTTAGATGACCAGTTTAACCAGTTCTTCTCGGGTCCTTTCCCCCTCACAGCTGTTTCTGTATTTAAGAAATTTGGATCTGTCTATTAAAAGAAGCCATAAAAAATAAAAGGGGAAGGAAAAAAGAAAAAACTAAGAAGAGCTTGGTCTACTCTAGCTTGGATAAATCCCAAATACTCTACACTCCCCTACACATATGGCAGAAGGTTGTGGAAACTTATGAATCTCCTTAGTCTGTGCTTGTAACAGATCTGTCTCTGAACTCTGATACACCCACCCTAAAGTGTGGCTGAATGAAGGAAGGATTCCAGCCTTGCTCCAAGCTCTGGACAGCTGCATGAGTCAACTGCTTGGGCAGCAGGGCTGCCGCCCCACTCAGACCGTCCCTGCTGGGACACGGGCACTCCTCTCTCAGTGCTGGAATAAGGAAAGAAGCTGCGAGACAAAGGCAGCAAAACAGGGCCAGAGCAAGCCCACAGAGTAACGAGTGTCCGCCGAGCTCTGGATTATGTAACACAGCGCGGGCACTCCTGCTCCAACACTGCAATAGTAAAAGTCTGCCGGCACGGGCAGACAGAAGTGCTCTGGTGGGTAGCGACAGCACAACCCAACCACGCCCTAGTGATTTCATCAGCCCCCCTTCCAGAACTTACTCTACCCCCACTACAGAAACTGGTTTTGTCACTATGATCGTTAAAGCTTGTTTTTTAAAAGAAAATAGTTAAGGAGTTAAAGTTGGGAGAAAAAAACACCCCTTATCCTCAATCCTTCCTGCTTTCCGTGACTGAAACCCCTTGAGCCAGCTCTGGAGTGATGAGACACCGCTGCGAGGAAGGCAAAGGCGGGACACAGAGCCAAATGAAACGCTACACCCTTCCGTGCCGGCCGGGAGCCGCAGGAGCGCACAGTGCGGGCGGTGCGACACCCGGGCCGGCAGCGCTCACCTTGGCGTGGCCGTGCTTGCCCGTCTTGGAGGTGGACATCTCCACGATCTTGCAGGGGCGCCCCTTGAGCACCACGAAGCCGTTCTTGCGCAGCGCCGAGCACTGCATGGGGTAGGTGGAGGAGGCGCCGGCATCGCCCGTGGTGAAGTCGAGCTCGTCGGCCATGGCGGTGCGAGGGGGAGGGCTGGCGGCAGGGGGGCTGCGCGACAACGAGAGAGGGTCGGCCCGGAGCCCCGGCGGCGGGAGGGGGTGGCGGGGAGGGGGAAAGGGGGACGGACTCGGACCCAACCACCCCCTGCGGGGAGCGCGGCCCGGGCCCCCCCGCCCCGCACACGTGCGCGCCGGGCGGGACCCGCCACGTGCCGCGGGCCCCCGGCCTCCCACCCTCGGGCCTGCCTCGGCCCCCTCCCTTCCCATCCCCGCGGCCCCCGTTACCGTGCGAGGAGGGTCGGGTCGGGGCGTGCCGGGGGTCGCGGCGGTCCCGGGCGAGCGGGGCGGGAGCGGCGGGCGCGGCGCACACGCGCCCGACACCACTGCGGCGGCCGGCGGGAAGGGGCGGCGCGGGCAGCGCGCGCACGGCGCGGCCCCGCCCCCCCACTTCCGCCGCCGCTCATTGGCCCGCGGCCATTCCGCGGGAGGGGGCGCGGTCTGCCGGCCCCGGCCCTGAACCACGTGCCGGCGGCGCTTCCCGCGCCCGCCCACTCGCGCGCGCTGGCCACGCCCCCTCGGGCGGGAGCGCTCGGGGCGCTGCGGAGGCGCCGCTCCTCGGCCGCCAGGGGGCGCCGCGCACCGCCGCCTCCCCACAGCCCACAGCCCCGCCGCCATCTTGGGCGGCTGAGGCGGCCGCGGGTCCTGACAGCCTCTGGGCCACGGCGGTGGGAGTGACACGAATATGGGGGGAATGTGTGTCCCCAAATGTCCCCAAAGTGTCCCCAAAGCCCGGTGAGCCGCGCGTGACTGTGCACACAAAGCTCCTTCGTCTGCCTCGTGTGCCCTCTCTCAGAGTAATCAGAAACGAGCGTTTTGAAAGCATTATAATCAACCAAAAGGGATGGAGATGGCTGAGATCCTTACCGAGGGCTTCTCTTTGATATTCTAATAATAGTGGAATTGTTAGGGAATACTGCGGCCAGCTCTGGGGTCCTCTGCATTGGGAAGAAATGGATCTGTTGGAGCAGATCCAGGGGAGGGCCATGTAGATGATCCTCTGTAAAGAAAATCAGAATTGGGGTTGTTCAGCCTGGAGAAGGTTCCAGGGAGACCTTGCTGCAGTATTTTCATATATAAAGGAGGATTATGTGTAAGACAGAGATAAGACCGGGGCCTATAGTGACAGGACAAGGGCCAATGGTTTCAAACTGAAAAGAGGGTAGGTTTGGAAAAACCATGTTCAGAAAAACTGTGGATGTCCCATCCTTGGAAGTGTTCCAGGCCAGGGTGAATGGGGTTTAGAGCAATCTCATCTAGTGAAAGATGTCTGTGCCCATGGCAGAGGTTTGGAATAGATGATCTTTAAAGGGGTTTTCCAATCCAAAATATTCTAAACTATGGCACAGCCCTCATCCTGTCCAACAGCCGTTCCCTGCGCTGCCTCAGGAGAGATCTGTGGCCATGGAAGCCGGACCGTGGGGTCCTGATCAAAACAAGACCAAAGGACTGTTTTTACTAAATCCCTCCTAGTCAGATATCATCATACTTTGAGCTCTTTGAACAAATTCACCAGGAGCTTTCCTGTGGAGCTGCTGGCAGATGGGCCCCAGCTCTGCAGGTTGCCCTGCAGATCACCTACAAACGCAACAAAACCAGGAAAAAGCAGGAATTCAGCAGCAGCACTGTCAGCACCTGTGCCTCGGCAATCACCACCACAGGCTGCTGTGTGCTGTCATACAGTTTTTGCCCTGAGACCCTCACTTTGTCATCTGTGCTCTAATGGGGTACCTACACAAGTCACTTTTAATGTCACATTTTTAAATGTGGTTCACCATGAGATGTTTTATTTCATCTGTGTTAATTTTGGCGATTTGTTTGCTTGTGGTCCCACTCTTGGTTACACACATCCCACTCCAAATTGTGCAGCCAAGGAGTTAAGTTTGGCTCTCAGTTATGTGGGGCCACTTCATGAGGCCCCAGCACTGTCTCTCTCCTTTACTTGGGCTTTCCTTGGATGCTGCCTCACCCAGCCTGCTCTGGAGATGATACACTTTATCCTGCCCATTTTACTGCTGTCTCGGTTGATAAGCAGAATCTGGGGCATCCTGTTAAGTTTTTTAACATGTGCAGTGTGTGTTTGCTTACCTGCAAGTGTGTGACAAGTAGCACATGCTCTAGGGCTTTTTATCTTCTAATAAAATACTTTGTGAGAAAATGACCAACTGTTCTGAACCCAAAATGCAGCAGCCTGAGGCTAAGCACTACTGATGATTTTTTTTCCCCTCAAGTATCAGTTGATAAATTTGGCTGATTTTTGCACAATTAATAGATTCATTTTGAATTACTTGAGAGATCTTCTGGGCTAAATCAAGTCTTTTTACTGAAGTGCTGCTGTAGATGATATTTATTTTTTCAGACACAAAACAAATATTTCAAGACAGCCTTTATTTGAGATTCAATAAAAAACATTGGAAATCCAATCCATCAGTTATTGCCTGCAGGCATCGTTCCTTTGTCTGGTACAACATTAATTTTTTAAAGTGTGTTTCTTGATAGTATTAATGCAATTGTCCTGCTTTTCTATACAAGAACAGCAATTTGATTCAAAGCATATTCGTAAATAAAATACTTTCACATTTAAAGGTGTTTTCTTTCCAGTGTTGCACAGCTGGATCACACACACCTTTTCTCTCGAGTAGGCTCAGGATGTTATCAAGCTTTGCTTCTCTTATCAGTGTCTTTAAGAAGTGAAGAGGGATTAGAAAACTCGTGGAAGATTTATACTTAGTGAGTTGTGTCTGTTCTCAGTTACGTTCTGGAGAAGTGTCTGATGCCCTAAAGCGCCTCATCAAAGCCCAGCCTCGAGAATATCTATTTCAGCCAGTGCTGGGGTAAACATCTCACCTTGTTCCCAGAAACATCCCACCTTGTTTCCAGCCGGCCCTCTGGAAGGCAGGAGGTGGTGTTTGCAGCCCTGGGCCGTGGGGTCAGGTCACACGATTAGAAATACCAGGTCATCAGCAGAGCGGTGTAAACAGCCCTGTTCCAACCTGAGCAGTGTCTCTGTTCCAGCTGCTGAGCTGACTTTCCCGGGATACCACTATGTCCTGACTGTTGGGGTGAGGGTTCATGCTGGCTTGTGGGTGCAGCCCTGAGCAGGAGGACGTGGGATGGATCAGTGATCCCCCCTGCACAGGGCAGAGCCACGCTCAGCAGGCGCTCAGAGCTCCTGTGGACAGTGTGTCTCTGTGGCAGGAGCGGGGTCAGGGACCCTCTGCAGTGACCTTGCCATAGGCACCCCCCACTCCGCTCCGGGCACTGCTTTATTCCTGCTGTTCACCGTCTGCTTCCTGTGCCGAGCCCGCGTCCGAATACCCGGGGAATCACCCTGGGCACACCCTGGGGACCAGAGGCGAGCAGTGACAGAGCAGTGACACTGTGAGCTGGCAGGAACCACTGTAATTGTAACTTCCCCACAGGGAAGAAGGAAAGCACGAAGTAACTCCAGCTGTTCCCCCTCCTGGGGCTGCAGCTGTGCTGGAGCAGTGACATCCCACCCCCGACCTGCGGGGATCTGATGCTTTGCAGAGTCACAGAGCCCCTCTCCTGAGCGGAGTGCAGGGAGGCAAAACCGCAGGACACCACCCAAGCCTCGGCTCTGCAGTTGTATCTACAGCTTGTAAAATTTACGGACTGCTGATCTACAGCCAGGATTTATTGCCCCAGTGCTGGGGAGGATATTCCTTCCCTTTCAGCACAGCTACTCAGGCTGTGCCTCTGGGTAAAATTTGCCAGTGTTGCTCCAGGATTTAGTGAAACACTTGAACACACTCAGTTACCTTAAATTTAATCTGATGCTTACACATTCTGCTGGATCCAGACCTGATATCCTGCCTTGAATACCGCAGCTCCCATAGATTTCAGTGAAAGATAAGAACATTGAACACCTCGGAAAACTCATCATACCTTACAGACTTTGTCCCTGCATACGTAGTACTTGGGTTAGCTTCATCATTATCAGCTGTTTGACTCCAGAGATAGAGGGTAGTGCTTCTCAGAGATGAAAAACAACTTGAAGTGAGGCAGAAAAACCTGTGATAAATTAGTGTGGAGAGCGTTAATGGGGCCAAATGTCCTGAGTTTATTGAATTAGGGAAGTCAAACTAATTTTAAAATTAAGCCTAGAGAGTGGGTGACTAGATACCGTTGGCACAACAGAAAAGTCTTAATGGCTGTGTCTCAGCACATTAGGAGAACACTGTCAAAGCTCTTGCTGACAAGATGCTTTCTCAGGGATTATTAATCATATTGCATTATTAGCCAGGCATGGTATGAGAACATATTTAGCACGTTAACTAAAATGCAACGACTAATAAGTTTGACTAGGTCTTTTAAATTTTCTTAATGATTAGCAGCTTAGTAAAACTGTAATGGTGAGAGATAAAAATAATGATTCAACAAGCTGTGTCTCAAGAACAAGTTTTAACTGGAACTTGCATGTAGCAAGGACAGATAAAGTGTACAGTCCTAATTATCAGCCTCATGGGATGAGACAAAAGTAAACATATAGTCAGATTTAACTAACTCTAATGACCCCATCCTGCTGGCATATGGTTAAAGTGCTTTTGTGGTAGTTCAGCCCAGCTTGATCCTTCACTGCAGCCATGGGGAGGACAAAGGGTCAGCAATGCCTAACTCTGCTCATCCTGTCCCAGGCTGGAAGAAGAAAACTCCCATCCCTTCCACATGGCAGCTGCTGCAAGGAAACACAGCCTGACACTCCATTTTCGTGAGGTGCCTCTGAACCCCCAGGCAGCTCTTCCAGAAAATTCAGTGCTGTAGCTATGGGCAGTGTTAATGCTGTGGGGTTTGTTAAACTGATTTATGTTCTGCACTACAGTAACTGGATCAGGCGTTCTGTCATTTACCAGTGACACAGGAAAACAAGGACTGGGTGCTCAGCGTTGATCAAAAAGGTCCCTCACTGCTGAGTTGCCGGCAGAGTCACTGATGCCTCCCAGATGAATGGACAAAACTTAGCAGTAGTTTAGGAAATAGTTTTGTACCCCCTGTTTGATCACAGGGAACCTGGCCTGGCTGGGCCCTCAGAGCAGCAGCAAATCTGCTTTGAACCTCATCTCTCCCCAAATGCTCCTCCTGCCTCTCATGCCTAGAGAGGGCCCCAGGATCAGGTTTTAGGCTCTCCAGCACCATGCAAGCAGAGGTGCTTCACAGTGGGGTGAAGTGGGCAGTGGTGACAGCTGGGGCCAGACACTGGCACCCCTCCAGTCAGGATTCATCCAGCTGCCACTGGCTCCAGGGCTGCCTCCAGCCTCACAGTGTCACCTCTGGACCACCTGTTTCGAAGGGATTTAGTTGAGGGTTTGCACAGCTTGTACCACCTATGGAGCAAATGTGTCCTGCTAGGAAAATAGCTCCCATCTGGCACTGGATGTGTGTCTGAGATGGACAGCAGAAAAAACAGCAGCACAAGCCATCACACGCCATAGATGTTCATCTTTTATCTAACAGACCTAGATAACAATGCTGATAGCAAGAATTCTCTTTTTTTCTCATTTTTGTACAGTCAGATAATCCATTCTATTTAACTCACGGTAAACACTGTGGAGAGTTTCCAAGCCTGCCGTGGCCGTTGGTCTCACCTGGGGGGAGCTGTGTGCAGCACACAGATGGACAGCTCGACACAGACCTGTGCCCCAGCTCTGCTGCTCTCTTCTCAGCCCCAGCCTGGTTCCAGCAGCCCTGCATGCCCTGTGTCAGACCCGGGTCACCCACCACTGCAGCACATGACAGCAGTGACCTAGTTCTCCTCTAGTTAAATCCCAGCAGTTGCTCCAGGAAATCCTTTGGTGCAATCTTACTGCTTCAGTGCACACACCGGGGCCAGGCATTTCTGCCAGTGGACCTTGTGGCTGCACTTCCCATCACTTGGAAGTGACCAGAATTTGCTGTAGTCTTAATACCAAGAGAGTAAAGTCTACAAAGGAAAAAAAAGTTCAGGCACATGGAAAGGAGCAGGAACCTCCCCTAAAACCTAACCCATAGCAGCAGGATGATCCTCCTCAGCCCATCTATTCGGTGCCTTTCATTATGCTTGGTCCTCCGTTACATTTTGGCCACTGCTTCACCAGCAGCTGCAGTGAGCACACAGTGACCAAGCAATGCTGACGTTTCATCTCTAAATAAATAATGGGTTTCTACCCCGAGGAAGTTGCTAAAAAGTAACCTGGTATCACAGCAAGGAACCTGCAAATCTTAAAAGTCAAGCAGAGAGCAGGCTTGTACAAGAGTTCCAACATATCCCCCCAAAAAAGGAAGAAAAATCCTTGGAGTTTGATTCTGCCACATAAAAGTGTCTCATAAAGAAGCAAAAGGAGCACAAACAAGGCTATGGAAACAGCATGACCTCCTGCTTGCACACTGTCTTGGCTGAAGCACATCCAGCCAGCAAAATGCTAAGAGATGCAAAGTGGGAGTTGGGTAAGTGGCAGCTTCCAGCTAACCTTCCAATACCCCTTTCTTCTCTGGGTCATCATTAACTGTATCTCTATGGGCAGCCTGAACCCTTGGCTGGACCTGGAGCCTGTGGCTCTTGAGCAGTGTATGAATGGAAGGGAAGGAAGGTGCAGATGGGGAAGGAGGTGCCCTGGCAATTGTCATGCCATGGAAGGGGTGGCAGCAGGGCTCGAGTCTCCTCAGATGGAGATCAGGAGTGCCCAGGCCTTTTGTGTGGTCAGTGTTGTGTGGTGCCTTGTGCTGCAGCAGTGAGAAGGGAGAGAGGAGAGGCTTCCTGAGAGGAAAGAGGGAGCAAAGTAGTCTGGCTGAAATGTAAGGAAAACGCCCATCAGCCCAGCCACAGTTTCTAAGATTCCCCAAAAAAATACTGTGACTGAGAAATCCTTATGAGATCACACAGCATTTCCATAATGCACAGATAGCAAAGCAAGGGAGGTACATCCCAACCAGTTCAGGTTGGGATCCACCGTCTTCCTCTGCAGAAGAAAGACTAAGGGGGACTTTTCTCCACCTGTTTTCCTTAGCACATGGGGTGATCAGTGCTGTCTGCTGGTGGCACAACTACACGAGTAGTTGGATTCCAAAGGCAGCAGGTCACTCAGCAGAATGAAGCAGAGAGATGGGGATAAAAAGGTGTAAACATGAGGCTGCAGCATCAGCCAGCCCCTCTTTCCTTCATTTCAGCTAAGAGATGGCCCTGCTCATTGCCATCTGGTAAGATCACTGTCCCACTGGGCTCTTCCAGCAGGGCATTGAGACACACACGTAACATACTCCTCCTGTCCTTCTCCTTGCTCTTCTGCAGCCCAGTTGTCCCAAGTGTCTCAGAGTAAAATGCCAGGTTAGCACGTGTGGCTGGTTGGTGTGAACCGCAGCAAGCAGAAGAAATCCGATGGATGGGTCCTCCTGGTCTGCCAGCTGCAAGGTTTTTGTGAAATGAGACTTTTGCCCAACGTTCTTCCCATGGTGCCTGAAGGATGTCCATGCCCAGTCCCTCCTTTCTGGGTGTGTGGGATGTCTATGCCTCCTCGCTGCGTCGCAGGTCTTGCAACTCAGTCATGGCTTTGGCCGAGAGCTTCTTGCGGCGGAACACGGCTGCAATCTCCTCAAAGGACTTTCCTTTCGTCTCAGGTACTTTGAAGTACGCAAACAGGAAGAAGATGAGGAGCAGACCCGCGAAGATTGCAAACACGTATGGTCCACACAGATCCTGCAGTGGGAAAGTGGGATCAGGGGAGGTCACCATCACCACCACAGAGATGGCTTCCCCTTCCTACGCCGGGTGGCTGAGGTGCCCAGCCAGACTAGGGGATGGAAATCTGGGATGCACATGCACATCCTGCTGAGCTGCTTTGGGAGCCCAGCAGTGGGGTCATGCCAGTCATTTATTTGAATGGTTTAAGGGATTTCTTACCGCTATGTACTGGAAACACATTCCCACAATGAAGTTGCAGGCCCAGTTGCAGAAGCCGGCGACAGCGATGGCAGCGGGGCGCGGGCCCTGGCTGAACAGTTCAGCTACGATAAACCAGGGGATGGGCCCGGGCCCCACTTCAAAGAAGATGACGAAGAGGAAGATTGCAACCATGCTGACGTAGCTCATCCAGGCAAACTGGCTCTGCAAGTTTGGTGTTATAGAGGTTGGTGTTATAGTTCCAAAGCAACTCTCATTAGTTATCACTAATTACTTTATTTAGGCTTCTTTTTCAGGAATTTCTTTCCATTCAAAGGGGGACTGGACATGAGTAATTAAAGTTTTGAACTCTTGTGCCAGGTGCTGGCTGGGCATGTGATGCCAGCATTGCTTCCTGGAGGAGTTCACAGCCATCAGCTCAGCTGTTACTGTGAGCCCTCTCCTTGCCTGCAGCTCAGCAAAATGAGGCAGAACAGCACCCTTTAATAACCAGGGTGTTCAGCAAAGGAGGCCACCCCTTATTTGCTTTTTCATCTTGGCAGGGGCTTGTACCAGAGGTTTGGACTGACTTTGATGGGATCTTCTCTTGTTTTCAAACCAGGGAGAAAAAATGGAGAGAAATCCTTACCAGGAGCACAAGCCCAACTGTCATGGCCACGGCGCTGACCAACATGCCCATCAAACCAGCCAGGAACAGGGACCGCCTGCCCGCCTTCTCCACCAGAAGGACCTGTAGAAACACATGCAGCAGCTCAGTGTCCAGCACCACTACTCTCAGGATCAGGTCCATTAGCAATACCCAAACTGTTGCCACTGCCACATCGCTCTTTTGCTCTTTTAACTCTTGTGGTAGAGATTTATGTACCCGTTTCCCAGTGTCAGAAACTCTGCTGGCGGCTGCTGGGGAGGCAGACTGAGCAGTCACCCTGCCAAGGGCAGGGGAAAGGCACACACACTCAGCCCCTGCATTTCCAAGCTCTCGTGACTTCCCATTGCTTGTACACATGAATTGCTGACTGTGGACTTTCTCTCTCTCTCCCTTTTATTTTTTTTCTTCCAGGAACTGAAAATTTACTAGGCCTGCATTAGTTTGAATTCAGCCTTTAAAATGTAGCATGATTCAGGTCACATCACGGGCCATTGCACCTTGCCTGTCCTAGGGCAGGGATAGTTGTGTAGCAGCTGCAGTCAGGATTTTTTCTCTGATCACTCCCAGACTGCTTTTGCTTCCTTGATAGTAGAAAGGCTTAGTTGCTCCTTCTCAACTCCTCTTGGTGGACTCCAGTCATCCCAACCAGCTTTTGACAGATACCTAAGTCTGTACCAGACACCTCACCTGGTGGGGAGCTGTAGGTCCCTCCAGAGGATAGTACAGCTGGCCTGGCATGACAGTGCAGCAGCCCTGAGGCTGCCCACTCCTTTCCCTCTGCTTGAGAGGACACCTCTGGCCAGCAGCTCCACCTTTCCTGCCATTACAGCCATGATTTGCACTTCCCAGAGACTGTGTCTTTTGCTGGAGGCGGTTCATGTGCTGACATGTGAAGCTGCAGAGAATGAGTCTCTGCTCCCTTCTCCCCTTGCCAAGGTCCAGCTGTCAGTGTTTCTGCCTTTTGATCGGGGTCTGTCATTTATTGACAAAGGCAGGTAATTTTTAAGTGCTCATGGACAAAAGAAGCAAAGAACAAATGCCCAAGGCTGCAAGTACTGCAGCCCTGGAGTGGGGATCGAACTGCAGGACACCCTCCATGCTGAAGAAAGGCTTCTTCCAGCTGCACACCTCTGTGCCTCATTTCACAATAAGCAGCACATTTTCCCCTCAAGTATGGGGCCTATGATGGACTTTCTCTAAAGCAGATTCACTCCAAGACCTCCTATCTCACACATGCTGAAGTATGAATGGTTTGGGTTAGAAGGGACCTTAAAGATCATCCAATTTCACCCCCCTGTAATAGGCAGGGACACCTTCCACAAGACCAAGCCTGGCTTTGGACAGTTCAGGGATGGGGCATCCACAACCTCTCCTGTGCCAGTGCCTCACCACCCTCACAGACAAGAATTTGTTTCTAATATCTAATCGGAACCTCCTCTCTGTCAGTTTAAAATGATTCCTCCTTATCGTAAATCTCTTGGAGCTGTGTATTTCTGCCTTGCAGCCAGTCCTGCATCATTGGTGAAAGTCCTTTACTCCCTAAATCTCTTGAAGGAAATAGGTTTGGCATTTCCTGATCTTGTATTAATGGCCACATCATAAAACTCATTGCCAGCTGATAGGAGTTGTGTTAATCCTCTCAGGAGAGAGACAAACAAAGGGAAGGTCTGTGGGAACGGAACCATCCTTTTATTGCTGCAGAGCCCTTCCTAGATGGGATGAGGATAGGTGCTGGATTACTTTTATTACTGTGAAAGAGCCTTTGGATATCACTCGTGCAGGTGCTATGTACACACAGAAGACAGTTTGAAAAGTAACAGGTAAGAGCAGACTGTGAGCTGGTGACTTCCCCTTTGCAGCCTTCATCCCCTGCCTGCTCCATGGGGGATCAGGACCTGCAGAATTGCAGTCTCAAGGGAAACTTCTATTTTGGGGGGAAATGCAGAGTTTTCAGAGCTTCCCTGAACACAGTGGTGCAGTTTCCACTCATGAGCCATTTAGCAGTGCTGATCAACATGCTCCATGTCAAGGCTTGAATTTTCAAATGAAACTTGCCCAGGGACTGATTTTTCCCTGTAAGGTGTTCAGGGTCAGTCCTGCAACACTGCAAATCCCAGCTCCAGGATAAAATCATGTTTCAAAACCACATTGTAGCTTACGTGTCTTTGTAGTCCAGGGGGCAGAAGTATTTACTTACAGAGATAACAGTGAAGACCGTGTTCACCACTCCAACACCGATGGTTGCATAAACTGGTTGGTCAACCCCAGCTCTCTCGAAAATGTTTGTGGAGTAGTAAAAGATCTATCAGAATACATCAGGATGAAGGATTAGGCAACAGGGCTGGTGAAACTTTTTGTTCTCATGAGAGAAGAGTTGTGCTTGCTTGGCTGGGATGTGGCGTAATTTAATTATGAATAATTTTTCAACTTTTAACAGCTTGTTATAATAATTAAAGCTGAAAATTTCATAGGAGCCTGAGGGAGTTAAAAATCCTGTTGAAATTCCCCTCTTGAGCTACTGCATTTGTACATTAAATCTGTTTTCTTCTATGTAGTCTATGTTTAATCCTAAAATCCAGGTCACCAACACTGAGCACTCAAGACAAATATCTTAATATGATCGAGTTTTACATGAATTTTAAAATATTCTCATTGCAATGACTCCCATTCCTTTCTGGTGAAAGTTAAGGGCAGGAGATAAAGGGTAGCTGGTGGATGGGGTGGGCATGGCCTGGAGCCAACTAGGCTGGGCATCCCCCTGTGCTTCTGGGTGTCAAATGGTGAGTTCTGGTATTCCAGGAGGTGATGCAAAAATTGTTTAGCTAAAAAATGGCTAGAAAACTGATTCTGGGGTGGGCATGATGTCATTAAAGAGAGCAAACTGATGACAAACTCAGGTGAGTGGAGGGTCATGGGAGGGTTCAGCATGGGCCTTCTGTGCCAGCTGGTTTGTGCTGGACTCCCTCCCACCTTTCTCCCCTCCTGCCCTCCCACAGCCAGCTTGTCAGGGACCCAGGAGCCCACTGCAGCCGTGGGAAAGCCTTCTTTCATCCCTTTTCATGCTCAGCATGGATTTCTTGAAGGACAGACATTTCTGGGGAGACTCACCGCATTGATTCCTGAGAACTGCTGGGATATCTGCACCATCAGTGCCACAATGACAGCCTGCCTGTACTTGGAAGAGGTGAAAAGCTGTCTTATGGAGACTTTCTTTTCACTAGCAGCTTCTTGCTTTTCCTTTTCCATCTCTTCAATCTCTTTCATTGGATCACACTTCCCTCTAAGCCTTTTCAAATCTTGGGGAAAAAAAATTGACATTTTTAGTGGTAGATAAGATGCTAATGTAAGGACAAGAATCTCTTTAGCCAAAACTCAAGCCAACCACATGGACAGCTGTGTCCTCTTGCTCTCAGGGTTCCTATGGCATATCCAAGCATCCAGGGTGTGTCTGCTTGCACAGGGGCAGCAACACATCAGCTCTGCAGCAACCCTGAGACATCACTCTCGAGCCTCATCCCTCCGCAGTGCTGCTTAGTCCTTTGCAAACGTCTCAATAGTTTTTGATCCAGAGCTAGTTTGTACCTCAGCAGCTCAGGGCATGAGATGGAGCAACCACAGTCATGGGAGTCCTCAGCCAGGCTTTTCCTTCTGTGTTTAATACTATGTACAGTATAAAAACAACTCTAGACAAGCATAGAATGTCTTTCTTACTTTTCTTAGCTTCCTCCACCTTCCCCAGTTTGATGTAAAGGTATCGGGGGCTCTCAGGGCACAGTAAGAGCAGGAAGAACTGCAGCAGGGCAGCCACACCAGACAGACCAAGGAGCAGGGGCCACATCTCATCATTGCCCAGAAGGAAGTCCAGTCCAAGGACCTGGAATAATTGAGGCATATTTGAACAGATCATTTTGCCTCCCAAGAAGAGAAAGCAATTGACACTATGGTGTTTTGAAGTGACAAGCTGGAGGAAAACTAGAAGCAAATACCAACTCTTTTTCTGGATGTGTTTGTTTTCTGTACATTTATGTGTCCACCTGTTGTGGGGCTGGGACTTGTGCCATGGTGGGCGATGCTGATGGGGGCTTTGGGCTCCCTGCTTCCCTGATGAAGCCAATTTGGAGAACCTGATTATCAAGGGTCTCATGCTGAGGATCCAGCCTGATGCTAATGAGATGCTGAAAAAACTTCCTCAGGGAGAGGAGAATTTTTTGCAGAAGTATTTTTTATTTCTTGAGAAGTCATCTTTGTTAAGACACTTTTTACTCAAGGCAGGGGTTTAACCCCACTAGAGCAGATTGTTTTGCACACTCCTTCTGTTTCATGGTGGAATGGTGAACAATACCCCACTATATCACTGGGATTTTCCTAATCTCTGAAACACCCTCTCTGGTTGTGTGAATTTTCCATCTTACCTGGCTGAAGAGGATGCCCGTGACGATTGCGAGCTGGTGCAGCGTCCCCAGCGCTCCTCGAAGGGCCGTGGGAGAGACCTCGCTGACGTACATGGGCACGAGTCCTGAGGAGAGCCCTGCACCAAGCACACGCGGGTGTCACCTCTTCCAGACACAGCTCAGCAACCAGCAGAAGCCACTTCCCAAACGGGAAAGGAGGATGGAGCCTGTGTGCTGCACCCCACACCCTACCAAGCCCCTTCTGCCTGGCTGGGAACCACCTGCACCTTGCAAAGGTGCTGGGATGTCTCTGCATTCAGAGCCCCAAAGTGGGAAGCCTTTTTACTTGAACACACTCATCAGAGCACAGAGCAGGGATTGTCAGCTGGGAGAAGTTATCACAGGGCAAAGAGCCTTCTTAAAACTTGCCTTGTAACCTCGGAGTGAAGTATTGTATTTGCATACCAGTAATAGTGATAAAGAGCTGTTATTTCTAATTCTAATGTAATTCCCTGTTATTTGCAGGCTATATCCTCTCTGTGCAGAGTGCTCCTGTGCAGAGTCCTCTCTGTCTAGGAAACCTGTTAACCAGCCTGGCTAGTGATGTGCTCTTACAGCAGCCACCAGCAAGGCCCCTCGAGATTCAGAGGGACCTGCTCTTTTCTAGGATATGTAAAATGAACATCTGATAGAGCCAACCCAAATACTTCTGGGAAAAATCCTGGATCAAGAAGGGCAGACATATGGACAAGAGGGAAATTTCCACCTGTGAAACCCCTTCTGAACTAAAAAAAGGATTTAAAAATCCAGGAAACTCTGAACTGCAGCCCTGGATCAATACTGCCAAGGAGCTGCTCTCAGTGGCTGACCCAGCCTGGACTCACCACAGTACAGCCCCGTGACTGCTCTCCCGGAGATGATGAGGATGTGGGATGGCCCAAATTTCGCTAGCCCCATGAGGAGGTTCCCAGCAATGGAGAGGACGTTCACTACCAGCATGGCTTTCACCCTGCAAGGCAGCAGCAGCACAGCTCCTCTGGCACCTCGCTCAGCCAAAGCAGCCATTGCAACATGCAAAAGGAGCTAGAAGTGACTTAAATCAGTACTACAGGGGAAAAAAAATTATTGTAGGCACTGCAAAATACGGGGCCAGGGTACAATCAGAGTTGTTAAAATGATATTATAAATCATACTACACATCCTATGCAAATACCATTCAGATGTCCTCCTCTTTCTTTTGCCGTGGAAAGAAAAGGGGGAATTGAGAAGTTAATCAAGGCTGCTCATCAGCTGCTGTCTGAAATGCTCAAGTTGCAATAAAATGTCTGATTTGTAACTGAGGATTTTAATAAGTCCAACCTCTGTGATGGTTGAAACAGTATTTTGGAAGTTGGAGGGGTTTTTTCCTAAATTGCTTAAAATAACACAAATTGTTTTTCTACAGGGAGGAAATGGCTCTATGGGGAAAATCAACCAGAAAGGTTTGGGCTGTGGCACAGAGTCACACGGGCCTCTCACCTGCCCAGCCGGTCGCCAATCCAGCCCACGGTGAAGGAGGAGACCATGCCACCGATGGCAAACACAGACACGGACAGGGACCAGTACATGGTGAGGATGTGTGGGGAGGTAGCGAGGTCCTCGCTGGTGTCAGTCAGGGGTGGGAGTGTGCCTTCTGTGCCATCCTCCCCGGAGGCATTGCTGGCGTATCTGTCCAGGGGGACAATGCCCAGCACGCGCCCATAGTGTGCTTCTATCACCTGTGACAGACAAAGAGGAAAAACACTGTCAGCTCAGATCTATAACCACCCCAACCCCTGTTTTGGATTCTTTTCTGCCCCAGGATAAATTTTTCATTGCAGGCTCTGCAGGGGTGAAATCTTGGGGTCCCCCCAGCTCCACAACACTCAGACACCAGCGGGGAGGGGCCACAAGGGCAGGCACAGAGCATTCCCCCTCCCGGGGCTTGGCTGAGCATGGTGTCCGGGTTTGGCACTGGATGTGGTGGAGGGGTGCAGTCCCTTGGCTGAGGCACAGGGACTGTGTTGCAATGGTGACAGCTCCATTGTGTGCAGAGCCCCACTCCTTTTCCTGGGGAAGTGCCATCGGAGGGTCCTGGCCGTGTTCTCACCCCACTGCCTCGTCATGGGGGCTTTGTTCTGTGGGAGAAACTGCCTCGGAAGGGACAGGGCCCTCCTGAGGGCTTCTGCAAGGGACAAACTGGCCCTGGCTGCCCTGAAGCCATAGCTCCTTGGCCATGCACATCTTGAGGGGCTCAACTTACCTTCTGAGGGGCATTAATGACCCCCAGGCTGTAGCCATACTGGAAGAAGCCCAACACTGCGGTGAAGACGGAGAGGACCAATGTTCCTGTGAGGTGCTGGGGCAGGAAGCAAACAACAGCCTCATCATACTGTCCTAGCAATGCCCAAAACTGGGGGAGGGCTGCATCCCATCCCTGTCCCAGGGGACCCTTCTGCCCAGCTGGCTGGGACAGTGGCATCCAGGGATGCTGCTGCAGCAGCACAGGTGGTTGGCTTGCTCCAAAGGAGAAGAAAAGCTCCTGGGGCCAGGCAAGATCAGGCCCCCAGGGCAGAGTGGTGCTGCCCCACAATGGCATTCCAGCTCTCCCTGCTGCACTGCCCTGCTGGCCCTGGAGCTCACAGGAGCCAGAGCCCTGCCCAGTACAGCAGTGCAAAAAGCAGTAGCAGTGTGTCATTCCCCATCCCCATCTCACCCCTGGAGCACAACAGCTGGGAAAAAAATACCAAAAGGAGGTTTTTCAGCAGCGCTGTTTCAAGCATTTTTTCCTTCCATCACAGTTAAAGTTATCCAATGAACCAACAGAGCTCTTAAAAATAAAAAATTACCCCTTAGCCCTTTTTCCCTTGCCCCTCTGCACAATTAATTAGCGGAGGGGATTTTCTTTTTTGGTTGGTTTTGTTTTTGGCAAGGGATTTCTCAGTGCTGGGCTCCTGCAGAAATTCTAGTCATTTCACTAGAAATTCTAGTGCAAAAATACCAGCGAGCCATGATTACCTTTTCTGTCTGCATTTTCCTTTTCTCATCCACCCTGCAGCTCCTCCGCCCTCCTCCTGGGAACAGTCACTGTCCTGGGCTGCAGAGAGAGGTGAGGGCTTGGGCAGGGAAGGAAGGACAGCAGAGCTGGGATGGAGGCAGGAAAACGAGCTGGTGCTTGGAGAGATGGGACTATATCAACTCTGGAGTTAATGAGAAACCCAAGTCTTCCACGCATTATTTGGCCACCGCTCAGCTCAAAGCAGTCACCACCAATCCCCGTGTTTGGGACACCCACGAAACAATGGGAGACCTGCAAAGACACAGAGTGGATCTGGAACATTCAAATGATCCAGCTGCAGGGCTGGCTTGGGGCTGTCCCTCAGCTGAACAGTTGGAAAGGTGACACACCAGGGACTTGAGAACACGCTAGAGCCTCTTTCAAGATGCTCAACACCTTCTTCATCTTCTGTGCTGGGTGTACATGTCACATCACAATCGTCTTGCTGAATCAGGGAGAAGAAACCTCTCCAGCACATGTAGCAAAGCAGCTAGAAAATGACTAAGTGTTTTATTTAAATAACACTTAGCATCTACTTCAAAAATATATTCATGTGTATATCACATACAGAGCCACATATAAACACAGATGTATACAGGTCTCTGTGTGTATCCATACACAGACACCTGCACACACAGAGCCCCCTCAGCAGGCAGCTCTAATGCCAGCACACACCTATCAGAGGAGAAAGCTGTGTGTGTATATGGACATAAAACACAGAAAATTTCCCCAGAATATTACAATAAAAGAGGCTTTCATTAAAAATCCCACAGTGGTGTGAACAGTGAGCCTTTCAGCACCACCAGCCGATGACTGTGCTGTCAAATATTGTGGATTCTGGGTAATACTGCCAATGCTGCCAAATACTACTGATGCTGCCAAATATTTTTGCCTTGGCTCATTCGGTTTTCATGAACTTTGCACATCTGCACAAGCTGGTCTGAGCTGGTCTCGCTCTGGCTCGGGCTTTGCTGTCCTTGACATGCTCAGAGAGAGGAGCTGCAGGGCTGGGGGACAGTGGCATCCTTAGCGGTAGCAGACCGTGCCAAAGGCTGAGTCAGCCGGGAAGGTGATTAATGCTGATTAAAGTCATTATCTTCCAGATCAGCCCCTGATGGGTCCGGCGGCCAAGTTACAGCACTCATTGGATGATGCTCTCAGTCAGCCAGGCTTCACATGGGCACAAAATGTACTTTCTACAGAGGAAGAGCAAGAGAAAAAACAACAAAGATGAGTGTAAGACCACTAATCTTTGCACTGTCTCCAGTAAAGTAAAACTTTAACTGGAGGAGGAAAGTTCATAGCATTAAGCAGGCTTTGATTCCAGCCACAGCACCTGCATTCCCCTCTTGGGCTGGTGTAGCTGTGACAGGAAGGGCCCCAAGGCTGAGCTTTTTAGTTTTCCCCAATATTTGTCCTTCCTGCTGAGATCTTTGCCAATGGTGTTTGTTTGCTCGCTGTGTGTGGATACCCAGGCATTTACAAACAGTTTCTTTGCATTGCAGTTAAATACCTTCACAATGGGGCTGGCAGATTTGACAATTACCAGGCTGCTAAGGCGTGAATCAGAAGACAAATGGGACCCAAGACCTGAGACTGAAACCTTCAGGCACTGTGAAATCCTTGCCAGGACAGATGTCCCCCTCCAGGATTCCCGTGTACCCCTCTGGGATTCCCATCCTGTTGCAGGTGCCTGGCCAAAAGAGGATGATGCTTTCCCTCTGTACTCTTCCCAGCCTACTGGAATTGGAGGGATCAAAGGCCACCAACACACCACGAGCAGGGTGGCCTTTCCACACCCTCCCCACTGCTGCTTAGAGCAGACCCTTCCCCTAATCTGGCTTCCAGGGGACAGGGTGTGGAGCAGCTGGAGCAGTGCTGGGGCATGGGTGAGCATCACTCACCTCCCCGGGAGCAGCCCTTTGACTTCCATGGAAACTTTGGATGCCAAAGGCTGGAAGCCACACAGCCACATGTATCCCTCAGCCAGGGCTGCTAGCAAGAGGCATGGAGTTATCCTGGGGTTTTCCCATCCCTCCCTGGCCCCTCTGCAACCCAGTGTCAGGGCTGCCTCACCTCTGCCTTTGAGCCCCTGGCTGGTGCCAGCTGGGCTGTCACGCACTCTTCCACAGCCTGGTCCCAGGCAATTTAAGCACAAATTGAACTCTCAGTGGCACTAACAGACCCCAGACCCTGTGCTTCTCTGAACAGGGGGCTGGCTGTGGATGTGCTGATTAGCAGAGGCCAGCTTGAGGCTGGTCCTGAGGCTCATGGATGGAAAAGGTTGGTGTGTAAATCTTCCTCTCGCTACAATCACTTCCCAAAGGGGCTGATAGTTAGCTTGGTAAAGAAAAGCACAATGCTCCCACAGGATAGAGAACCAGGCCTGGCTCTGCCAGGATGAATGACCAGCCCATCAAATCTCTTGCACGTCTGACAGCCAGTTGTGATCCCAGTCCAGAGGGTGCAGAGAGTGGCACAGCTCAGCCCAAAGCAACACTGACCCATATCATGGCTAGTGAGCCTGGCCAGGCAGTGGTTAGATGATTGAAAAACAACAGGGCCTGCATTATTGCTAATGCTTTATTTAAATTATAAAGTGCAAGAACTGTGCATAATGTTAGACAGAATTGCCACATTGCCTACTCTGTGTTGTGTGTACTGTAATTGGTGTTGTTGACAATCTAATGCTGTGTGATAAAAGCAAGGGGCTAAGGTTTATGGTGGGGCTCTGCTTTTGAACAGCTGAACATGCTTGTCACCTCAGTGGAAGGAATGCAAAGATTCCAGAGGGGCTCTGAGGCTATCCCCAGGTGCTGGGGTAATTTGCACATCCATTTTACTGCCTCTGGGTCATTCAGAGACAGCTTTGATGTTAAAAAAAAAAAGGAAAAGTATGCCATAAACCAAAACAAAACAAAGGAAAAAAGGTAGATCTGGTCTGCAAGACTCTGGCTCTCCAAGAGCAGGCTGATGTAGCACATCAGTGGCTGGCACAAAACCGAAATTATGTTTGTTCATTTCTCCTCTCTAAGCTCATCAGCTGGGGCAGGCAGCAGTGCTGGGGCCACATGTGAGACAGCAGCTCAGGCTGATAAAACACATTTAGGAGAGAGAATTTGGTGCATTTACAGCACTGCTGTAAAGATACCAGAGGTTAACGAGCCCCTTCCCACTCCCCAGCTCGGGGTGGTGCAGCATCTCCCAGAACAGAAAAAACTGGGAAGCAAACCCAGCAAACCTCTGCTGCTGCAGGTCCTGACTGCAGAGGGAAGTGGCAGCACAGGGCAGGATGTGGATGCTGCGGGGCAGCAGCAGCTGTGACAGGTTTCCTGTGCCAGGAACTGCATCCTTAGTGCTGAGGGATCTCTGCTGGATCTCCTCAGAGCCGTGTCCAGGTGGGTGGCTTACCCCAGACACAGGCACGGTATGACATGGAGCCCCACCCCACACCTTTGGAAACCAGCAGGTTCAGTCTCTGCTGGCCTACACGATGCTCACACTGGCCCCAATTATAGAGCATCAAATTGTTGCACAAGCAGGAAAGGACCTTAAGTGGGCTCACATCGAGGCAAGGAACTGCAGCACAACTTCAACCATTTCCAGCAACCACTCCAGCTCTGGGGTTGGGTCCAGGGTCACCTTGAGCATCCCCGTTCTGTCCCAAAATACGTAGTGCCAACCCCCAAACCATCTCTCAATAAGAAAAAAGGCCATTTGATAATCATTCTGAAACAGGTTTGAAAAGATTCAGTTTCCACAGGTCGCTGCTGCAGCCTTACCCCTGAGCATCCTTCACCTGGCACTGGTGCCCAGCATCTCCCCAGGGTGATGGAGCTAACCAGGGCTCCTGCATGGCCTCATGCCATTCTCAGGGCATTTCTTCCATTTACCTTGACTCATCCCTGAAGTTATACAATATTTCATAGCAACTCTGTAACTAATTTAATCTGCAACAGGCTCAAGCGACCCCTGCATGCACTGCACAGCTGAACAAAAAAATTTCCTTTCCTGGGCAAAAAGTCCCAGAAACAGGGTTTTTGAAATGAGCCCCAGGTCTTATTTCTTTAAACACTAATAATAAGTAGTTTCTGAGAGCATTGATCAACCATAAGCACATTTTACTTACAGTGAAAGACAAGCAAATCAAAGCCAGTAGCATTTGAAGGGGAAATGTGTTTATAATGATCATGGATTGATTTTGTGTAAGAGGAGTTTTCAGGTGGTGATGGTCCCTCAAGACATCCCTTGGCCCCTGCTCACTGCTGGGCAGCATCACAAGGGACGTGTCCCATGTCCCTGCACTCATCCTGTTCCAAAACCACCTTCCCAAGAGTCTCCAGACAAAAGACCATCATGACTGGGAGCCCTGAAAATCCCCTTTACCTCCATGTCCTCCAACACCCCAGGTTTTATTTACCCAAAGATAAAAGGCATGGCTTAATGGTGAACTTTTGTTTTTTATTGTGGCTGGCACCAGAAAAGCATTTGCTCTGTGTTGTCTCCATACACACATGCCATAGACAAGACTGTGGTAATATTGGCTTCTTGTGATTTTTGTTTCAAATGATTCTGAGATTTTAAAAAATACATTCACAAACCACCTGAGTTGTTTAAACTCAACGACTTCCTTCTATTTCATCACCGTACCCAAGACCCCATAGTAACAAAAATCATCTGAACCTATGCATTTGTCACTTGAAGTAGAACAAAAAACACCCCAAAACAGTTATCAGTTTGCAACACAATAAAAGCTCTGGGCTTTATTTGATTTGTATTTTAACCACAATGAAAATACAAAGAGCTGGTGGCAATCAGTGTTTGTGATGAGATTTGAACACCAGTATTGTGGTCCCGTGGCGATCCCTGCCCTCTCCAGGCTGCACCAGCCTAGTGGGAGGGTGCCTGGTGCTGGAAGAAGGCCCCACAAAGCACATGCCACCTGTTTTTCCCTGGACTCCACATCCTGGGAGTCGCACCGCTGGCAATCCCTGTGGGCCCAAACCCTAACACCCTGCCCACAGAATGCTTCAGGTAAGGGCAGCCTGGCCCATCCCATCCCCGCCACCCCGCAGCACCTCTTACCCTTGATAAAGATTCAAGTTTGACCAAGTCCTGTTGATTTAATCATTTTTTAATAAAGCCATCGTTACTGAGTACACCAAGATTGCCAGTTAAGCTCTCTATATGTCGCTGGAGGTAACAGCGCTGTGATCGACAGCGGAACGGAAAAAAAATAAACAAACAAAACCAAACCAAAAAACAAACCCCAACCAAAACGAGGTAGGTTAAAACCAGCAACACAGACCTTGTTATGCGACACCCCAACACCACAGGCGGCCATGCTTGCAGCTACTGAGAAAGAAAACCCCAGATACGCACCGAAAACGGAAATCAACTGAGCAGAGTTTATAAGGACACGATTCAACCTGAACTAAACACACACACACGGTTCGGCACAGATGTTGTCTTTTCACTGTATGTTGGGTAATTCCTAGGGAGTGGAGGGGGTGGAAAACGAGTAGATTCAGACCCTTGGCCGAAGAAACCACACATATATATTTTTTTTAAGCTCTTTACAAGCCCAATCCAGCAACGTGGGGGACAGACAGCTTGTTCCGTGGTCCCCATCCCTGTGCCGGCTGCTCCCGCACGCCAGTGCCCGGCTCTGGACTCGGGGGAAACGAGTGCCCACAACCTTTGGCAGTGGGATCCAGTGCCCACGGCATCCCGGGAGCCATCTGTGGCCACAAATCCCCCTCAGGGGCGAGCTTGAGGCTCCTCTGACTGCTCCGCCGTCCTCTCCTCCTCCAATCCCCTGCCCGGCACCCGGGGCAGGCGGGCACCTCCGGAGCAACAAGAAATGGCACCTCTGTCCCTATCAAGACACACCATTATGTGAAGATCCATATAGAAATATGGATTGACAGACTTGACAAAAATGGTAGCTGATTTTTATTAGTCTAAGGCTAGTAGTTTAGCCATTTAAAATCCATTTCCCAAAAGAGGGGAAAAAAACCTATTATTTTTTCTCTTCTTTAAAAATCCGTTAAGCCGTTGCTGCCAAAAGCAACATGTAAATGTTGGTGAAGGCAAAAGATTTCTAAAATTACCCAGCTATATGGTTATGGCCTTCATCACAAAGATAAAAGGTACATTTATTGTGCTGTCTCTCACCAGATTTAATTGGTAACTTTACAACATACTATATATTTGATGCTAGCAGGCAGACAGAATTAAAAACAGACTTCTTGACACTGTTTCTTTCCCCGTTCTTACAAAGTAGGGGACAAAGAAAAAGTAAAACTAAAAAATAAAATAAAATAAAATAAAGGAAAACTCATAACCCACTATAACACAGCGTAATCAGGAGACCTCGGGGGGTCCAAGCGTGAAAGTCCATCCCTGGCTGCAGTCCCTGCCCCGGGGCTGGCGGCGCCGGGGGAGTGTAGGGAGGGGGATCCTCCACACCTGCCTCTACAGTGTTAGTCCACGTGTTTAATGTCCTTTAAATTAGAAATAATGCCATGGCGGTGAGTGCCAAGTGCTCCTCTGTTACCAGTTCATCATGGAGTTTCTGTTGAGGGTCATGAAAAACACTTGGCTGCTTCCTCCGGATCTCACCGATGCAAAAAATACCTGTTTGGAAGGAAGAAACACTTATTAATACTCAGGGGATGGAGGTAACCCATGCCAGACTGGGATTAAATTGAGCCACTCATTAGTAAATGCAGTAATTAAACCTCCTTCTCCCTCACTACCAGAAAGAGTTTGGAATGCCTTAAAAATACCAGGTTTATCACATTTTACTGCCACAGCATCGTTTATAATGAAGTACTAACAAAACACTGCTGTCAGTGGTTTGGATCTTGCTAAACATTCACCATTTGGGTCAATATCTGCCTCAGTCTGAAATGGCTTTTTTTGGAAAAGGTAGCCCTGGTATTTCAGCTATTCCTGAAAGTAAAGCCCAAGAAAAACAACTTCCCTTCAACATGCTCAAAGCACAGGAACCTATCAGGATTCTGTATGAAGAACAGGGGTTTCGGTGCTTTCGGCAGGATCCACCAGCATTTGACCCCAAGGGGAGTCTTAAAAAATACATAAGCTATAATTTGCAAATACTGAAGGGAACAATCTGAAGCCTCTGTCCTTATTAAAACCAAAAATTACTCTATCTTACCTGTTTAACCTGTTCTCCAAACATCTGGGTTTAGTATTCCAAACCCATCAGTGATCGGTTGGTTCCAGTATTTTAGGAAGATCAAGGTGGTTTTTTTTCCCAGCTTTGTTAGAATTAGATTACACTTAAATTACACTTAAATTCAGCTTCTTGGGCAGCTTCTCATGACATACTCAACTGCAGAGTTAGGATACATTTTCCTGCAGAGCTTCAGCCTACCTCCATGCCCCAGGTAGGGCAGTGCTCAGCTAATGAGCAGCTGTTCACTAAAGTGATCATGGCCTCAAAGCTCATTTACTGAACATTATTAAACCCTGCTCTGGGGACACAGCAACTGGTTCCTTCACTGGTTTTGTGATTGTGTTCATTATGAAAGATCTCCCTGCTGCTTAGTCCTGACTTATCTTAGTGAAACCGTGTGAGAGGAGGGAACATCACCAGCAGAAACAGACCTCGGCATTTAACAATCTCTTCCATGCAAATGTGCCTCTTTCTGCAGCAATTCCTGCTCATTCCCTGCCCCCTGTGCAACACCTGTGGCAGGGGTCATCTACAAGACAGCCATGAAGCTCTAGTGACCCTCCAGAGCAGTATTTATCACTGCTGTCCACAGAAATGGATGAGGCTGTAAGAGGAAAACAATTTAAGATGCATCAAAATGCATCTAAAGATGCATCTAAGTCTTTCTGCACCAGAGCTCAAGTCAGGGTCACTTACACACCCTTGCTGCTACTCAACTTTTAGAGTTCACTTGGCAGCCTCAATTTAATGTTCAGATGAAAGAATTGGGAGAAAGTCAAGCCAAGTCCCGGCAGATCTCAGCTAGACATGGAAGAGATCTTGCAGGCTGAGGTCTCCATCCACTGGAGAAAATTAACTGGGAATAGGCTTATGGGCACTGCTTATTAAACAGGACCTTCAGATTAATTATTAAACTCAACACAAACCAGACATAAGCTCTAAAAGCACCCTGTGGCTGGCAGCACAGATACAAGCTTTGAAGTGGACTTACCTTATCATTTCTTTCACATAGAAACTTTAACCTTTGAGCTCGCTTGTGCATAAATACTCCATCCAAATGTCCTGTCTCCACTGAGCGGATTTCAATAGCTTTCTCTCCCCAGCCCATTATTTGATTGGAATGAATGTAGGCTGTCAAAAGAAAGAGTTTGGTAGGTGTTACAACTTGTATTAAGTATTATGCAACGTGCAGAAAAGCTCTCATCAGCTGTTACTCAAAGCCTAAGCAGATCAATGGCAGAGCTCTGACAGCCAGGCATGTGCCTGCAAGGACAGCAGCCTTTTCAGAGCACTTTTCATCCAGAAATTGCTGAGAAATTTCATCAGAAGCAGCATTACTTCTTCTGATTTTGGAAGGTGAGGAGCTGGACAGTGTTTTGCCTCCACAGGTTGTGGAGCTGAGCAACAGCAGAGCCAGAAGAGCAATCCAAGGACTCCCAGCTCCACACCCAGACCCCCTCCACTCAACACAGGATCCCACCAGTGCAACAGCTTGCATTATCTCACATTTATCTCAGACTTATCTCATACTCAAGAAAGTTCAAATCTCCAAGAAATCACTTGCTTTTACCATGGAGGACCAAACTGCAGGAATTTAGCCATTGCATCTCAATGATGTCTGAGGGAAATCCCCTTTGATAAAAGCCCAAATGACTCCATCTCAGCATTCTCAACTCCTCAACTCACTTGTGGTTTGCATTTTAAGCAGGGGAAGAGGAAGGGCTGACCTACCCACGGAAGTAGGCATTTCTCCCCACTGGAGCACCACGTCTTTAGTTATGCGTCCGTAGGTGTTCACGTAGACACCTTCATCCTCGTAGCACACCAGCATCTCCATCCCGTCCGTCTTGGGCAGGATGACAATGGCGTGAGGAGTAATATTGCCCTGAATCTGCAGGTGAAACACACCCTGACAGTCAGAGGTACACTGAACGGAGAAAGGGGAAGGGGGAAAAAAGCCCAAACCAACCAGAGAACAAAGCCCTCCCTGCATTCCCCACACAGGCACTGGCTTTCAGAGATAAGCCTGAAGGGGAATAAACTGTCATGTTTGCCCTACCAGCAAAGCTGTGTGACACAGCAAGGATAAACAGGTTCAGCAATTACTCACAGATCACAACATACACGCCCCCAAGACTGATGGCTGACACTTGGCTGGAACACAAGTGACTGAGCCAATGAATCCATCACCCAGTTCAAATCAAGGTAAATAAACTCAGAATTTTACAGGCAGCCCCAGGGAGGAAATATCCTACTTTTTAGCAATCATCCTCTAGCTCCAAGGGCAGCTGTATTGACTTTCCACCCATGTCTGCTCTTCCATAGCTAAGACAACACAAAACCATCCCAAACTGCCCCAGTATTTCTCCCTCTGCTCTTGCCAGTTCACACAAAGGAGACTGATGCTTGGATCAGATTCAACAATTCCTGCATCTGTTTAATGACACAGTTTCTCCTAGACCAGTTTATTCTGGGTCAACAGCATGGATGGAGCTCAGATGACCCAACAAGAAAATCCTACAGAGAGCTGCTTTACTGCTCCATGCAGTGTACAGACAGATTCTCCTTTCTGTGGGACACGGCAACCTTCAACTTTACTGCTCATGGATGAGGACAGAAACAGCCTCTCAAATGATGAACATGAAGAATGTGACAGCTCTGAGTCCTCTTTAAGTGAGCACAGCACTGGGGAATGTCACAGCCATCACTGGTCCCCACTTCTGAGCCCCCAGGAGCCTGTCCAAACCTCCCTGGTGACCCGTGTACTCACGTGAGATGGTATATAGATATCATAGGAGTTCCCAGAATCTACATCAATCACATGGAAACCAGTGTGGGATCCAAAGATAACCTTCAGCCTCTGACCCTCTTCTACAGTGAGATCCACGAGCAACGGCTTGTGCTGGAGATCTGCAAAAGACTTTCATAATCCCTTCCATGAGCATCTCACAAAACCAACAAATCCCCCTTGCAGCAGCCTGAAATCACATTTGTTTCACTGTGTTTCCTACTAAATATGGGGTTATTTATTCTCCTGCCTCTCTGTTCCCCTGTCAGTTGCCTCAGAGGGTATTCAACCATCCCAGCAGATGAGTGCCCACCCTTGCCAAGCCCAGCTCTCTCTCACAGGAGCCCGAGGCCAACACAAGGATTTGGTCTGTAAAGGAAGGAGATAGCTCAGTTTTACATGAGCATGTGTTCATTCTCTCAGCAGAGATCCATGACCACCCACCTCCTCTCTTGGCAGGATCACTGCTCTGGTTTGGGCAGCAGAAATGAGTCAGGTTAGCAAAGACCTACTTTTGCCTGCTCCATCTAACCTGCTGCATCAAGGCTGGGACCAGCCCCTGGCCATGGATCAATGTCCCCATGGCTCAGGTGCTCAGCAGGAGAGTGAAACACCTGTGGGGAGAGCAAAGGGCTCCTGGCACTGTGCAAGGACCACTCTGATTCCTCACAGGGAGAATCAGTGGGTGGCATTTCCCTTTTTCCCTACAGATCCCTGCCTACAAGGCAAGGCAGGATGTTCATCCCCCCAGGCTGCAGAAGCAGCACCAGGAGCACCAACCAGCACCCTCAGAGCCCATGGAAGTTGGATCCCAGGCCATTTTGATGCTGCTGAGCCCTCCATGTCCCTGAGCCCCTTTATTCTGGCTTTTGTTCAGAAAAAGCAAATGTGACCTAATACTGCATAAGTCCATTTGTGTTGGCAAGATGTAAAATGAGATTACTCAGCATGAACATCTCCACAAGGCACTGCCCCTTGTGACTCTTCTCTGCTCAGAGCCTCGGATGAAAAACGCTCTGAAGGACTAAGTACCCACTGGCAGGTTGGAGAGGAGGAAGGTCTCACTGAGGAAACTGAGGTAGGTGAAAAGGGAGGAAAAAAGAGAGAAAGAGTGGGTCATTCTCCCAAACTTTCTGTCTTGCAACAGAATCCACACTGCAGAAGGGGAGAGGATCTTGCAGAATGAAAACAAAAAATCATGCCAGCCAATTTTTGTACTGTATGTTAAAAATGAGTCAGAGGGAAAGAAAAAACCAAACACAAAAACTCCACGAAAAACACCCACCAAAATCCCCAACTCAGTTTGACTCATATGCATTTGATCAGCTTACTCCAAATTCCTCAAGTAAAGCCTGCTAGCATAAACCAATAATAATAACACTTCATTGTTGGCCGTGAGCAGAACGTATCCAATCTCTTCAGCCAGCAAGGATCCTGTCTCCCATGCCTGCCAGGCATCCTCAGGAGCTCAGCTACATCAGCAAGATGCTTTTCTGCTCTGCAGAGTGCAGAAATCATGTATTTACAATTACAGAGTGTAGAAGACAAACATACCTTGAATGCCATAAACTTGTGATATGGTTTAGGAGCCCAAGCGTAGATCTCTACAGCGTTCTTTAAGGCAATCACCAAGAACTTGATTCTTTCATATTTCACTGAAATAAAAACAAACCCAATTTTAAAAATATTCACTCCCTTTCCAACAAATCTCCAGGAACAGCTTCTCAGGCCATCCCTCTGTTGATTCTCACTACATGGAGTCCACCTAATGCATAAAGATGAATTCCAAATTTACTTGTGGCTATGGTTTACCCATAGTTTTAATATCAAATTGTCAGGTCAGATCTAAGACTAGAGAACAAAACCACATCTTTTCAGACATTTATTTCCACTCACCAACTTTGTAGTGGATACATCCCTCCAGGTCCCCAACTGTGATCCAACCCTGCTTCTTCTCCACCTCAGGGTCATTGTGTAAAATCCTGTTTCTCAGCCAGGACAGGTAGTACACACGCAGCTTGTTCTTCTTTCCTGTAAGGAAATGTCCCTGTCAGAGCGGAGCACATCTGCATGGCCCATCTTGGGGCTTCAGTGCTTACTTGCAATCACAAGATGATAGAATTCAAATCCATTTTATGATAAAAGCAATATAAACAGTAATTGAAAAAAGTAATTTAGTTGTCATGTTGGGTTTTTCCTTGGAAAGAAATATATGGAAAGCAAAGCCCTGATCTCTGTCTCCCAGGCTGCAGGCAGACACTGGAAAAGCCAGGCTTTTGCTTCCCAAAGGCTCCAAATATTCCTTTTCCTGTAAATCAGTGTTCTCAGAGGGACAGTGGGGCAGTAGGGCAGTGACCACAGCCTCCTACAGATCAAATCTTATCCAACCCCTCAACTACCTGGTTTCTTTCCTTCCCTCTCCTTCATACAAGATTAATTCCACCCTGGAGATGAGACAGGAGCTCCTTGGTCTGCAGCAGGCACTGCTGTTTGTCAGCAAGCCTGGTGCTGGGCTCTGCAATGCTGAGGGGCTGCCAAATTTCTGCATGGCTGCCTGCTCTTGGATGGCTGTGACACAGCTGCAAAATCCCTGTGGCTGCAGAGCCCCCACTGCAGGGACAGCACACAGCTCACACCAAGCCTGGTGGGATGGGACCCAAATGAGAAACCCGGTCTGCTCACAGGTTTCCTCAAGTCCCCAGGACTCATTCTCAGCATCATCTTGGGGTTTAGTGCTCCCTGCATTCATTTTCCAGCAGTGCTAAACCCCTTATCTCTACAGCTGTATCCCAAAACCACAGGGGAGCTGCAGACCAGGTAAATGATGGAGCAGTGAGTTTGGAGCACTGTCTGCATGGAGGGAGCAGGAATTTGCAGGTGAATGCAGAGCAAGCCCAGGGGGTGTTAACAATGTGAAAGTAAACAGAAGGATGATATCAAGCAATTTCCTAATGAGCACTTCGCTTGCTGCCCCTGTGAGCTTTGTGGGACAGGTATCAGCAGGAGAAGGCTCTGCCCTGGCTCTGTCACCTCTGTGCTCCTTGGGGCTGCTCTGCAGGAGGATGCTGGGAGGCTGAATTCAGAGGTTTTGCTTTTTTGTCAGAAATCACCCCCTGAGCCTGATATGAACACTCCAGAACTCCCAGCTAAACATGGGGACAGTGAAAAGCCTGTGGCCCTCACGATGCTTGGGACAGCCTGAGCAGAGTCATGGTCTGAACTGGAAATCTGAAGCCACAGATCATGGCTCTCTCAGCCAGAGCCAAACACACCCACAAGCAGAGCTCTCTGCCTCCTCAAGCTATGACCATCTCCCTTGCTGGGCCACCTGCCTGTATCCTGCACCTGCCCTTCCCTGCTGAAGGAGGCTGGAGGTGAAGTGCAGTCAGCAGGTGAAGGGAGCAAACTCTCCTGAAGGCAGATTTAACTAATTTGATTCCAGAATAAACCATCTCCATCACCCCTTGGGAGCTTCCCTCTGGCACCACTGAGCAGGTTTGTCTGAGCTGGAACCACTCAGGGCTTGTGGCCGAGCAGGTGACAGGGAGAGAGCACGAGAGGAGCACCTGATATTGTCACGAGGACGTTGAGGCCCTCCAGGACGTCCATCTGCTGGAAGCGCCGCCTGTTGATGAGGTTGTAGACCTTGCCTTGCCCGCTTCGATCCAGCAGCATCAGCCCGTTCTCTGTGCCCACCAGCAGGTTCACACCTGGAGAGGAGAGGGCCATGGGTGCCAGGAGCCACGGCTGCTCCCAAGGACAGCCCTGAACTTGTCTCTGCTGCCACCAGAAGTGTGACCAACCCAGCTAAGGCTGGGACCTTCCCATGGGCAGGGGCTCAGTGCTGGGGTGACACATTCCCATCCCAGCACCCAGGGGCCACGCCTGGGGCAGGGTGTGTGGCTTACCCCAGAGGGCAGCACAGAGGATCTCGGAGTTGAAGCGCTTCTTGTACTTGCGGATCTCGGGGGTGTCGCTGTGCGGGCGGATGTTGGTGGGGTTCACGTTCACCACCGAGATCTTGCGCGCCTCGTTCAGCTTGGCCTGCTCCTGCCTGAGCAGCTCGCTGGTGAACAGGGCTGGCAAGGAGACAAGAGGACACAGAGGGGTGATGGGTTAACTCTTCTGTCACCTCTTTTTTTGAGACAGAATGGGGACAGTGAAAAGCCTGTGGCCCTCACGATGCTGGGGACAGCCCGAGCAGAGTCGTGGTCTGAACTGGAAACCTGAAGCCGTGGATCATGGCTCCCTCAGCCAGAGCCACAGACCCAAAAGCAGAGCTCTCTGCCCCCTTGGTTTATTTCCCAGTGAGGGGAGTCATCACTGTGTTACAAGGCATTAGTTTGCCCAAGCACACAGAAGGGTGGATTTCTGCTGCTCCCTGTTTCCCTCCAGACCTTTCTGGTGGCATTCTGCTGGTGTGGGAGAAGAAGCTGGATGGCAGCTGGAGAGGGCAAGGACACAGACACGAGCTGTGTTTGGACAAGAGTGAGTGAAATGTGGGAGAGGCTCACTGGGGTTATTCAGGCTCCCTGACCTGCTTCCCACAAGGCCCTCCCATCTCAAACTGGCCACGTTGCCTCCTTACCAGTAGCAGATGACTCTTCATCCTCATCTTCATCTTCATCAGTAGGTGAGGTCTGATACACTCTGGTGTCCACAAAGGGGGTGAAAGAGGCTTTGGTGCTACTTCCCATACCATACTGGAAAATAAACAGCAAAGAGAGAGCTCAGAGCACAGAAATAACAGTAATTTTGTGCATCTGTGTACTTCTAGGACTTTCTAATTAGCAAACAGTGCCTGCCTCTGAAGTGCCCTTTTTGAGCCCTCTATGAACATCTGCTCCTCCTCCCCATAACTAATCAGAAACAAACATTAAATTGGATTTCTGAGTGTCTGGGAAGAACAGAAAATGGGAGGAGCAGGGCCTGGCTCCACTCTCCTGGCAGGCAGAAGCACAGGCATGAGGACAGTCAGCAGAGAAGCCACAGGGCCAGAGGCAAAAGCCAACGCAGGTAAAAACCAATCAAGAATCACAGAATCATTTAGACTGGAACAGACCTTTAAGATCATCAATCCACCTGTTTACTTGTCTGCATGTCACACACATGCCTTAAACCCTCTCTGGAACATCAGGCAGGTGAGGGTTTGCTTTTCCCACTTTCCCATTGCAGCTGAGGCTGGCAGGATGGTGCTGGGAGTCCCTGTGAAGCCCTGGCCTGGGGCAGCTGACAGAGTTTTAAATTGTCCCCAGCATTTCAAGTGGGACTGCAGGAAGGGGCATTTCTAAGTTAACAAAACTTAACCTGAGGGTATTGCAGGTAATGTCAGAGCCAATACTTTGCTGAGGGAATCTGGGGGTGAACAAACTGCAGTGTCACACTGCTTTCTTTTTAAAACCATTGCTTTAAGGCAGAAAACGAAGCTAAGACCTCCTTCCAAGCAAAAGGAAATCCTTGCCTTTGGAGTCAAAGTGAGGTGAATTCCCCCCTTCTTTGAGCAGCTTATCCTTCCTACTCCAGCATTTACCCAGGACACACTTCATGGATGAGCTCAGTTTAGAGCTGCAACAGCAGGAAAACCCAGCTCACTCTGCAGCACCACTACAGCTCATGTTCTTCTTCTCTGGGACATTGTCCTTCTTCTGAGATAAATCTTCCTCAGCTTTCACCCAGTCCAGGCTGCTCCCCATGCCACTGCCACAGTCCCTGGGTGACAGCTGCCATGGGGACAAGTCCCCCATGCCTGGACAGATGTGCCATGGGAGCACCACCACCTTGGTACATCCCCACTGCACCCAGGCTGGGTCTGTGCCTGTCCTCCAGTGGGTCACAGAAGGATTCAGGGGCACAAAAATCAGGTGTAGGAGCAGCTTTGTGGCTTGTGACTTTTCCAAGCATTTTGGGGCTGGCATCCACGGGCAAGCCAGCATCCATGCCAAAATCAGGCTGCACATCCTGCTTTCCTCCCAACCCTATTCCCTGACAGCCTGGCTGTTTCCATAGAAACAGGATGGATTCCCAAACAGAACATGGTAACTGAGGCCCAGGGAAGGAGTTAACAGCCTGCGGCAGGCAAGGCTGCGGGCAGATACCTCTACTTTGTGCTTCTCTCCTATCCAAGAAATACACAGATTTTCTCCCTTTGCTGGATGTCTTTTCCATAAAACAGCAGCAATTTAAGGAAGAGAAAATGTCAGTATTTGCAGGGATTTCCAGCTGAGAGCCAGGTGCTTTCCAGCAAATGAATTATGAAGAAACCCTCATTCCAATGCACCGAGCATGTTTCCTTGCTCACATTCAGTTGTTCTCCTCAGAAGCTGACATTTTAATAGCTTCCAAGTCTGATATTTAAATATTAAGACTTCATTTTCCTCCAGGTCCTGTTCAACAGCCTATAAACCTGTGTGGTGGCTTACAAAGAACATCAAGCTGCAGGCTGAGGTCGTGCTTGCATGAGTCACCTGGAAGCCCGTGAACAAAATCCCCATGTTTCCACTCACACCCACTCCCTGCTCAGTCAACTCTAAAAATGCAATTTTAGAAATGGAGGAGATCTTTTTGGTTGATTTTCTATAAATGAATATATTTAAACTCAATCCCAGGTTGCATTTCAGTAGCCCCAGGATGACCGTGGAAGGTGTTACTTTCAGGATCGACTCTCTCCTTGCAGCTTTTAATGCCAATGAGGAAACACATAAAAACTTGAGGTCAAGTCAGGCACCATCTGTTCTTACGTTTTATCAATGCCCAATTCCAAGAAATTTTTATTTTTATACTGCTAGTAAAAGTACACCATAAAGTGAGAACATAATTTCTATGAAAGAACATAGGATGGCAGAACTTTTGATCTACAACCCACAAAACGAAACAAAAACATTAAATACAATAGCTTAATTAGCACCAAATGGCTTGATTTCTCATGAGAAAAGAGAACTGTGTCTTGTTCCCACAGCTAGGGATGGTAAGCAGGACACATCAGTCCACTTGGTTTACTTGTCACATCTTGTACTTTCTTTTTATACTTTATACAATTTCAATGTTCAATCGTGTCCCTGTAAAACACCTACCAGAGAGAAACACTTTGCCATGACAGGAAACACACGATTTTAGAAATGTGCAGGTTTCTTCTGCTCTGAAGAACTATCTGGAATTTTGTTGGCTTTGGTTTTTGGTAACCTTTTCAGTCATGGTAATTATCAGAGGTTGCACAGATGGAAGCTGGGCCCCGTTGAAGCTAACAGCATCACTGGCACTCATCCCTTCCTTTTATATCCAAGCATCAAAAAAAAAAATGGGGCTTTCTCATCAGTTGGCAGCACTCCTGTCACACCACCAAAACTCCAGCTGGTGGGCTTGAGAGACCTAATAAACCTTTCTCCCATCAGCCACAGACCCTTACAGCAGTAACCCATCAATTCCCTTGTGTTTCCACTACACTCACCCACGAGGACCAGAAACGGAGAGAGGGAAGAGCCAAGAAAGCCAGGGAGGAAAGCAGGAGAGCCCCATCACAGGGCAGAGATGTTAATACTTGGTTTAAAAGCGATGCAAAGGAGAAAGAGGAGCCCCCCACCACCTACTTCAGGCACCGAGTCCATGTCCTGCGCATGCGTGGAGACTCGCCCCAGGGCCTCGGTCGGCGTGCCCGCCGGCGAGTGGCTTTGCTGCACCAGGTCAGGCAGATTGATGTGACCTGCAAAGCCATTGCTGGCTGCGTGGCCAGAACGCTTTTTTTCACCAGAGGTCTGCAGAGACACAAGGCATGAGGAAGAAAGAGAAGGGAAGGGGGGAGGGAAGAGAAAAAGAGAAGAAAAAAAACCAAACAAAACGAAGTCGTCGGCAGTCCCCCGGTTCCCAGAGCAAGCGCAGGAGAAGGACCCTCTCTGTTCCATCCCCATGCAAGCTGGCAAGCAGCAAACCAACCCCCCGCTCCAGGAGAATTAAAGACAGGATTAATGACAAAGTCAATACAGAGTAATTAGCCACGAAACAGTGAGAGAAGCCTGACCACTACTGTTTGGAGAAAGGAGTGTAGGGCAGATTCTGCGCTTGCCCCCATGGGTGCAAACCCCATGGCCAGCTCTCCTCCCACACGGCCACCAGCCACTGGTGACAGCAGAATCCGAGCCCTCCATCAGCATTAGCCTGGACAGCTTTACACAGCTATGACTGCAAGTGCCAGCACAGCCCTGTCCCATGTTTCTGTGACCCAAACCAGCAGTGAACAGCGGCAGCAGCGGCAGAGCAGTGGCACAGCCACCAGCAGCTCACCCTGCACATGAGGTCCCTTGGGTTTCCCCAGGGTTCCCCTTCCTGTCCATCCCCTCCCTGTGCAAGGCAGGTACTGGGAAGCTTCTCCCTTCCTCATTTGTTTTGCCTTTTTGATGAGTGTCACCTATCTGGAGCACATCAACGAGATTGTTACAAAGATTTACCCATTTATTGGGATTAGTGGAAAGTTTAACTGGGCTCAGCAAGCCCTTGACTAGTCCTGATGACATTTATCTTTTGATGGCTCATTACCACCACCTTCAACCACACTTTGCCATCCCAACAAAGAGTGAAAAGCCCTTTCCCCAAAGCCCAGTGACCTCAGTGGGACCATCCTCCAATGGCTGTGGTGGTGAGGGGGGAAAAAACAGTAAACACCCAGCACAAGGCTACAGTTTGGATTTCTTATCATGCTTTCTCCTCCCAGTGGGGTTTTCCATGGCTTTTAAACCCTTCTGCATCCCATTTCTCATAGAGCCCTGCTGGCACAGCACAGGTTGTGTTGTGATGCTGAACACAAGGTCATTTCAGGAACAGCTGCCTGTTACACAGGGCCTTGTTCTCCCCTCACCCACATCATCAGGGATGTGCAGAGCTGTGGGGATCCCTGCTCTGAACAGCTCCACCCCAGTGAGGGACGAGGTGACCTGTGTTACTACCCCCTCCAAAAGTGATGGAGAAAGGCAGCAAACATGCTGTGACTTCTTTTACTAACTCCTTCCTCTCTCTTTTCTGAAAGCTGCATTCATCTTTTTCCTTCATATCTGAATATTTTATATAAATGGAATTAAGAACTAAAATGCTGCTCAAGTCTCATTTGAATGTGATCTAAACATCCCTCCTTTACAACTCCAAGCTCTCCTCCCTCCTCCTCACCCATCTACCTCCCTGATGTGCTGGTGGGAGAGTGACTCCCCTGTTCCCTAATCACCAGGGCCTTCTGCCCTCTCACCAGGAGTCCAGATATCCATCTGCACTTCCAGCAGCATCATCAGAACACTCCAGCAACTGGGAAACTGAGAAACACTAAGGGAGATCTTCCAGAGTCACTGAAGGTGCTTCCTCTGCCCCACTCCTGCAGAACCATCCATCAGCATTGCTCCCACCACAGCCTCACCCCTAAAGCACTGGAGCTGGGCACGAGGGCTCACATCCATCTGGGATGCCCAGTGCCTCAGCAGGCTCTGAGCAGGACCAGCCTCTGCTAAAAGCCCCCAAATGCTCTACAAACACTGCAGGGCTCTAAGAGTCACACGGTGGCAAAGGCTGGGAAGAAGAGGGGAAGCTTTGGGCCGGTTCCAAGTGAATTAACTAAACGCTGTGAATTGAAGGTAACTCCTGCTGCCTGGAGCAATGGTGGGGTCACAGCAGAGCCATTCGCAGGAGCCTCCTCCCCGCTGTGCCCAGGCACTGCCATTCACTGCTGTTTGTAGTTCTGAGAAACATTTGCACTTGTCACATTTGCTCCGAGTGTAAATTGCATTAACGAGAGCGCTAACGAGCACAATTTACTCCATCATTTTGTGTTCCGGACACAGCACTGTTAGTTCTTGTGCTTACATGGGCAAAACCTCCTGAAGATGCTCCATGGAAGTGTTTGTTTTACAACTTACCTCCCTCACCATTAAAGTCCCTTCCCTTGAAATATTGCTAAACGTATCTGCGTGGGAAGTCTCTAGCCCATGGCTTGTCACCATTCCCAGGTTGTACGGCTCGTTGCTTCCAGGGATTCCTGTTGGTCTGGGGACACAATGGAAAAGCATTAATGATGAATATTCCCCTTGTTAAACCAGACAAAAAAACCTCTAGTACAGTATTATTTCAATAAGATTAAGGCTCTGTATCTCACAGGAACAAGAGCTAGAAAAATAGCTAGAAAAATACATCCACTTAGATGTGTGGGGAAATGATTGATGCTGCCAGAAATACAGGGCCAGGGTCAGGCTGATAAACACCAGATACCAAAGAGAGGAGCATTCTCTTTCTTATCCCAAGGTGTCCTGTGAGGAGCACTGATGAACAGATAACAAGGAGTGGCACACCCTTGATCTACTTTATATAGTTTTTTTCTACCTAAAAAAGCTGCAGAAAACCATAATTTACCCCCTTTATTCCCCATCTCAACTCCTGAAAAGGGAACCTCAGAGCATCTGATGACAAATAACAAGGGAGGGGATGGGGCTTGGAGAAGGTGTGGGCAGGAGCACAAGTTGTGTCCTGTAGCTTTCTGCTGTTTTCCAGGTGAAAATGTAGCCCTAACCCGTGGTTTCACCTTGAAATTTCCATGCTCCTATCTCAAGAAAGAGGCTGGAATTTATTAAATTTTAGGACTGCCCGAGCTTGGATGTCACAGGTGCTGAGCAGTCCCCATTACTTCACTATTACCTTCTTGGCAGCCTGGCTGCTTGAACATAATATAACTGAACAAATCCACAAGCCAATGACAAACACCCCCGATGATCAGAACTGTTACTTTGCATTTAAAACCCACACAGACCAATTGCTTCCATCAGTGTGAGGCAACACAATCTTTCACTCCTGTGCACACCAACAAGCCCGGAGGCTTGTGAGGGAGCCTGGTCAGTGAAAAGCCAAAACAACCTGGATTAATCATGGGGTTACTGGTCCCAGGTGAGATCTGAGCCCTGGGGACCCCGAGGTGGGACTGGCTCCTTGCCTGCATTGTATCAAACCTTCAACTGGACAGGCATCACAAAGGCACTCCAGACTCCTACTGCACCTTTCATGTGAGGAGCTCACACCTCCCTACCACTAGCTTTTCACCAAAGGATGAGAAAATAGCACAGTTATTCTAGTTTTAAAATGAGAAAGCAGGGCCAGAAGAACTTATGTTAATTTTGAAACTGTATAGCCAGTGAATGAATGGCTGTGGTAGCCCTGAGATCCCAAATTTCATCAGGGCACAATTTCCACATCATCCTGCAAGAATTCCCTGGCCATGGGCAAGAACTGGCTTGCACAGCTCAAGGAGAGGGAGCTGAAGGCAGTCATCAGAGTCTTCAGATGGAGAAATGGTATCTCCAGAGGTGGATGGAATAAACAATCCCTCCTATCCACTGGGACACAAAGCAATGGATAGGTTTATCCTGCAGTAGGAGAGACCTGGACAGAGCTGGAATGAAGAGCAGCCAAGTGTCCAGGGAGAATACCCAGGGAAGTTTAAACATGGGTTAACATGGGTTACACAAAGATCACTCAGAAGGTGCAGCAGAAGATGAGATGATCTCTCTTGGCCTCACTTTCCAATGACAAACACTGAACACAGGAAACTAAATCTCTCTTAGAAAAACACCAAAGTACATCTAGGTTGAACTCAAGTTAAAGTCCCTTTGACTTTAACAGAGCATTTGCTTTCTTCTTCCCCAGACATGGGCCAGTGCAGCTCTGCCTGCAGACACCCCTGCATCTCCACCCTCAGTCTCTGGGACATGACAGGGACAGGACATTATGGGACATGTGGCATTGGGCTGGCAGGGGCTGAGGGCATCCAGCTCACTGCTGTGCCTGTCACCCCACACACGTGGCTGCAAGGCATCCAGCAAGACATTTATCCACTGGGAAGTGCTGTGTCAAACCCAAGGTGTCTGAAGAAGGATGTCAGCACAGATTAACCACTCCTGATTAAACTCCTCTTCCATGAGCAGCTTGAGGCCCCTTCTGGCATGCCTGACTGCCCATCTGACTGTTGCACATCCAGAGCCATCCCTCTGCCTCCTGACTTGCTCCAACCAATTCCAACAGCTCTGATTTTAGTTCTTCTGCTGGAAGGAAGCTCCAACCCAGGAGCTTGGCACTCTGAATAACATGGACCCAAGGAGACATGGTCTCCCTGCCACATGCTGCTCCATGCCCCACCACCATGAATCAGAGAATCAAAGAATTGTTTAGGTTGAAAAAGACCTCTAAATTCTTTGAGTCAAACCATTCATCCAGCACCATCATGTTCACTGCTAAACCATACCTGAATCCAGGTATGCCTATATTGACTATAACTCATTTAGCAGGAAAAATGGAAATGAACTGATTAAAATACAAATTATGCCCTGAAACCTTCCCACAGCTCCTCTGTGAATTCAAAGGGGCAGGATTCAGATCCTGCTGCCAGGCAAAGACCTCCAGAAATGCCCCTGCACAGCACTGGGTGGGAAGCCTGAGCAGGGATGCTCCAGGAACTCTCTCTGCATGGCAACAGCTCCCTGTGAGTGTTGAAGCTGTGCTGCCCTGATCTGGAGAGACTCAAAAGCACAAGCGTCCCATGGGACACAACAGTCTGCTGACCTCTTCATTTCACCATTTTAACCCATCAACACTGACTGAGCCAAGGGCAGAAATCCAAGACAAAGATTCAGGATTATTATAATCTTGGCTCTACCAGTCGGCACTGGGCAGGCCACCAAGTACTGACACTTTAGCATGGCTTAATTTGGGGCAAGACAGGCTCAAGAGTAGGCAGAGCTTTAACACATCCATCCCATGGGCAGGACCCAGGGTGTGGATGAGGTCAGCTGTGCCCACTCTGGCCAAAAACCTGCCTGGCTCATCAGCAGGAACAGCTCCATCAGCTTTGAGCCAACATTCACTGAATCTGCAGAGGAAACAGCTCAGTTTTTCCCATTAATTATCTCTAGTTTGGAACAGGAAGAACACTGGTGAGCACATCATCCCCTGCAACATGACACCGTTCCCAGTGCCAGCCATCAAACACGGGCACACTTAGGACATGTCCTTTATCACAGCCACTGCTCCTCCAGGCCAGGACATGCCAGGGTTTCACCTCCAGGCCAAGACACGTTGGGGTTTCACCTCCAGAAAAACACACACCGGGGTTTGATGGTCTGCCCCCCCAAAAGAAAGCGCTCCTCACATGAGCCGTGGGATGTCACTGACAGGCACGGTCCCATCGTGGGTCTCGTTCTCCCCGTCCTCCTCCTCCTCCTCGCTGCTCTCTGACTCCTCACTGGAGGAGGAATAGTCTGTCACCTTCTTCAGGGGCCGATTGGTTTCTTCAATGCGCAGCTCCCTCAGCTCTTTGGCTAAAGCCGTCAGGTCCTAAAGGGGATGGGGGCAAGGAGACAAGGAAGCGATGGCTGTTACCCTCAGAGCAAGGAGAACGTCACACACATCTCTCCAAAAGCCAATGCTAACAGCACGAGCAACAAGAAATAGCTTTACAGAGTTGTTACAAACATGAGACAAACGTAAGACAATGTTTGTAGCATGTAGCATTTATTAAACAAAACAAAACTGATTTACGCTCACTGAAAAGTCAATAGCCAACCTCTTCTTTTTCTCTTTGGAACGTGTATGTGCATATATATACACACACTTATATGTATATACACGACAAAATTATATTTGTTGGAAAAGGTGAAGTTCAGTCACCATCATAGTAAACTGGAAAACAACATCAACTTCAAAGATTGGCTCGGAGAATTTCTCCTGCAGGGTTTTCTCTTCTTTCAAACTTCTCAAAGAGACCCCGTAATGGTATTTATTCTGTAATAAATGCATTTGGGAAGGAAGCAATGACAGCATCTCCCATGGAGTGGTGCAATCCCCACGTCAAGAGCTGCTTCCATGGTGAGTCTCCGCTGTCGGGCGGCTGCCGAGAGGCGGTGAGGAGCACGAGGAGAAGCGCCCAGCTCAGCCAGACTTTGGAGTCACAGCTCTGAGTCAGCCACACGATCAAAAAATAATAATAATAATAATAATAAAAAAAAAAATCCCTCAGCGGGACCCATTAAGCACTTTATGTGAGATGTGGCAGCCTACAAGCTAAGGGAAAAAGAAAATAAAACTAAAAAAAAGCCTCGAAACAAGAAAAAAGATAGGAGCAGTCCCAAAGCCTAGTCATAATTTTTCAGTTTACCATGACTTTGATGAGGTCTCAGACCCGACAGTCATATAAAATAGACACTGCTATTTCAAAACAAGGAACATGGCAGGCACCGTGTAGAAAAGAGACTTTTTGTTATCTTACATGCTTTTATAGCAATGCAGGGGGAAGCAGTAGGGCAGAAAAGCATGAGAGCTTGAATTAGAATGGGTTAGAGAACTCTGTTGCACAAGACATGCACATGACGAACAAAGCATCGCAATTGTCAGTCTTACCATTTCTCCCTATATTAGTGACCGAGGTAGGCATCAGTGCATTCGGTCAGAGATAAAGGATTAGGGAGAAAGAAACTCATTGAAAAAGACTAAATTCCACAATTGTCTTATGGCCATACTCTCATTTACTGCATTTCCAGTTTACCGTTCCAGCAGGGCGACTACGGCAATATTAATTATGGTTGCAAAAGGAGCTCTTAAAATCTATCCTGTCGACACGTGAAGAGAAGGATGGAAAAGCTCTATGGCTGAGATGCAAACCCAGTTTGTTTTTTAATGGTGAGGTAGGAATGTTTTGTAAGCAATCTGTGCTCTGGTTGCTGCTGTCCCACACCTCCCGGCGGGCTCCCACCGGTGACAGCCGCACATTCTGCTCCCAGGTCTGCCCTGCCTGGCCCCTGATGTAGAGACTCCCCTGGATGTTGGATATCTTTGCATCAGACCTGTAAGTATTAGTACACAAGAAAAGGCCTTGTTCTTGTTTTTGTTTTTTTTAATTGGTAAATCCCTGTTTCACAGCAGGAACCTGTGATGGGTTTTACAAGGGTTGTTCAGCCTGGAGAAGAGAAGGCTCCACAGGGAGACCTCAGAGCATCTTCCAGGACCTAAAGAGGCCCCAATAGAGTTAGAGAGCAACTTTGGACATGGCTACAGAGTGACAGGACAAGGGGGAATGGCTTCAAACTGATAGAGGGTAGGTTTAGATTGAATATTTGGAAGAAATTCTTTATTCAGACTGTGGTGAGGCCCTGCCACAGGTTGCCCAGAGAAACTGTGGCTGCCCCATCCCTAGAAATGTTCAAGGCCAGGATGGATGGGGCTTGGAGCAACGTGGGATAGTGGAAGGTGTCCCTGCTTATGGACAGGGTGGGGTGGGAACAAGATGAACTTTGAGATCCTTTCCAACCCAAACCATTCTCTGATTCTGTAATTCTGTATCCCTCCAAATGCTGTCTGTACCTTTAAAGAAAGGCTCTTTATCATGATTAAAGAGAGATTGTGGTATTTCAAGAGCTCCTTTTCAATGCCAACATGTTTGGGATTGAAATAGAGTCAAATCTGCAGTCACGACAACTAATTATTTTAATTAGAGCTGTAGCAGCTTCTATGATATGACTGCTTCTTTTCCTAAATAAGAATCAGTGACAATTTCAGCAGTTTAACAATGCTTTCCATTTAGAGTATCAAACATGCTCTTTATTGAGCACTTGCCTTTGAATTGGATTAGAGTCTCTCACTTTAAAAGGGATTTTAGGACTGTGTAAGAGCCTCTTAAAACTGCAGCTGGACTTCTGCAGCGCAGGACTAGCACTGAACTCCTCCCTGTCACAGCACTGGACTGTGAAAATTACTTCTTTTTTGCACCTTCCACTTCTAACGTGCTTCAAGGCACCCTATCAGCCTTTTTTGGCCATCTCTACAAGATAGTCAAGTATTTTAAAAATCACCTTAATTACTTTTTAATAACTAATTTGGAAGTTGTAAGAGCAGTAATACACCCAGACAATATCATCAGATAATTCATATTTCCTAGTTAAAGCTTTGCCTCGGGATGGTTAATTCTTTGATGCTATCATTTTCTGTAAGCAATGAGCACTTTGTAGAATTAAACGGCTTCACTGAGTTGCTCTTGGACCAAAAACAATCTGACAACTAGAGAGAAAGTGCTCTGTAGTTCCACACATGTTCCAAGTGTTATTACTGAGGGTGACATAATACATAAGTTAGTAGTGTCAGTACTCTTTAATTACTTTTAATTACAAAGCCTTCTTTAGATTTAATATTTGCTGGAATCAAGTCAGATTGGTTCCTGAAATCACATCGCTCCTTGAGCTTGAATTTAGCACATACACTGCCTCTCTTTAGGCACTGATTTATGTGCTTTTTTCTTAACAAAGCACCTCATTAAACAAAATGTATTGCTCATATTTTATCCAAGAGAACAAGTTAACTAACCAGCACATCTTCCCTCTTTCATATCTTCTATTTTTAGAGGAAAGAGGCTGCAGGAGAGGCTGCTGAAACCAGTGCTTTCCACTACAGCCCTGCAGTTACCAGTATCAGCAGTGTGCACAGGGATTCATGTGTGAGGCAAGTTAAATGTTAAATCAGGAATGCTTTTCCCATGGATGTTTAAACTTTCCCCACTGCCAGATGCACATTTAAAACATTATCATACGTGAAAAGGGTGCACTTCAGGACTCTCACTGTTCTAAGATGACGAATGAGGACCAGCACTGCCATCAGTATCCAAGATGGCTCTGCTGACTCTGGCTCTGCAGTGGATGCTGGTCCATGAGAATGAACAAGTGCCTTCATTTGAATTAGGCTTAGAACACATTTCAAACAGCACTTGGTGGCCCCACTGAAATCAGTGGGTGGCCAGGGGCTGTGGCTGAGAGCAGAATGTGGTGAGGGGTCCAGGCTGCCCGACCTCCTCCACCGGCACGAGAAACCTCCGCTCTCGCTCCTCTGTCCAACACGTGAACAACGGCAGCACCATGTGCTCCCCCACGTGAGCGCTGGGATGCCTCTGCCCTGGCCTCCATGCAAGTGGTGTGGCCAGCGGGTTTTGGGCAGCCCAGGGCTGAGCAGAGCATACCAACAGTGCTGTCCCCTCCCCACGGGCAGGCTCCCGACACCGGAGCGCCGCCGTTCGCTCTCCCGTCCGACCCGAGATCGCATCGCCACCTTTATCAACGCCAGCACCAAGAACACCCAGCTCGGAATTAAGCACTAACTAGTCAACCTTGCATAGGCATGACCCACTGAGAAAAGATATCACTAACCTCATCTATAGCTTTCTTATAGCTCTGTGGGTAAAGGAAGAATAATCAGCATCAGAGGAAACAGATCGGGACAGGAAAAAGCCAGAGGAAGGGCAAGCAGGTTAGAAATAAAATTAGAATTGTTAGCTCAACGCTGTGGAGTGTAGAGAAAAAAAAAACATCAATAAAACATTAATACACATTAAAATAGAGAAGCAGTGGAAATTCATATCGTTATTAGGCCAACTCTGCAGTTTTAAGATACAAATATCAACAGCATTAAACCAGGAGGAAACACTTCGGATTAGATTTTGCTCAGACTATTAGAAAGGGGAGTGTACAGAGACCACTACCAGGAGGGGTTTTAAGCTGGGAAGGCAGTCGGGGGCTGGTTGGTTCCCCAGCCTGCCCGAGCAGAGCATCCCTCCGCGGGTGCTGCAGGGGACATGCAGCACGGAACACAACAATGTGCCATCGGCCACCGCCGCGCCCAAGCTAGCAAAGCCCTTAAGCGTCTGCTTCACCTGGAAACACAGGCTTAAGTGCTTTCCCCTAGGCTTGGGCTCCTGGTAATAACTCATGCACTCTCTTAAGCATTCAGATCTCCCAGGGGCTCTCGCCGTACTGCTGCTTTCCAGGCTCTCTGCTGGAGCAGCAGCAGTACTAGCCTTGTTTTCGGGGTCCCCGCGGTCGTGCCACCGCGCCGAAGGGAAACGTGGCCAAGCCGGCTGGCAGCATTCCCACGGGAAGGAATGGAGGACTCACAGCGGGGCGGCTCGGTCGTGTCACGTCCCTGTTGTCCTCCTGCTTGACCTTGGCGGGCTCGTGGGAGAGCACAGGGGACCCTTCAGGCTTGGCATTCCCTGGGTGAAAGGCAGGTGGAGAGAGTGGGAATTAAAAAGCTGCCGAAAGCCACCACTGCACCCTGTCACCTGGGACAGGCGGGCACAGGGGCTTCATCACCACTTTGCTTCTGCTGTTTTGAAAAACCCTTCTGGCTCCTTTCTGCTTCTCCACTGACAGAGCAAGAGAAGCCATAATCCTGCCCAGCCTCCACCGACAGCCTCTCTTGCAGAGTTACTGCTCCTTTTCTACTTAAGAAACAAATGTACTTTGCAGAAGAACAGGGCATGTGGTAAATGAAAAGCTCTGCAGCATCTGACATTGCTGGGACGTTATTTGTCACAGGATTCCTCATTAGTGAAAACAAAACTAAACCCAAAATGACAATGGGTTACAAAGTCCTTTTATTGACTACCTAGAGGAGTGATGGTTTCAACAATAGACACAACATCTTATGGCCAAGTCCTAAAATATTCAAAGCATGGAGGCAGCGTTTATCTTAATGCTCTTCAGCCCTGGGGACTGGAAGTGTGGGGCTGTGCCAGAATGCAGATGTGTGGGGTTTATGGGCTGTGGCAATTCCACTGCCATTAAACAGGGGAAGGGAATATCTTTAAGAGGGGCTCTAGGAAGAGAGGGAACAATTTAGCTACAAACATGAACACGGCTGCCTGGTGAAAGCATTTGAGAGAAAACTTCTTACAGGCTACGTCACCCCTCTGATCCCATCTCAGGCACAAACATGAAAGTCAAAAAAATTATATATTAATTAAAAGTGAAACACAAGAAGAACCCAAAGAAACCATATCAGAAGAGGTGCACCTGGGTAAAGACAGGAAGCACATTGGCTGTTTTTTCAGTTTACCCTAAAGCATAACCCCCATCTCCTTTTGTACAGTGCAATGTTGTGGCCATCCTACATCAGCCTCCAGGGAAAAGAGGCTGTTGGCAACTCTGCTTGCAAGGAGGCCAGCAGGTCACAAAAGCACATCAGAAATGATGGATCCTTTGATTTTTAATTTTTTTTTAAAAAGCAAGCATGCGATCACAGCCCTCTTGCCCTTCCTGCTTGTCAGGAAGCCTCACAAAGTGTGCCTGGTGCTGAGGGACGTGTCCAAGCTCACCTCTGACTCTGTTGCGCTCGCTGGAGCCAGCCTGGGAGCCGGGCTGGGATCCACCCTGGGAGCTGGGCTGGGAGCTGGGAGTGCTGGAGCTGGAGGAGCTGCCACTGCTGGTCCTCTGCAAGGGGCTCTCCACGATGGTCTCTGTCCTCCTCAGGTCTGGGTTGCTGGGGGAGGACAAAACAGAGGGGCATCATCAGCCAGGGTCACACTCAACCCCAGGGCTGCAGACCCTTCCCACACTGACAGGGGCAGCTGCAAATGCCAGGAGAGTCCTCCTCAGCTCCAGGAGACAGGGCTGAGGCCACCAATTTTGGGTGCACTGCAACCACAGGAAAAAAAAAAATTGCCTAGAGGAGCTTTCTACTCTTATTTTGTGAAATTTGGCAACCATTAAAAAGATTCTTTGCTCTGGATCCCCTGCCTGAAGATTTGCAAAGGTGGAGTTACCTAATTAGCCAGCAATATTCTTCATAAAAGCAGGAATTTGTGACGTGCTGTTACACAAAGATTTCAGCAAAGCGAGGATCTCAAGTTTGCAACAAGGCTGCAGATCACTCGTCCCACTTATTCACAGTCCCCAATTTTCATGGCTTCACTTCAAACTTGCATCAGATATCCACTTTTCCTCCTTGATTTCTCTCACCCTTGTGAACACAGATAAATCTAGAATAAAAAGTGCCCTTGATGCACAAAGAGTGACTAATATCTCTCTAGGTATCAGATGCCTTTAGGAAATTAATTCTTACTTGGCATTGAAATGACATCAGAAGAGATGTTCATGCAGAGTTAGGCAATTTGGTTTTATACAGTGTTTCTGGAAGTGATCTTATTCAAAGGTCTCTTTAAAATGTATAGTAAATATCCCCTCATTTGTCATAGCATGGTGACAAATAAAAGAAGGAGTATTTTTGTAATATTTACATTTATGAATGGGGAGAATCAAGAACCAATAGGAGAGGTGGGGAAAAAGGAAAAATATTACATTACTGTGAGAGAAATGAAGTACAAAATAATTTCAACGAATACTTAGGTTTAATGGACATGTGGTAGCACCCTCATAGTTTGCAATTTTCATCAGACTGAAGGCCTCCAGCTCATGCTGTATGGCTGATGTGTCCTGAGCTAAATTAACTGATGAAGTATATTTGAAAACTTTGGCAACTGATGTATTTACGTGCACTGACCAGGACTGGGACAGTGAGGCTGCAGGAAACCTTGAACTTGAATCCCAGATTCCCATTATCCTTTTTCCTTTCAAAACCATCACTTACAAGCACTATGCAGTCCAATATCCCTCTGCATTTTAAACTGTCCTTCAAGCAACAGCTAATTAAAAGAACATTTTCAAGAATTCAGAATGTTTCAGCCTTTGGCAAAGAAGAGCAACAAACCATTATATGCTTTTTCTCTAATTAAAAAAAAAAAAAAAAAAAAAAGAACAACAAAAAATTCTCTTCCTCCCACTGCTGCCCCTGCCAGCGACTCGGGACTGCTGCCTGTGAGCTTGCTGAAGCACAGAGGGGGCACTGAGCTGGAAAGGGAGGCTTATGCTCAAACTGGTGACAGCACACAGAACATCCCCACATTCACTTTTTGACCTCACCCTCTGAGGACAAGGCAGGTAGAAGAAACCAAGGAGCTCCCTCACGCAAGGCTAATTGGAGCTCGCATCTCTCCCGGGATCTGCCCGTCTGAAGCAGAGACAAGCTCTCGCATGACTAAGCTGTGTTTTTTCCATCCAGCTCTGAGCAGAGCCTGTCAGCTCCCCTGCTCGTTTTAAACATGCCCAGGGACAGCTGTGACACGGCAGAGATGGGACCACAGTGCTGGCACAGAACCTTCCTCGGGTGCTCACTGCTGTGCCAGACAGCTGGATCTGGCCAAGCTAAAGGCCCCGTCCTAGGAAGCTGAAAGGAATTTAATCCCTGATCGAAATCTAGAGAAGATCTCAGCAAGCTGTCTGAGTGTCTGTCCTGCAGCACATTCTTCAGTCATTATCTGTGAAAAACCACTGTGATGCATAAGAAATGTATGGAATGTACCACTGAGAGCTCCCCACTGGCTTATAGGGATCCACTGATATGCAAGAAGTGAGAACCAGGACCTGATTCCACTAAGGGGAGCACCCAAACTCCTGTTTGACTTCACAGCAGCAGATGCAGCATCCACCTCCAAACCCTGCAATGCCCAGGAATGCATTCAGCCAAGAGAGCAAAGCCTCCAGGGATCCCAGTGCTCGCAGCCTTGTCAGTACAAAACTCTAATGGATGCAAAAATTAATCCCAGAGACAAGAGGAGCCTTGCAAATGTTGTGGTGCTCAGTCAGCCAGCCCATGTCTGGGCTCCCAGCTGGGGCAGTGCAGCACAGGGACACTGGGATCACTCCTGCCCATCCCCTCCACGTCCATACCTTGCCCCATCCCCTCCATGTCCATACCTTGCCCGAATGGGCTGGGAGCCCAGCCGGGGCCCCAGGGCACTGCCATTGCCTGGGGAGTTCTTCCTTGCCAGGGCAGGGGATATGGAAGTGGTTCGTTGAGGCACCTGGAAAAGAATGGAGACATCTGCAGTCACCTGGTCTGGGCTGCTGCTCACCTGAGCCACGAGGAGATCACCCTCCAGCACTGCCTTAAGGCTGATTTACAACTGATTTCCCACTGAGAGAAAGGCAGTATTTAGGGCAATTATAAAATACAAGGCTCTCAGCTTTTAGAAGGAATCACTGGAGTGTGAGGCAGCAGCAAACTGCAAAGGTGCCCTCAGGGATGCTCCTGGCACGGGAGCCCCCAGAGCAGCCTGGCTACCACCAACCAGGGCACTTCTAAAAGAAACGTATGCACATACACACACACAAATATATATATATATAAAATTAAAATCTAACAAAACCCATTGAAGTAATTTTTAATGTAAAATTCAGACTAAAGTGCATTTCAACAGCCACAACGGAGGTTTTCTATCTAACTCATACAACACATGCCAGCAGACAGAAGGTGTTGACTGGTGGACAAACAAGAGGGTTGACAGTGGGTTGATCCAGACTGACCCACCTAACACTGGGATTAAACACCGTGACCTTCACTGAGCTTCAGATGCTGCTGCCAAAACCTTGCTGCTGGCAGAACAGCTCAGCACAAACACCCAAAGCCAACCACAGGGGCTGTGACAGGTAACCCTGGAGCTCTGCCCCACCCCGTGGGAGCTCGGGCATCACTGCACAGCCACAGGTGCAGTGGCCTCATCCCCCAGCACCTCAGGTGATGTGCAGAGGCACGACAATACTCACCATGCAACACCTTGCACCAGGTAACAGAGGCCAAGGGCTTGTCAGGATTAGCAAGAGAAAGGATTAGGCTTGTTTTTTTTGAGAATAAACACACGGTTGCATTAGGCAAGATAAGGAAAGATTTAGAGAGCTGGCGATGCTTTAGACTCCAGCATCACCAGCTGCAGCTTGTCTCAGTACTAAGCAGTCTCCCCTCCAGGTGAGGAACTCTGCAGTCAGGACTTGGGGAGTTTTCCACCTTCCTCTGAAGCATCCAGCCATAAGCACTGGCAGAAACAAGACCCCAGACCACAGAGACAGCCGCTCCTGCCTCTCGGGGCAGTCCTTTCCTTCCTGCTTGCAAGCACATCAAACCCACTTGAGCAGTCCAGTGTGAAGTCAGGCTCCTCACGGGTGGGACTGCCAACACAACAGCCCTGAATGTGGCCTGGTGAGGATCCCTTCCAGAGTTCATGTTCCCTCAAGCCAAGGGGAAAAATACTGCATAGTGCTGGAGAACAGCTTTCCTCCCAGGAACCGTGGTCTCACCACACAGGGCATCGCTGGGGCTGAGTGTCCTTCTCAAAGGACTCATGGCAAAAGCCAACATTAAATTGCAGGGACTTTTTCTTAATTAGGTTAAAACCAGGCAGCCACCCTCTTGCACAATGGAGGAGCCAAGCACACAGACAGTTCCAGGAGCTGTTGGCTTGCTGTTCCTTCAGCAGAGCGCTGATGTCTCCTCTTGCTTGGTGACAGCAGAAATAGGAGCATTATTAACACCCGTGACACCACCACAGATCCCTTGCACAGGGAGGCTTACCTGGTAACTGTGACTTTGCTCTTAAAAAGGCAAGTCACTCACTTTGTAAATACATAGAAAAATTGCCTCTCAGTCAGGGACAAATACTGCCTCCCTGTCATTAATCAATTTATAATCATTTCTCCTCTGTAAAAATCCTCCCAGCTGAGCACTGATTCACTGTAAGGGGAACTTTAATGGCCAAGTTATAATTCTTCCAAAGTGAAGGTGTATAAACAACACGATTGAAATACTGGTCCAGAAGAATCCTAATTAAAGAGGTTCTGTCAGACACTGCCAAAATGTCAATGAATGTATAAAGCTGCTGGAGCCCTTACAAGTCTTCCATCAAATATTGATTGCAACTGGAGGCACGGTACTGGACTAAAAAGGACCTGTCTTATTGAGCATGACAAATTTTATGTTCCTATAAATCTATTTAAGCAGAAGGTTGTTTTTTATCTGAGGGAAAGAAGAGATTAATTTGTTTTGGCCTCTGTCCGGGCTCGAGAACTTTCTTTGCTGGAGGGCAGTGCTGTTTTGCAGCTATTTTGCAGCCAAGAGCAGCTCCCAGCATGTCCTGCAAACCCTGCCTCAGGAAATGCAGCCCCTGGGCAGGTCAGCACCTGCTGCAGAGCCTCGGGGTGGGCTCAGTCCTGCCCAGTCTGCTTTGCCAGAGGGATTCAGCTCTGGGATTGCCTCTGACATGCTGAAAGTGAGGAGCAATTGTGTTACCTTTGGTGGAATGTCTTCCTCCTGCCGTAACCAAGAACTTCGGTCAAACTTTTCAATGCGAGGGGGCAGAGGAGGGTTTTCTGAGGTGGGGTCCGAGTTCTGCCTTGGCATCTCAGTGCGGTGAGAGGTCACCGTCAGAGCCTCCTGAAACCCAGCCAGTCCCTTTGCAGGCTGTTCATGCAGTGACTGAGACCCAGACAAGGAGCTTCCTTGGGATTTCACAGTGACCAGATGTGGAATCTAAGCACCAAGTCAAAACAGAACTATCAGTAAAAATGGAGGAGAAAAAAAAAAAAAAAGGAATAATTTGATTTTAAAAAATTTGATTTAAAAAAATTTAAAAATTTAATTAGCACTTTGGATGCACTGAAAAGCCCCCTTGGTCTGAGATCAGCACTGCTTTGGTTTCAGGAACTTCTGACTTACATCGCTTCAACGCAAGACCTGTTAAAAATCACGCTCCCGCACACACCGTGCCCGCCCCAGGCTCTGCTGCTGCTGGCCCAAAGTCCAGCTCCTACACCTGCACCTCTGTGGTTGTGCTAATGAGGTTTGGCATGGATTTTCCATGTTAAAAATGAAAAAAAGAAAAAGAAGGAAACGATAATACGATAATAAATAATAATTGATTTTTAAAAATCATCAGGAATTCTGAGGCATAGATGGCTTAAAAAATATCTCAAGGCATGAGTTTCTACAGGTTTTCGTGGCTCCTATCCAATGGGTCAGCCCTACAGGTTGCAAGTTTAAGGAATACTGGGAAATCTGAGAAAATCACAAAGTTACAGTTTGTGAAATCAGAGCTTCTTCCCAGCACTTTGTGCAGCTGCACTCCTTTGATACAGCAGGGTTATGACTTCTATTTGAAATTTCTACACACACGTGTCTGTCCGTGTCCATGTCTCACGGGTACATGTGCATGCACACACACACTGACACAGGGCTCTGGGCTTCAAGCAACTCTTTCATGAGTATTTCATTGCCAAACAAAAGTCTTTGCAGCTCCTGATGGTATAGGACACAAAGAAGGTCACTGAAAATTGTTTGGTTAGTCAGAGGGATGACAGTGAAGTGGAGTTTTGCCCACTTCCCCAATGCATACAGACCATGTATGTTGGGCAAGAAAAGTATGTTTCAGGGCTTTCCTGCATGTTTTTGTTTAAAGCTGGCTTTGTCCTGGAGGTGCCACACATGGCTGGCACTTAGTTGGCAAATATTCCATAGAAAGCCCAGCTGAACTTGGAGCAAAGACTTTGTATTTCCCTCTGAAATCCCTGCTGGAGTCTGTGGATCTGTGGGAGCAATTCCAGGGGCTGGGCCAGAGCCAGCACCAACACTCCTACAGCTTTTGGTGGCAGAGTACTTGCAGACCTCATGGCTGGGAGGAACTTCTAAAATAACGGTGCCCCTCCTGTCTGACAGTCATGGTGATCTATGCCCTCTCCAGATGTGTTTGTGACTGATGTCAACTCAATGGAAAACCAAAACAAAACCTTGAATCAAAGCGGCAAAGAAAGCAAAACCTCTTTCTGATGATCCTCAGCATCAAAGCATCCCGGGTCTTTTGTACCAGGCGCAGTGGTTTTAGTGCTTTACATAAACCAGATCCAAAGAGAATCAGAGAAACAGCTGCACTGGACCAGAGCAGCAGTTCCTCCTGGTCCTCCAGCTTGTTTCTAGCAGTAACCAGTACGTGATGCTTCAAAGGAAGGTATAAACCAGCGTGATGTTGCTAACACATGGAGGTGACAAGAGGAACACACTCATGCATGTAGATGCTGCTCTTACTCATGAAAATGCTTAAGGCTGCGAAACCGGGGAGCCAGTCGCTATTTCCCTTCCATCCACTCTTCCTTGTTTCCTTACCAGCACCCCCAGCATCCTGGCAGCGGGGGAGCAGCGTTACCTGCGGGTCCACGGGTCGGAGCAGGGGCGGGGTCCGGGCGGGCTGCACGCCGCTGATGCTGAAGGACTCCGAGCGAGGAGGCAGGTTGGGGTCAGAAATCCTGTTGGCCACCTTGTGGGGCATGGCTGGCGAGCTCTGCCGATTGAGCCGGGACCGCTCCTCCACCTGTGGGGCACGGGAGAGGGGTCAGTGTCCCAAAGATCCCATCTCCAATGGAAATCCAAGGTATGCGTAAACACACAGAAAGCTCTTTTCTCTTCAGGTATATCATATCTATTGCTTGATCAAGGTGGTGAGCAGTCACAGGCTGGACTTGATGATCTTGGAGGTTGTTCCCAACCTAAGTGATCCTGTGGATCCATGGAATCCAAGTTATCCAGCAAACTGTGCAGTAAATGCATTTTAAAGGCATGGGAAGGACTATTTGTATTTATATGCTTAATTAATTTCTGAATATTAAATGGAAAAATAAACAAAAAAGAAAAAATAAAGAAAAGGCAGCATGCACCATGGAGATGTTCCTAGAAGATGACTCCTGAGAAGCTCTTGCTTCTCAAATGGATCTTTAAGCAAGGGGACCATTTTCCTTCACTGTTATAAACACCTCAATGAGTGGTTTTGTTTGATCTGAACAAAAGAATAAACATGGCAGCCAGAAAATGGTTGGCTTTGATCTGGATTTACTGAGTCTGCCACCTTGTCATGTATGGGAGGGGAAACACCTCTATTACTGAGAGAGAACATCAAGCCAAAGCCCACTGCTTTCAGGTGCCCTTGATGGGAACACAGTGGCTTCAGCTCACCCAGCCATGCCACCCTGCAGTTAGGCTGTGCATTGATATTCAGGCAGCAGATGCTATGCAGAATTTTTGATACCTCGAGATCTGATGTATATTTTATTTATGTGTCATTAAAGTGTTAAATACCCCTAAGCATGTATCGATTCCACCACTGATGATACCATGTTAAAAGGCAATCCTTGCAACAGGTTTGCCTGGAAAGAACCACAGCTCTTCTTTACGTAAATACTCATGAAACAAAAGAACCATTATATGAATAACGAGTCCTTTTCAAAGACTGAGCATGAGACAGGGTAAAATCTAGGCAAGAAATCTGTGTTACAGACTGTTTCCTTTTCAAGTTCATGAGGGGCTACCTGGGCTACTGCTGTGTCCTAAAAGGTCACCACAACTTCCCCAGGCACTGCCCACCAGCCAGAAGAGGCTGTGCAGAGCTCAGCTCAGCAGTGCCTAAGAGGACGAGGATACAGGGATGGGAAGGGGAGCAGGGTGGGAAGCAGAACTCCCTCTGGAAAGGGAGCAGCAGCACGAGTGCTGGGTCACAGGCTGCTCCAGCCCATCTCCTCATCAGCCAAGCCTTGGCAGCAGCAGCGACAGGCGGAGACGGAGCCGCCGCCGAGCGCTCCGGCTGCTCCCGGCACAACGCCAGGCCCTCAGGAGCAGCTGAGTGTGCAGGATGTCCAAGCTGGCACTGGAGGGGAAAGCAGGAGAGGGATCAAATGGGGATGTCTGGGTACTGGGAAGGAGAAAGGTGTTTGATTTCCCACTGCCAGCATCTCCTCACTTGCACGTTGAGGCACCAGCACAGCAAAAGATGCTCTTGGGACTCTCTGTGCTTTGTGGGGCCCTACTGATTCCACTATTAGGCAGAAAGGGGAGAAAGCAGCAAAATCCTTCAGGAGTTCATAATTGCTCAAGTACAGACCATCTCTAATTGAACTCAAGACTCCCCAAAACAAGAAACATCCTTAGCAGTGTCTGTGCAGTCCCAGTAGAGGGCTGCTAATGTTTTAATACACCACTTCAAAGTGAGAGCAGGATAAAAGCCACGGGGAGTGAAGGAGGAGCTGATAAGGGCGTTGGCTGCTGCAGAGAACAGAACAGCTCATGATGCACAACTGAGCCCTGAGTTCCATCAGGGAAACTCTGAATAGTGGTAAAGCACCCACAAGAGTCAGCCACCATGTGGAAAATGTGTGATTAAACCTGTACCCTCCTTTCTGTATGGCCATGTGTGGTATATTCCTGCCCAAACCCAACCCTTCAGCTGACCAAGCATTCCCTGGCTACCTACAACACTTTGTTTAGCAAATACTGGTCCATAACAGTAAAGTCAGTAACAAAGGCAGCTGCTAATTACAGGACCATAGCTCAGAGTGCTAATGCCACATCCCTGGCTGCATCACCAGAGGGTCTCAAAAAGGCCCAAATAGTCCATTATTGTAAGAGATGTGCCTGGATAAACAAAGCAGTTCTGGGACAGCACCCAAGCTACATCCCAAGTCAGCTTCCAGTGGACAACCCTGGATAACAAGAAGATGAGTAGAAGGGGCAGCAGAAGGGAATGTGCATCCATGCGTCTTGGCAGGACTATCTGCTCAGACTGTTCCATTTAGCATCAAGAGAAATCCCTGACCGTGCTCTGGGGGAGCTGTGAGAGATGCAGCACAGGCTGGCTCCTCACCCAGAGCTTTGCCATCACCCCCAGGCCAGTCCCTTAACCAGGGGATGCAGGGACATGACCAGAAGGTGAGTGGCCATGGCGTCACCTTGATGCTTTATCCCACTTCTGCAGGGTCTTGGGGTCACCCTGTGAAAATGAGTGAGGTGGGAAAATGTGTGCAGAAAGGTGTGAAAAACAAAGAGGTGCACAGCACGAGGAGGGCTCAGCTGTGGTGATCAAGCTCCCGAGAGAGAAGATGCAAAATCCTCAGGAAATATCCAAATAAGCTTTGCACAGCCTCCAGAAACTGTAGGCTGAGTACCAGACTTGTCTTTTCATTGTTCCCACAGGAAAACAAAGTCTCAATATTTCTGTTAAACTAGCATGCACAAGCTGGGTATGGAAATTGCAAGAACCATGGTAGGCTCATTAAGTATCAGCACAAATCTATCCGTGGAGCCAGCAAAGGTGGGCCTTCAATATATGCAGCAAAGTACCTGAATTGTGTTAAAAGTGGGATTAAATAGAAGATAAAATGGGATGGAGGCAAGAGAAGTCATTCTGCAAGATCCCCAAGGGTGCTGTGCTGAGGCAGTACATCAAACTACTGCTCCCCACAGCAGAGAGACGCCACAGCTTGGAGCATTAAATTAGAAACCAGACAGAGTGACACAGGTAAAGAATAAATGGGTTGGAGAGGTAATTGGTGGAAGCTGGAGAAGTTCCCCAACAACAGGAAACCTCATCTTCCCTATGATTTCAGCAAAGGGTAAGAGGCCATGTTCTGCTGCTCTTATTCACATTGTGCAGTTCCCAATGTCCTGCTTCCAGAGACAGCATCAAAAAGATGCCAGCCCCATGAAACAGAAGAAATGGGCCTTTGAGTTTGAAAGGGAAAGCTAAATCCAGCACTTTTCTCCTTCACCCCAGATAAAAAATAATATTCCTTTTTACATATCTTTGTTAAAGTTTTGCAGACAGTGCCAGAAGTATTTTAGCAATGTTCTAGAGGGTTTACTTGAAACCAGGCAAGGAAAGGCGGAGTTTTTTCCTTTTTCCCTGCCCACAACCTATTCTCAGCACTCCACCAGACGAACAAGAGACCCAGTTTTGCACCAAGCTGCAGAGACACTACCCAGGTGGAATCCTGTCCTGTCAGAGGCAGCTCAGCACATCTGGAACATCTCATCTGCAATCCCACTGACCAAAACCTCTTCTTCCACTGGAAGGGCTGGAGAATGATGATGCAATTCCATGAAAATCTATCATCTGAGACTGAAGAGACTGAAGACTAAACTGGAAGGCAACAAAAGGAAAACCCAAGCGAGTCTGTAAAGAGGTGAAAAGAATTGTTGACACCCACATCTATCTCTGTGATGGTTCAGAAGGGCCCAGAACATATCACTGGTCTTTTCTTAGCAACAGGCATTCAACAGTTGCAGGTATTGTGGATGCAGCTGAGGGCTGTCAAGAGGAAACACCAGCTATATGTTGGATGCACATCACATGTCTGCCAGGACTAAAGGATGCCAAGCACTGCTCCTGCTTAGTAGGAACAATAGGGAAGTTATTAAAAGATCTTTCTGCCCAGGAGTTGGGTTACAAAAGTAAACAAAAAAGAACTTTAGAAAAATTAATAGCAAGAGCAGGCACCAGTCTTACTGGAGCCACCACAAAGAGATTAAGGAGAAACAGTTTGCACATGATCCTGAATCCGCACTGCAGACAATGCATGTCTTAATCTTTTCAAGACTATTCTGACAAGCAATAATTAATATTCAAGATCTCACAACTATTACAATTCCCTCTTTTTGCCTGAGAGAAAAAATCAGGAAAGAGGGATACAGCCCTGAGCCTGGGGGGAAAAGCTGTCCAACCCCTGACGATGTGGAATTAGGGCTCAGCAAGGAATCCCATGACAATCACCCACGGCTTTCACCTCTGACCCCTGCAGACTTGCGGACACACCAGGAAGGAGAATGAGGAGATGATTTTTAAGGTCCATTCCAACCCATTAACATTCTATGATTCTATGTCCACAAGCCCCCACACAACCTGACGCCACCAGGAGGGATCCATTCTTCTCCTCGCGTGCTCTCATGGAAAAACCTCCTTCCCCCCTGCTTGTGCAAACACAGACACACTGCACGGAGCTGGGAGTGCTCCCAGCACAGCTGATGGCATCTGCTGGATCCCCACCCTGTGGAGCACAACCTGCTGTGTGCATTTCAGACCCAGCCCTGTGGATGCAGATGAGCACCCTCATCCTCCTCGCTCTCCCTTACCTCCTTGGCCCATGCTGGCTTCTCGCTGGCATTTATCCCTTCTTTGTAGTGGTAGAGGGGTTTCTTCTCTGCTGGCCTCTGGTCCTGCCGCTGCTGCTGCTGCTGCTGCTGCAGGGACACCAGGTAGTCCCTCTCCTGCTGGAGCTGCCTCTGCAGCCTCTCCGCCTGCCGCTGCTCCTCCAGCTGCTTGCGCTTGTACTCCTACCCAGGAGAAAACACAGTGACAAGGTGCCCGGCCAGGCTGCAACCTGCAGATTTATCTGTTTGGGTCAACAATGGGGCCTGAGCAGCTGAAAGGCTGTTTTCTGGCAGAGCCCACCGATCTGGAAGACTCTGGGGACTGAGCTGTAAAGCACCCCCAAGGAGAGACAGCAGAGCCAACAGATTCAGAGTTGTGACTCTGCCACTGATGCTTTGCAGTCACTGAACTGCCCTGTTTGGTAGGGATGAACTGCCCTGTTTGGTAGGGATGGGGGCTGTGAGTGCTGCCTTGTCAGGGAAACCCTGTGAGACCCACTGAGGGCTGGTGTTTGCTTAGGAGCTACCAATGACTTTGCCCAGGTTTTTCTGGATGAAAAAATGAAGATCAATCCAACAAAGTGCCAAACATCACCTGGTCAAGATGGAGCTCTGAGAAACCTGGTCTAGTGGAAGGTGTCCTTGCCCATGGCAGGGGGTTGGAAAGAGATGTCTTTAAGGTCCCTTCCAACCCAAACCACTTCACGGTTTTATGGCCAGACAAACCCAACTGAAGCCACCTCCTCTGCAGGACCAATTAATTGATCTTGAGAAGAGCCAGATGCAAAGCCAACTCTGTAATCTTTCTGAATCCCTACAACTCTTTGAGTTTTAAGGAGTAAATAATTTTGAAAAGTCCTTTTAAAAGGCAAGGGCTTGTGTGAGGGCTTTTGTTTTTCCTAAATAAAATAGCAAGACAGAAAAAAAAAACCCTATAGATTAAAAGAAAATGCAGTAAGAGTAACAGCTACCAGCAGTAAAAAGGATAACTCAAACCCAAATTAAATAAAAAAGAGGACATCTAGAATGCAAAACGGCACACAAGGGAATAGACACTGTTCCTGCAAGGAAATTAAAACAAAAGCCTTCACTCAGAACACGAAGAACAGCATGGCAGGGTGGGTTTGATGGATGCAGGCACGCAACAGCTCGAACACACCCTGACATGCTGCAAACAGCCTCCAAAACTTCAGAGCAGCAGCCAGGGCTGCTCCTCTCATGAGGGCACACACACGCCAGTGCCACAGAGGGGACGCAACGAGAGCCGTGCACCACGAGGGACCCAGCCCCGAGCAGAACGGGGGATCCCGGCATGCTGCAGCCACAGAGCAGGACAGGAGGCTCCAGGTAAGTGGTGACAGTGGTGTCCCCATGTCTGGGCATGGCAGGAGGCACTGGGGGGACACGGGTGCACGCGGGCGCATGCGGACGCGACACGGGCAGAAAGCGGCAAGCGTGGCCGTGGCCTCCCATTTACCAGAAGTAGCGCTTGCTCCTGCAACAACTGCTGCTGCAGGATCTCTAACTGTCTCTGCTCCTCCTCTAACTGTCGCCTGATGTACTCCTGGAGGCATGGGCAGCAAGGATCAAAGGAAAAAGAGAGAGAAGGTAAAAGATCCAGTATTTCTGGAGAGGAAGGAGAATGAGGTGGGCACCCAAATCCGCCCCGCCCAAGTGATCTGATCAATCAGGCCGGGCACCCTCCATCCCTGCCCAAAGAGCCCGGGGTGTCCACCACTCTACAAGAATGGAAACCACTGGGAAATAGCAAACATTACACAAGAATAACAAAAAATCTGACCCCAACAAGCAGCGGGTGTGGGAAACCTGCATCAAGTGCCTTCACATCTGCGGGCCAGCAAGTGGATCCACACAGAAATAAACAACAGCAGTGAAAGCGACACACGCAGTGTTAACAATTAAGCAATTTGCTCTCAAGTGGTAAAAAATGAGTGTTTACGAGAAAATCTCTGATTAGAGGCAGAGGAATCCGTGCTGAAGGCGATGGCTCTGCTGCCAGCCCGTTACCTGCTCGTGCTCTGCGCGCCGCCGCTCCTCCTCGCGCCGCATCTGCTCCTCGTAGTGCCGGCGCTGCTCCCGCTCCTGCTGCTTCCGCAGCTCCTTCTCCCGCCTCTGTTGCTGTGGGGGGCAGGAGGCACAGGTCACCATCCCCATCCCTCTCTCCCGGAGCTCAAAGTCCTTTTTCTCACAATTTTTGGGGTGTCCCCTTGCCCACCAGAACAGTCCCACCTACCCAAGGAGACGCCTTGCCAGCAGGCTGGTCCGTTTGGGTGGCAGAGGGACTCCTTGACCCCACTCCATCCTCACACACTCTGCTGCTTGGCACTGCTGTGGAGAACCCACAGCATCCCCCCAGCCAGGTGGGGTCATTCTTCTCCCACCTGCAGACGAAGCCATGGGGGCAGTGCATGGTCCCCACGTTCCAGCATGGCCAACCAGGAGGTGAATCAGGCCTCAGACACCCAGGAGCTGCACAAGCCCATCACATACAGGTAACACAACTCAACCCCAAACCCACCCATGAGGATGAGGGAGGGAGCCAGGGGAGTTACTGCCAACTGAGAGGGAAATCCATCCCTATTTATGTTTGCTGAGACCAGAAATCAACAAGGAAGACTCAAAATCCAAGGGTTTTTCCTTTCTGAAGCACCAAAGGAGCAGGATGGGACTTCCTTTGCTGTTCTCAGATGATGCCTACCCCACTCCCTCCTGGGCTGCATCCCTGCCTGCTCCACTCTGCACATTTGGTGACAGCAATCTGGGGAATTTTGGGGTGATGACAACCCACAGCCTGCTGTGAGTCACCCTGGGTGCACCTGCAGCCCCCACATGCCTGCTTTTAACCCAGCCTAACTCCTGCAGCTTCCCAAACCACGCCGGGAGCAGGGGCTGGCAGCAAAGAGCTGCAGTGCTGCACAGGCTGCTGGGCAGGGCAGCCCCTCACTGCAGCACCACATCCAGCATCGGCAGAGGGCACTCAAATCCCGGCATTGGCTACTGCAGCTGCACAACCTGCCCTGACTCCATCATCTCCATCGTCTCTGGGTGCAGCCACATGCCAACGGGAAGGCACCTGCTGAAGCAGAAACCTGGCCCTTTTTTCTCCCTTTTTTCCCCCATTTCTTTTTTTTCTCTCCACAGTGGCTGAGCAGACTGCAGTGGAAATGCTGTCACTGGAGAAGCTGGCAATGCCATGCATTCACTGAATCGTGGGGAGGGCTGGAGCCAGCAGCTCAAGAGCTGGCTGAGCACTCCAGAGACCAAGGTGCTTCCATGTGAAACTGCTGCTCTGCAGGAACCTGCACTGTATAGATGGATTTAAAATCTATCTGTAGATACCTACATGGATACTGTATTTTCCTCCATATTCTATATATTTGTGTCTCCCTGGAGATACACATCCACAGATATCGTTATAGATGGATATCCATAAAGATGAATCTATCGACAGATATTGTAACAAACATTTAAAGACCCCAACATTTCTATCTTGGGAGGAGCCACTGCCTGTCCTGCTGCTGCCTCCTTACCCACAGGTAACATCCACAAGGACTCCAATGATTTCCTTGAGCTGCAGCACAGCTTTAGTGCCATCTACAGCCACATTTATCAGAGCTGCTCCACTCGCCTCGGGGAAGGAGAAATTGCATCCAACCTGAAATAACCTGAGAGCTCCAGACACCGGTGTGTCCCACACCAGCACAGTGACTCACGCTGCCCACGGACACAGGGGATGCATGTGCTGCTCTGTGTGTGTGCCTGTCCTTGCTGGCAACAGGGGAATGTAGGCCTGGGTGTAGTTTTTGGAGCTCTACACCAGAAATTGCAGAGCCCCCACCAGGACATGGTCACTCTGCAGCATCCTGGTGATACACAGGATTTATTGGCTTTGCCACTGCTCCCTGACCTCCTTAGGTGATGGTCACTGCTCCCAAGACCTCTGAAGCACAGATCTTCAGGCTAATGTGTTGAATAAATGTTACCCTGAGCTTCCAGTCACAGTTGTGTCAGTGGTTTAGGGGTGGGTTTTAATGGCTGGCTTTTTTAGTTAAACTATCACGCTGCTGAATAAAGCACATAATGCTTGTGTAGGCTGGGCTTGGCTGGCAGGAGGCAAGGCCCTGAATACCACAGCTATTTCTTAAATAAAAATCACCCAAATGGTCTTTATTTCCAATCCAGTAGGCGAACAAATCCAAATCCTTCCAAAGAAGGAGGCAAAAGCTATTTTCTTAAGGAGAGAGTAATACATCATCCTTCCTGGATGTGCCCCAGTGAGCTTGCCCCACCTCTGGCCACTCTCCTTCAAGGCAGCATCTCACCACCAGCCTCCTCCACACCTAAAAGCCTATTTAACTCCAGGAATGAGAATAGACACCCACAGGTACCACTTTCCTTCAAAGCCAGGCCTGATGCTCGTGTGGATTTTAAAAGGCCCTCTGCACCCTGCTGCAGCCAGGCTCTTGGGGCTGAGGCTGTGAGCAGGATCCAACACACGCATTTATAGAGGCCAGGCGTGCAGCACCTCCCTCAGCTCCACAGCACATTTGTCAGGTCACATTAGAAGCAGGTCATTTGTCATGGTCCCATTACCAGCACCTTCAGCTGAACACTGCAGCCTGAATCAGATGCCTTCCCTGTATGGCCCTGCTGCAGCAGCTGGCAAACATCTGGAGAGGACCTGGCACTGCAATGGACAAGGCCTCCAGCAATGCCCCAGTGTCCCCTGTATGTCTGAGCAGCACTGGGATGATGGGGACCCTTTTTGAAGAAGGGATTTGGATGAGGGAGATGCAGCTGAAAACAGGTGCATGTGGAAATAGCAAAAAAAAAAAGGGAAGATACAAAGATCTCTCTTTCCTTGCCTCCTTTACTCCCTGTTTTTGCCCTCCCTCTCCCACTGCAAGAGCACACTTCCCACATTTCCCCAAGCCTGAAACTACTGTGTGTATTTACACTATCCAGATCCATTATTCATGCAAGGCAAGAGCACCAATTAATTGGCACTGCCTTTATATAACTCTGCAGGTAAAGCTGTATGTAGCTTTGTAAGCCAGAAAGGGATCTTATTTGCACTGCACCAGATATGACAGGTTTTAAATATTGATGAGAGAAGACACACGAAGGCAAAACCTCCGGTGGGAAGGCCCTTGGAGGTCTGGCATGAAACAAGGACTTCAAAGAGCAAGCTCACTTTGCTAGATCAGACACATCTTGGGCTAGGAGCAATGAGAGAGCTATAGCACCCCTTGAACCCTGTGAGCTCAGTGAGGCACTGACACTTGCACGAAGAAGCTCCTGGAAACTCTGGCTTGCTGCTCCCAAACACCAGCATGAGCCAGGAAAGAAGTGGAAGGGGAATTCCAAGTGAGAAATGAAAACTAATATTCTAGGTGGTTGCGTTGTTCCGAGAAAAAATCATGCTGTGGCTAACCTGAAAAACAGCATGGTCCAGGAACACCAGAGAAATTAATTACCTTCTGTTGAGTCCCTGCTGAGCCCTTTGCCCTCTCGCTCACCAATCCATAGGTGAGGATAAGAACAACACAGTGACTGCCCTAAGCCATTCTGCTCTGCTCTCAGCCTGACCAGCTGGGCAATTGCCATTACAAGGGATTTAGATAGAACTGCACAGGGCCATCAGAAGAAAACCAGCCTGTCACTCACCCACTCAGATTCAAGATGCACGCTAGGATGAATGATCACATCTTTCCATGAGCTGTCACCGCCTACACCCACCAAACACCAAAATACACCTTAATCCAAGCTAGTGAAAAGCCTTAATTTAACTCTGACACAAAACCAAGAGCAGCTGGCATTAACTTCTTCCAGAAGGGTCTCACTGGGGTGTGGGAGAAAGGACAGGCTACAGAATAGGCTCTCAGCATGAACAAACTCCCTTCTACTTGAAGAAATCCCCAAATTAAATGTTTCCTCCAAGCAGTAAGTCACCTGAAATACTTTTCCTTATAACCTGTTCTAGCCTTAAATGGCAGCTTAGGAAGCCCCCACTGTCCTTTCCATCACAACCTCTGCCCCAACAGGTGCCAGTGCCCCCTCCCTGTGCTAAAGCAGAGTCCTGAGAGCTGCATCCCCACACAGTGTTCTTTGTAGCTGATTACAATTTATCAAACAGAACTGCTAATAACTCTGTCATAATATCCTCTGCATGAGTAAATTCGAGAGAGACCCTTCTTGAGCTAAGAAGTCAGTCCAGTTCCTAGAAGCACTTGACAGTCCCACTCACAAAGCCTGGCAGAATCCACAAATGACAAAATTCTGCACACTGGTCTTTAACCAGAGCTCCACGTTAGCAAAATCATCCTCTGTGTCCTCATGTCCGCAGCAGGGTAAAAGCAAGCAAACCACCTTGTTCTGGAGGTCACCACTTAAACCTGATCCTGCTTGCCACACTTGGAACACCCCATGGAGATAACAGATCACTGGCACTCAGCACAAAGGGGATGAGGACATTCCTAAGCAGGCACACAGAGTCTCCTCTCCATGGCAAAGTGTGTCAGCGCGCTTGTGCCCCAGCCAAAGGATCTTCCACAATAAAGGTGGATATCCAGCTACAGAAATGTGCAGCTCTTTCCCTGAAGGAAAGCTATCCCCCTATGCCCTGCATGACAGGATTTTTTCCCCCCACTAAAGGGCTGGCCTGCTCTATGAAGACAGGAAAGCTGCGTGGATCATTCCCAGCTGTGGAAGCCCACTCATCTTGGGGCCTGCTCTCAAGCACCAGCAGCTCTGCTCCCTCTCCCAAGACATCAGGCAGCCTGAAATGCTTTTTCCAGGGCTATGTCGATGCAGTTCAGAATAAAGAAGCATCCTGGTGCATCAATTTCATAACTCAGATACAGCCAGCTGCTCCATCATAATCTGTCTTCACAAGCAGTATTCATCAGACTTCTCAGAAGCATTCCCATACTCTACAAGCAACAGCAAGTGACCCTAATTTTTATTTGAGCTTGCTTCTCCTGCAATTGAAGTAAGATGTCAAAGTGAATGCTACAACATAATAATTATTACAGTGAGGGACTTAAAATAACTGACTCACAGCTGTGGCACATCTCAGACACACTGCCTGACGTGCATCAGTGGCTCTGCCTATCAAATGGACATGCCAACTATTATTTTTTAAGGACTACCACTGGTAAATAAATCCAAAGGTTTAGTTTTGCCATAAGTAACTACGCAATGCTTCTTAAGAACAGAGAAAATACAACAGACAGCTATCAATGTTGTAAAAAAATCCCACTCTATCAATATACAGGGTGCAGCTGGGGTCCAGTTTTTTCTTAATTTAATCCAAACAACGTGCACTCTGCCATGCCCTCTGATGCCAGCCATAATAGTCAGCATTTATTCATCCACCAGCTGGCTCGTGTGTGATCTCGCACTACACCATCTCATCGACACAGGGATAAGTCTTTTTCACTTGTATTCTTTTAGTTTAGGCTTTGTTTTCATAGAAGCTACAAAATTTTAAACACAATTTTACCTCTTTTAGGGTCCATCTAAGCTTCAGTGGGACCACCACAGCAGAGGATCACATATCTTCTCATAAAATGATTTTGTGCTGCAAAATCATGGGGTGACCAAAGCAAGTCTAGAGGCAACCAGAGGCAGAATTTAACTTGACAGAGGAAGGGAAAAAAGTTTGTCCTGTTAAGGTATCGAGCACACAAATGGATGATAAACCCTCCCAGCCACATGTCTATGGGAGTTTTGTGGAATCCAAGCCAGAGTAACTGCCTGTTTCACTGAACATGAATATTAAGCACAGATGAGTTTCAAAAACCATTGCCTGAGTGCAAAATACAGTTTGGTTGTATTTGTTTCCCCCTGAATTTAAGCAGAGCAAGATGATGTTGTAAGACATTTTACACCTTTCTTAGGGACCGAGCTGAGTCCACCCACATGTGCCCACCAACCAGAGCTGATGTAATTCTTCTTGAAAAGTCTTTTTATTTCATATTCTTTTGCACTGACATAAGATGTAGAGCAAATATGTTTTCAAAAGGGAAATTTTACTGCCACACAGACTTGGGCTTGGGGTGCAACGGATCAGCTGGTTAATGGTACTGGAAGAAAAACTGGGTAATTGTTCCTCACTGATGAGGTGGCTCATTAATAACTTAATTGATTGCCTAAGAGCTAAGACTTAGCATGAAATTCTTCTCTCTGTCCTTCAGATTTAGAGGTCTGCAGACTTAAATATTTTTCATATTCAATAGTGCTGGAGAAAATAGGAATTCATTTTGGTCTAACACCTGGTATGACACTGGAAAGCAAAGCACTTAATGAAATTAAGAGAAGAAATCAACTGAGTGGTTGTGGTTCAGTTGTATTCTTTATCATTTGGGGATTGCATCCCTCTAGGAAACAGCCCATCTCCTTGCTTTTAATACTGGATATTCTTCATGGCAAAGGGATTAATCCTGTCTCGTCCCAGCAATCTGAGGTCAGTGAGCAGGAGGGAAGGGAGAACATTAAATCTGATACTTCTGTTAAAAAATAGCCATGGTGCAGCATGCTGAGGTTTCTGCACAACAGGGACCAGGTTTGTTTTGTGTTGAAGAGTATTACATACGTATCATGCCAGCTCACAGAACCTGAGGCAACTTTTCCATATCATTCTGATCAATTCCATGAGCTGAAAATTCCCTCTACCACAGCGATACCTATTTTGAGAACAACCATCTTGTCACAAAGCAACTAGCTGTTGCTTACAAAACATGAGAGTCCTGGGAGTGGGAGGTTTTATTTTTATTGCTGGTTTCGGTCGAAAATTACACAAGTGCTGGTTGAAATGTTGTTTATTACCCCACTGGCTGGTCCAGCACATCTCCTGCAGTTTGTAATTTCACTGGCTGGTGAGCACAGAGGGAGAGCCCACCCCACACCTGCCTGGCAGTGCTCTCACTCTGGCCAGGAGGCTGCTGGCTGTCCCCTGGCTGTGACAGGGACCACTGGGATGGGACAAGGACCAAAGGTCCTGTCTTGCACGTCTCTCTGGTGAGAATGTGAGTAACACAGCTGAGGGTGGGTGAAGTCAGTGCTGAGCAGGGGGCAGAGGGCACTGAGCTGCCCTTTCCATGCTGGCAGGATGCCCAGTGAAAGCATCGCTTTGAAGTTGGGAGACCAATGGGGAAAGGTTTAAAAAGGAGTATTTTTTTTACATAAGGATCTATTTATCTACGAGGCCATGGGCAAAAACAAGAGTTGCCCCATCCTGCTGGTGAGAGTTTTGCATGAGTGCTCTGAAAGCTGCACAGACATCCTGCACATACTCAGTCAATAGAGCAAGATCACACTGCCTCCTAGAAAGGCTGCTGTGTGTCCCCAGTCCTACCTGCCATGACAGAAATAAACCTGTAAGGTCATCTCCATGAACTACATTTTTTTTCCTTTTTAAACAGTGTGACCTTCTGTTGGAAAATCCCGATTCAATCCCTTTGCATCAGCTCCTGTTTTGTGAGAACAGGAAGCAAGGAATACAATGAGGGCTGGCTTGTATGTTCCAGGAAATAATAGGGAAACATTCCTGGAAGGCAGCTCCCCAACATCTTGAGATCCTGGTTCTTTCTTCAGGAGTTTTTAGATAGCACTTGCATAGAAAAAAACCAAAACCCTGACAACTGTAGGTGATGCACAGATGGCTATAGGTTGTTCTGGGACAAGAGAGACCAATTTAAGCCTCTAGATTATTTGACCTACACGATTTAACTCAGCAGTTTTCCTGAAGTATACTGGAAAGGGGAACTCAGTTCCAGGTAACACTCAAGCTGACCTCAACATTTACAAGCCACTGCACACTGGATCAGCTTTAACTGACTCAAAGATTCAGCCATACAAAAAAGCAGCTCTAGCATAGCATCAATGACCTGAAAACAGAGGGAATTAAAAAAAAAAAAATCTCAGCAACATGCAATAATATCATCTGCTGGTTTCCTCTAAGACATTATTTTGCAGGTAAATTGAATCATGCTCTGTCTGCAATCAGTGCACACCACAGAGCAATAAATGCTACATCCAGCACAGGGCAGCTGCACCAGTGAAAATGAACCCAGCCATAAGATGCAGCCATCAGGGAGAGCATCAAGGTACTGAGGGTAACCTATCTGTATTTGTTTCCTTTTTCTGTTTTCAAAGGGAAGCAGACATGAACTTAATTATGTTCCTATTCCAAGCCTAATTAGAGCCAGTTAGATGTTAAGTGCTATTGAAGTGAAACAGGAGGATTGAGTTTCTATCTGTTCTTCTGTTAATGCATACCTGGAAAGTGTCTTCTCTTTTATCTTGCTACCTGACATATTCAGGAAATTCTCGTTTCTTTGAAAGCTTCATTTTTTTAGGATTTCCCAAATCACTAAGATTTTATCATTGAGAAGACTCCTTCCATCAAAAATGTCAGGTTTTGATATAGCTCCCATTTACTTTCAGAAGCATACAAAATGAGCAATTTTTCATATTCTTTTGCCAAAAAAATGCTGAGAGAAATTTTCCAAACACTTCCAAGTTGCTTCTAGGTAGAGGCCAACCCACGGGAAACTCCATCCAAATGATAAATGTTTTTGAAACTTATTAAATGGCTAAATCAGCATGGCCTAGCTGAATCTTCAGTTGCAGGAGATGCACTCAGGTCCTTGCAGTAAGAGTTTCTCATGTTCTGAGTTGCAGACATGCTTTGCTGGTGGCATTAAGTGCAATTTGCTGCTCCTGTTTGCATTCTCTGAAGCAGTGCCTGTAATCCAGTCAGGAACAGGATCCTGAGAAACTTGTCAGCTTCACTGGTAGCTTCAATCCTGTGGCAGCAGCAGGTCTGAGCTGATCATTTCTGTTCAAAGGCATTAAGGCACTGAGTGGTTATGTGGGTCAGATAGCAGGGGCTTCCTTCTCCTCCCAGTTTTAGGGAAATGTAAGTTTTAGAGAAATGCCTCTTGCTATGGCATTCACAGGGTTTCACTCTCTTCTCTCCTCTCCTCCTCCTCTGCAGCACCTTATAAACATGCCAACCTTTTCCTTAAGTCTGCTCCCAAGATCCTGAGGCTTCTGCAGATTAAGTCCATCACGTCATTATTCACCCCATCACATTCTCCTAGGAATTAAACTCTTAAAAAATACCTTTTTTTAATATAATCATAAAAAAAGAACATTTCAGTTTGATCGATCCAAATCCACACTCAGCCCAAACTAAACCCAACCTTTCATCAAAGCTCTCAGCAAGTATCTCCCAATAATAAATGATGGCAAGACAAAATTTCAGCCTTCTGCTCAGCCCAGGTTGTTGGTGAATGTGGTGAATCCTGCCTGGCTTTTGGGAGAGGGTCACTGCCAGCATCACACAGTGACCAGCCACCCACTGAACTCAGCACAGCAATTCAGGGAGATGGGAAAAGCAGGAAACAGAGAGAGAAGGGGGGACTGCTCGCTTCTTTTAAAGATTTTAGCACTGTCCACAGAAACACAGAGATGAAAAAAGCACAACTGGAAAACATCTCGCAAAACGCTACGTGGAGATTACAGCAAAATCAGTATGAACAACATTAATTCCACTCTTTTACTACAGCTCCTAAAAATCCTGTGTCCTCCTCTGAGAGCTCAGAGAACCAGCTCAGCTATGAAGTAACGATAATCCAGTAAGACACAAGTGTGCCAGGCTTCAGAGTCCCTTCAGTGCCAGGGAAATTCAAATGCTTCCCTCTCCTAACCCAGAACTGTTACGGAGACAGAACACATTAACCATCTGCCCACCACCATGAGAGAGAGCTAAGATGGAAAGAAGCCTGCTCTGCCCATGTGAAGGATCTCTTCTCTGAGAGATGATTAAATGCTAATTAATAGAAATGAGCCTAAAGAAGTAACACTATGCAAATAAAAATGGCCGTACAGTATCTGTCATCTGCTCCTCACAGTCACTTCTGGAGTCCTGCATTTTATTCTAAAGATTCAGTGGCTGAGGTCTGCAAGGCACTGAGATCAACAGGGCTGAAAAGTGCAAATTTGGTGGCTGCAGAACAGACTCAGCACTACAGCAAAGCCAGCAGCTCTGTAACAAGCGTCACTGGGCTTAAACAGCGAGTGAAAGATTGAAGGAGATGTTTCTGCAAGCTCACATGCACAAAGAGCCTTTCTAGATAGTCATCTATTAACTCACTGGCACGTAAATTTGTAGGACAGTTCCAACAACAGAAGAAATGATGATAAAAATCCAGAGATGGAGACAACTAACGGTACCAGGTAACCTAATTTCCCTCCCTGACAGTGCAGGGAATTGATAAATAGTCACAGAACCAGAGATAAAATCAGATTATTGGATCCATTTTAAATTCCCTTGGTTTACCTACGATAATTGCCTCCATTTCCTTGACAAGCAAGGCTGGAATGAACAAGCATCCAAGGACTCTACTGCTGTTTTCAAGGAAAAGTGCTAACAAGGCCTCCCCAGCACCTTTCCCTAGGATTTGTATTTACCCTGTTTAGCCACACGACAGGCTGCTCAGAGCACGAGGGAATGCTGAACAGCCAAGTGTTTACTACACACACAGTGGCACTCCCCCACAGCCTCACCCCCTTCCCTGTGACAAACAAGGGCTCCTGCCACTGCTTGGTTGTGAATGCATCCTGTGCCTTCCCAAACAGAACTGAAACAGCTTTAAGTCACCCAGCATCCCCCTTCACCAGTCCAAACTGACCCATTAACGTAAAAATGCCACCACCCTCAAACTGCAGAACTGTCCTGATACAAACTCCAAGGTCAAGGGGTCGCACCTGCCCAGATGCAGGCACGGCTCTACAAGCAGAAAGGAAGGAGCATTTAGCCAACAGCAAAGTCAATTATCCCATTAAATGAGGTGTGCAATGCTAATTTGTACCATAAACACACAATTTTCAGAATGTGAAAAATCCCACCCCAAACCCCACTAAACTAAGCCAAGCCGGGTACACAGCCCAAGAAGGAACTCAGAAAGCTGACTCTGGAGTTATGGTTTCAAACACCATCTAGGCTTTTTATGATTGTTTTTAAAATCCAGTTATTTATTTAGCCAACAGAATTCACCTTGGGCTATGCTCACCAGAAAACACCATTATCTTTAATCTTTCATGTATATCATTACAAGAACAGAACAGGAAACAACTGGCTTAAGGAGGCAACTGCATGAGCTTTGTGCTGAGCAATGGAACACTTCAAACCTGTCACGATGGGGGGATGCTCTGCATTTTTGAAAACACAGTTTTTTGGAGATTTCAGGTAACTACATATGAGTAATAACACTCCTTTCTAAAAGTATAGCAATGTTGACTTTGCAGTCAAATGGAACCACCAAAAGATTGAGCAATCTGAGCCACATGGGAAAGCTAAAAATTTCCCAAAATATTTCCTTTAAAACCATCTGCTAACATATATTTTAAAAGAATTAAAAGAAAAAAATTACAGGCATGGTAAAAGGTATTGAAAAGACCAGAAACATGCAGGAGCCAATGCAGAAGCACTGGAAAGAAGATTTGGGGAGAAAACCAGGAATTTCAGCAGCCCAGCTGGACACTTATAGGGGAGATGACTAATGCCACTAGTAACTCAAAGGGACATGCAAATTTAATCCCACATTGTAATGCACAGCTCAGACGGCTGCACTTGAGGATGGGTCAGGAGCTGAGCCATAAATCTGTGTTCCAGAGCAGGCTGCCACACTTGCTCTTTGTCTCGGTCATTTCCTGAAAAACAGCTTTGTGAGCCCCTGGAATGGTGGGGGAATGCCCCCTGTACCCTCCTGCCACAACAGGAGCTGCCTGTCCCAACACCAGAGCCACTCCCAGCACCCACCAGTGACCTCCTTTTGGGGGAATTCTGAGAAGGTGGAAATGGCGGGGGCACTTCAAAGCACACACCAAGACTTCCCACACCTCCCATGCCAGAGTGGCACTGAGCCCATCACCCTTCATGGGGCCATCTCCAGACCCCCTGGCCTCCACACCAGTGACACCACATTCCCAAGGGATTTGGCTAAAAGAAGAGGAATCATATGAAAACACAAAGTTTCAACCTGGTTTAAAATCACAGCACTGGTGTGGCCCCACAGCCAAGCAGCACTTACCTGCCCCAGCACTCTCTTGCCATCTGCTAACTTCCAAGGGGTCACACCAGGATGCACAGGCCTATTTTCAAAGCAGTAAAAACTTGGAAAACCAAACTACCACTGCTGCAAGTAGCTACCTTAGTTCTCATTTCATCACAAAGCAAAAAAGCAAAAGACAAGCCAAGTACTAAGAACCTAATGTAGTCCCCAAAAACTTTGGAAGATGTTCTTCAGAGCAGTGACCCACCTTGGAACATTATTTAAATGGAAACTCTGCTTACATACTTTTATTACATTAATTGACAGAAAGAAGACCCAATTCCAGCAGGACAGCACACACAAAGCACTCATTTGAGTGCTGAGTGTCTCACAGGGCCTAGAATCAGAAAGTAATCACTTTGCTGTGGTGCCTGTTTGGGGCTACAACAAGCTTTGCATGGAAGACAAAACCCATCTTCCTCAGCCATATAACTTTAAGGACAAGTGAAGGCACCCTTAAAGCTCCCTCCCAAAACACACTGAGGCAGGCAATACATTTGGTAACAAAATATATTTAGAAGGCTAAAATGAAATATTAATTATGCACATGTTTTAAGACCAAAGGTTACTTAAGTTCTAGATAAATACAAGATATTGAGGGGTGCTTCAAGGTTTCTCTCTCCTATAAAAAAATCATGTAGAATTCTAATCCAAAATTCATCTTCTCTTAAAAACAAGACAGGGTATATCTCGGATTTCTATGCAAGCAATTTATGATACCCAAAAGGAAAAAATAAAAATAGCTAACAGCCAAGCAGAGCTTTTATCACTTCTTTTTAATCTACTAGTTCCAAACCAGATGCATTCAGTACAGAATTCCGATTAGAAAGAAAAAAGGCTGTTGAATTTTTATTACTACATCCCTTAAGGACCAAAAGCGGTAACCTTAGGCATTTAATGTGTTCCATGAATAACAATACATACGAGCACATAAAAAGCTTGTTATCTCTGTTTATGGAATTTTTTTACCATGTTGATACATTTACGGAAAGAAGTTGGGAAGTATGGTGAGGGGGAGGAGAGGAAGCTATCAAAATAACAAATTACATTAAACAAAACCTATTTGGAAAGGAACAAGCTCTGCAGTATGAAATTTGAATGAACTGTGTCTCCCAGTTACAGTCCTGCAGCTCCCATGAAGTCAGTGCAGCCTCATTTAATGCTTATACTAAAAGCCTTCACCTATGCACATCCGTCCCACAGATACAAATGCAATTCATATTTAACCTGACAAAAAAAAAAACCAACTCATGCTGTGTATAAATATTTTTCTTATTTTATAAGCAATGTAAAACACAGAGAAATCCTTCGTGATGGTTCGGAACAGCTCACTGGATGCAAAGAAGCATCTTCTCCCCACTCCCTCACATCCACAACCACCTGACCCAACAGGCAAAGGGTTGCCACCACACACCACCCTCTCACAGGATAAATTTCTGCCCTCTGTTGTATCACAACTCCATTCCCACAGCTAGGAAAAAAAACCCCATACAAACTGCAGCTAAGCAACGCAGAGCTTTCTCCTTCAGAAATCAGCTTACAATCTCTCCAAAAAATGTGGGAAAGCTGTCAGAATGAAAATTTACAAACCAGCCATTTGTGGCGCTGGCATGGTTTCTTTCTGGCATTTAGATCAGTCCAAGAAATAAATTTTTAAACTAGTTCCTCCAATAGAATCCTTCCCATATTTTCAGCTCTGAGAATTCACAAGGGCTGAAGTTGAGTTACACTGACTCTGGAGCCAGCAGCTTCTAAGAGTACAAAAATCAGCCCAGAAAATAATGGAGGGGGGGTTTGAGGGAAGCCGAGGCATCCCTCAGCTCTCAAATTTGCCTGAAAAAAAGAAAATGAGCATACAGCCAGAGCACATCATGTTTCTGCTCTCCTCATGGCAAAAGCTGCATCCTGCTCCAATTTATCCTGTATGGGTTCAGAGCCCAGACAGGAACAAAAATGTGAATTAGTTTTTGTTCATCCTTTTAGCACAGAAGAACTGATGAAGACTTAGAATCTGCTGTCAAATGCTCTGAACATTTACCAAATCCTTTGCTGTCTTCTCCCACTGAGACCTGCCTAGGTTCCCCTAGGCTGGTGCCTTGGGAAATCATATACAACAGCAAGCATGATTCTTCATTCTCCTTTGATCATGGCTGCAGGATTCTCTCTCCAGCCATTGATTTCCTCCTCCTTTCCCAGGCTCAGGGAAGAGGACAAACAGAGACTCCGGTGGCCATCAAATGTTAAGTAACTGGAAGAATGGACCATGCCCTTGGAGAAGATCAGGACACACAGAATCCTGACCCACAGTTCAGAGGAAAAGAATCCACAGCAGAGCATCCCACCAGCACAGCCGCGTTGCTGGAGCCCAAACCAGAGCTCAGCTGTGTTATTTACCCTGCGAGGTCCCAGCTGTCAACCTGGGCTGGCATCATGACAGCCTACGGCACAAATGCCCTTAGCCAGCTGCTTGGCTCAGTGTACAATTCTCTCTTTTTAAATGAGATTAGCGTTGGTGAAATGTGCTAGCTCAACGGGCATGCTGATCTAAGTCCTCTGTTTGTTTGGGCTACAGCAGATACAACGATCACTTAAAAAACAACAACAACACAATTTAAAAAGATGCCATGAATTCGCCTGAGCTCCGGCAGTTGCTCACTCATCACAGGATGAAGTGGGGGTTCTTACAGGTCCGCTGAGAACTGAGGACTGGAAAGGATGAACCTTGAAACTGTGGTAAGTATATAAACTTAGCCACCTACCTCCTTGAGACCAATGGGAAAGAGCTACTTGCCAACCAAAAAAAACCCAACAGATGATTCTGGCTTCCTACCCATTTCAGTCATCAGACACATCTGCTGCCACCAAAATTATTAAAAAAAGAAGGGGGGGATGTGTTAAAAATGAGGGGTACGAGGAGGCCAATAACACCGAGGTACTGCCATGAGTATGGATTAGCAAAATGTGTTTTGGTTATGCTTTAAAAAAAAAAAAAAGAAAGCCTATGAAGTTAAAGTTGAAACAGTTGAAGTCCTATGTTCACTGTAAGGATGTCAAACGTTATCGCCATGAATAAGCAATTCTTTGTTCAGAATGCCTTTTTAAGCAGAAAGATGAAGATTGGAATCCCTGTGTTTCACAGGCACTTCCCACAGCACAAAGCTACAAAACCGGCAGAGCACAAGCAGCTCCCCTGGCTGGGAAGTGACAAACGCGCCTCAGTGCGCTGGATCGATGATGTGCGGAGCAGGTCTCTAACTGCACACAGCGGGGCCATTATCGCGTGTTGTCACCGTGTGCCATTAAAGGTCTTTAACCTGCCGATCGCCGCTGCGATACGCGGCTGCTGCCGGCGATCTGCTGAGTAACAGGCCGGGACGCTGCGAGAACCTCCAGCCCCCGGGGTCGCCTGAAAAACACGGCCGGGCTGCCCGTCAGGCAATCGCGGCAACTCAATTAATGCATCTGGGTCAGGAGAATGGTTTGCGGGAGCCTGAGCCCGGTTACGAAACGCGGGCAGCGCGGCCGGGGCTCGGGCAGCGCAGGTACCGGGGGCTCGGGGCGGCATCCCCCGCTCCCCGCGGACGGACGCGGATGCCCGGGCAGTGCGGACACGGTCCGGCAGCACGGACACGGTCCGGCCGGCCAGGGGGGCAGCGCGGAGGGGGCAGGATATGGAGACTCTCGGGGAGACCCCTGCAACTTTCGCCGCGGGGGCTCGGGGGGATGTGCTCGCCGCGAGAGGAGGCAAACCCCATCATTTTTTATACATATATATGTGTGTATATACATGTGTGAGCGCATATATATACGTGTGTGCATGCAGATCGATATTCCGGCGGACATGCCCCGTCCCCGCACGCCCAGCGGTGCCACCCCGCGCTGCGGAGCCCCCGGTGCCCCCCGCCCCGGGCAGGTGGGGGCCGGGGGATGCCGGGCCGTGCCCCGCGGTCCCTCTGTGCCCGAGCCGAGCCGCGCCGCACTCACCCAGAACACGAAGGAGTAGATGATGAGCAGGGTTTTGAGACACGTTATCACGGGTTTGGTCTCCATTCTCCTCGATGCCATAATACTGAGATCCCGGCTGCAGGCTGGGCGCGGGAGGAGGCGGAGGAGGAGGGAGGGAAGGGGGAGGGAGAAGGGAGCGGGGGGGCGGAGGGAGGTGAGCTCAGCTCCCGGCTGCCGCGGCCGGGCTCACCGCGCCTCCTGGTGCTGCCGCTGCTGCCGCTGCCGCCCAGGGACCCCCGCCCCGGTCCGCTCATAGCAGGGCACGGGGGGCTCCAACATCATCTGCCGGGGGGCGGCCCCCGGGTGACACTTACTGGAATATCTCGGGGATGGGGAGGGGGAATTGAGGTTTTGAAAGATGAGGTGAAAGACACCCCCCCGGCCGCCCCCTTTTCTCGGGAAGGTGCTCGGAGGCGTTGCTTGGGCTGCTCAGGGGCTTGGGGATGGAGGCGCTGCACGGTCGGAGCCGCAGAGGGAATTGCCCGTACGGGAGAAAATACCTTTCAGTGTCACGATTAAAATGTGTGTTCCTGCGCAAGCTGCAAAGGTCTGGAGACCACGACAAGGGCAAGTAGCACAGGTTTGACGGTGCTCTGGTTACAGCCACGCAGTCTGTGTGAGCCAGGCTGTACCTAAGAGCAAAAGCTCTGCACCGAAACCATTCGAGGGACCGGGGCTCCTCCAGCTCTGTGCCTGTGTCGTGCCTCTTTTGCAGCTCTAGTGCAGGCGATTGTGTGGAGACTGTAAGATCTGTGACCTGGGAACGGCGCCTTACAAGAGCAGAGCAGTAAGCTGGGGGGCTGCTGGAGCCTGGCCCCTAACCTTGGCCTCATGTCAGCCTCAAATCTGAACTCTGTGCTAGAACTACTCTGGACACTGAACCCCAGCCTAAACTGATCAGAAACCTCGTACTTCTGTGTCTTTGAGACCCTCGGCTTCAGCTGGAACAGACCTGGCTCAGCTCTGCCTGGAGTGACAACAGACCCCGGAGAGAGCACAGAGCTCTGGGGAGAGCAAAGATCCAGAGAGAGCCTGCTCCTCCTCACTGTCAGTGCAGCCATCGGGAAATCCAGCAAGGGATGGACAGCAGGGAAATAACCGTGCTAGTCTGGGGGTGGAAAGGGAGCTCATCCTGCAGAGCCCTGGCTGCAAAGCTGCGGTGTGGGTCTCACCAGCCTCCTCTGGGTGGGAATATAAAAAGGCTTGTGGGCTGGCTGCCTGCAGGGGAAGCATGGCCAAAATGAGGGCACACATGTGCCTTGGCAGCCCGAGCTGCTGTGCCAGGACTGTGGGCAGGGGATGCCTGCAGGGCTTTTTCTGTAGTTCTCATTTTGGAGGAGGTTGTGTGCACAGGGGAGTGGGTGCTGGAGCGCTGCATGTCCCTCCTGAGTGATGTGCCTGCACACCCCACAAAACAGGGATCTGAACTATGACTTTAACTGCATTAAAATCAAAACAAGGCCAACGCTAAGCAGTGAATCTCCTCAAGCTACAAAAATAATATCGCTTGTGCAGCTGAGATATATCAAAGTGATAAAACAGCCTTTGCCATTCAAGAGACAGTGTTTGAAAAACAGAGCGAGAAAAAAATGGTTCCTGAGCAAGTGCTTTTGTAATATGCAGAAGTTTTGCCATGAAGACTGCTGCAAGATTTTGCTGGGTTTAACTTATGACTTTTATAGCTGGTTAGACTACTGTTTCCCTAAACAATGAAGGCATCTAAAGGATTCTTGGAGAGGGAGTATTCTGCAGGAGATACTGGGGTTTTTTTAAGCAATCACCACTTTTGTGGAAAATTCAGATGACAGGTGCATAAATCTTTATTGGCTTGGCCATTAAAATGTAAATAAGTGTACTAACTGCAAAAAATTGTATTGACACTAACAACAGTTATAAATATTCACTGTACAAAAATTGCACTAAGACTTTTGACAGAAAATAGCTTCAAGCAGGAGAATTCTCTTCCTTCCCCTCACACATGGGCTGTAGAAAAGACAAATGCTGCTGTCACAGCCCAGGGGACAGCAGCCATTTATTTCAGTAGCTGTGGTTATTCTCCCCCTCCCCTTCAAGTGTTTTTAAGAAAGCATGAAACAAACTATAATATCAATCAAAATGGATATTTTGGTAGATGCTGATTTTGACAAAGACTCACATTTTCTGCCAATTGTATGTGATTTTAGGTCACCCTGTCCTGTAGTGTCTAATTTGAGATACATCCCCTGAGTCTTCTCAGAAGGTTCTGTTGGGGTCCTAAACTGCAGGAGTGCCTACAAAGCCTCCCTTGATAATGCTGTTAAAACTCAGAGGGTTTTGCACCAGGGAACCAGATAGAAAACAGAGGTGCAAGAAGAAAAGTCCACATCAGGAAATACAGCTCCTTTCTTCACAAATGTCAGGCCCTGGAAGGGATGATGTCCTGAGAACTGAGAGGCTCCCTGATATCTCCATCTGAACCTACAATCTTCTCATGAGGCTGTTTTCGGAGGAACTCTGAGTTGCTTTTTGGCACACAGTCAAGCAGCATATATTTTATTGGATGTAGATGCGAATTTTGGATTAAAAATGAGAATGTCTGAACAGAGCTGAACAAAAATGTGCCTGATTACAGCAAATACCATTAAAATATGACAAGAGCACTGAGCCATCAAACATTTTAGGCTTAAATGGAATTACCAAACAATTGCGAGCCTTTATGTGTGGCTTGGAAACACATCTGCCTTTTAAAATTATTTTTATCATAATTTTACAGATTTGAGAGAGCAGATTCTCAAGTATGACTTGAACAAAATCAAAGCGAGCCTTTCTAAAGCAAAACACATTTTCAGTTCTGTAATCCATGTTTGCAAAGTTGGGAACATAATTGCTCTTCACACCTCCCCACAGAGAGAACATTCTTGTAGTTATTCAAAACAGGACATTTTTGCCTAACTGTGTCATTTGAAAAATATTTCTTTAAAACACTAGCAGTTTGCAGGGGGTTCTTCTTCCATCTGTAAGCTCCTGTTTCTTCATAATGTACAGGGAATATTCTCTGTCTTAATAAGTCTGTTTGCAATGCATCAGTCTAGAAGGAGCTCCTTCATCCCATGGCAGAGCATTGTACCACAGAAAGTGAAAATGAGGACTTCCATCCTTACCTGAAGCTGACCTTGGCTATTTGATGCTTAAATAGAAACTTTCTGGGGAAAGTGGTGGGAAAACATAAAGGTCTCACACCCTTCTGCAGTTATAGCAGGTGAGAAATGTGGTGCTTTGTTCTCTTCATGCCCGTTCTGGCCTTTCCCAGATTTGCTGTGATGCTGTTGAATGTAAAGGCAACAACCTCTGCTGTCCTTTATTGGGCATTCAGGCTTATAATCCACACTCACTTCACCCTCCCTGGAGAGCAAAGGTTTGAGGGGTTTTTTGTCCTTTTTTCATTCCCCCTGTCTCCATGTGTCCTGCCAGCAGCCCTCCTCAGCTGGCAGGGCCCACAGCCTGGGTCAGTCCATTGCAGAGTAACCACAACCTTTGTGGCAAAATGCAGGAAGCAGGAGGAAAAATAAGTGTCTGATAGTTTTGCTGCACTCATGGGTCTCAGGTGAGTTCAGACAGGTGAGTTCAGGTCCCACTGACACCTCTGCATCGTAATTCTGCACTAAGAAAGCTCTTAGAGCTTTCTCAGAGCTCCTGCACAGCAGCCAATTTGTCACATGGCTAGTAGCTG